>JASAOG010000051.1:0-15000 GCA_030265305.1 Biomphalaria pfeifferi
GTAAAAAAATCTTCTCCATGTCTAAACACAGGAAATCAGGTTTTGGGTTTTTTGCTGTTTTCTTCCTTTCAAAAAAAAGTATTTGAAATCCCTCACCCTCCCCGTCCTTGGCCCCCCCCCCCTTTTCTGTATTCCCCCAGTTGTCGTTTTCTCCAAATTATTGACGAATAAAATATTAAATTAGAAATAACATTCTTATGACCTTTTTATGTTCAATATTTATTTTTTTTTAAGGTTTACGATTGGTAAAAACATAAAGGAAGGTGGGGGTTTTAAGTAAGAGTTGTTTTTTTTTACCAGACAAGAAACACAGGACCAAGTCACTACTTAGGAGTGTTGGAAACCAAGTCACTACTTAGGAGTGTTGGAAACCAAGTCACTACTTAAGAGTGTTGGAAACCAAGTCACTACTTAGGAGTGTTGGAAACCAAGTCACTACTTAGAGTGTTGGAAACCAAGTCACTACTTAGGAGTGTTGGAAACCAAGTCACTACTTAAGAGTGTTGGAAACCAAGTCACTACTTAAGAGTGTTGGAAACCAAGTCACTACTTAAGAGTGTTGGAAACCAAGTCACTACTTAAGAGTGTTGGAAACCAAGTCACTACTTAGGAGTGTTGGAAACCAAGTCACTACTTAGGAGTGTTGGAAACCAAGTCACTACTTAGGAGTGTTGGAAACCAAGTCACTACTTAAGAGTGTTGGAAACCAAGTCACTACTTAAGAGTGTTGGAAACCAAGTCACTACTTAAGAGTGTTGGAAAACCAAGTCACTACTTAAGAGTGTTGGAAACCAAGTCACTACTTAAGAGTGTTGGAAACCAAGTCACTACTTAGAGTGTTGGAAACCAAGTCACTACTTAGGAGTGTTGGAAACCAAGTCACTACTTAAGAGTGTTGGAAACCAAGTCACTACTTAAGAGTGTTGGAAAATACTGATAGATTGAGAGACGTTTGGGAGAAAGCATAGGACAGAAAGAAAGACAGAAAGGAAAGAAAGACAGAAAAAAAGACAGAAAGAAAGACAGAAAGAAAGATATAGAAAGAGAGGGAAAGAGACATAAAGAAATAAGAGACAGATAAGGAGAGGGAAGAGGAAAGACGGAGAAAGTAGAGAAATAGACAGAAAGAGAGATAGGGAGAAAGAGAGAGTGAAGAGAGATAGAGAGAGAATGAAGAGAGAGAGAGTGAAGAGAGAAAGAAAGAGAGAGAGAGAGAGGAAAGAGTTTTACACACACAAATATAAAGTACTATTAACCTCCCACAGCTTTGCCCTCCCCCCCCCCCCCACAACCCATGACGAAATGATATGATGGGGTAAATGCTTCTTTTCCCACTAAATCCTGGTGTATTTAGGGCACTTTAGTTTGCAGACATACAAGTGGAGGACACACACAAAATACAGAAGATTCATCGCTCACTTGAACACTTTCTGTTGTAGGCCCGGTGGCAGAATTAGGAGACGACAAGGGAGAAAATTGATGCTATACAAAGTGAGGTGGCAAGGGACGCAACTTTAGTACCTCTAGAAGAAAGAAATTCTACCTATGGATAACTATTCCTAAAATATAACCACTGCTTGGCGCTTACCCGAACCAAATACACCCCCACAACGACCCCCCCCCCCCAAGCAAGTTTTTTTTGTTTGTTTTTGTTTTTCATAAGTTGACAAAGAAGACGCCACTGACATTGAAGACCTTGTAGACTCGTAGATATTCAATCATAGAAATTAGGCCACATTTTGCAGAGTGTGTAGATTTTGTCAATCATGACTAAAATGTACATCTTTTTTTTTTAGACTTTTAGATTCAGACCCCCCCCCCCTCCAACCCAGTCTGTTGATAACCTTTCCTCATGTCTCCTCCGCCCCTTACTTCCCGACTCAGTCATTTCATACCAACCCCCCCCCCAATATATCTCTCCCCCCCCCCTCTCTCTCTTCTCATTTTCACCTTTCTTTTTCTCTTTCTATTTTTTTCTCATTTCTTTCTCTCTCTCTCTCACTCTCTCTCTCTTCTCTTACATCAAATACGTCTACTGTGAAATTTGGCGCAAAAATCGCCGAGGACAAGAAAAACCCCTTGACCGAAAAAAAAAAGCGCCAGAGAAGAAATCAAGACAACCCTCACAAGCTCCAGCTAGAATAGCTTCGGGATAGATCTCACAAGACAAATGAGAACGCACAAAAATGCAGTGCCAAGACCTCATCCCCATGGACTATTACAAATGGTCATCATCGTATCACGATGGACGAACTATAGACACGCTTAGAACAAGTTTGAATGTAGCACAGAATTGCGCAGTGTGTGTGTTTGTAGCGACAAAGAAACCAAGAAATGAAAAAACCAATAAAACAAGAAACAAAATAACCAAGAAACCAAGAAATGAAATAAAACCAAGAAATGAAATAAAACCAAGAAATGAAATAAAACCAAGAAATGAAGGGTTTGTTGAACTAGTAATCTTAAAATAGCGTGCCATTTACTTATTGAATACTAAAACGCTAATAACCACTAGCCCTATTATCTTTAAACTACAGTTAGTCTGATGTCTCTCCATAGAAATTCAACAATTCCTTAGCAGCAAGTCTTGGCAATTGGATTGCTTACTACTTTTAAGGAAAACTTTAACTCTGGGAGATGTGCAGAGAACTAGAAGGAAAGTGTAGATGGTCACTGGGTCACTAATTAACACCATAGATAAAATGGTCTTAGAATGGAATTCAATTAGTTTAAGAAGTCTATTTCTATATCTTTAAAAAAAAAAATAAAGTAAACCATTTCAGACATTGCGATAAAAAAAATACAGAAATTCAAAATCTCAGAAACTCACGGTTCAGAAGACATGTGGACATGTGCTTTAGCACTCAGACATCAGTTCCCCCCAAAACATCTTTACATATCTATTTATTTTTCAATGATACTTAATGATGGAAATTAACATGACAAATGCCTAACTAAGCACTTCTATAATTCTGTAGATTTCAAAATTTTCTAAATTACCAGCCAATGTCAAGGAGAAAGTAAAAAAAAAAAAAAAGCCGCCCTCACCCCGGACCACGATGACAATCCCTACGACCTAATCCAGTTATCAGCAGACTGACATACTTACGATTTCCTTTTTTTTTTTTAACAGGATTTGCTTTTCCCAAAATACTGACATATTTAGATATTTAGTTTAATGGATAAAAATAATAACTAAAAATGAGAATTTTTTGACGTCAAACTTTATATTGTTTTAGCTGAGAGGACTAAAAAAAATGCGATGTCGCAATATGAAGCTATTGCTTTGATAGATTGAACTGTGGGTGAAGTCGATATCATTTCATAATGTGTTTAGTTGACAAAAAGCTTTTTTTTTTGTCTGCGTGTGGGTGTTAAACTTACAAAAAAAAGTCCTAATATATACATTCACTAGAAGTAAAAATTATAGAAATGATAACTAAGTCTGGAATAATTTACAGGTCTGTTTGCTTTTTTTAACAGAAAATGTGTTTTAAATTTAAAAAAAAAAAAGTTGAATTTATATTTTGTTTTTATGTTTCAGAACAAACATATTTTGAAAATAAATAGTCATTTGATCTTGTAACATATAGAAGAGAATATTCTAATTATTAAATGTAGGTTATCCCAGTTAATTAAAAGCTAAAGAAATCTCAGGAATAATTGCGAATGTTAGTTTTTAACAACTAAAATGAAATAAATAAATAAAAATATCTCTCTCTCTTACTTGACGTGATTGCGAAAATGAAAACGTCTGTTTTTTTTTTTTTTTTTCCTGAAAAGCTAAATGTAAACGAAGATCATGTTTATTAGGCTTCATGGCGTTTCCAAAGTCACATGTCTAGCTCCCTGTCTAGCTCCCTGTCTAGCTCCCTGTCTAGCTCCCTTCCTCGTCGAGATGTCCAACAAAGTTCGAGATGAGGAATTGGCTCTTCACTGCCCCCTCTGTCTGGAGGCCCCCATCAACTAGATGATCATTTAATCACATCCGTTTGTTCATGGATCACGGTACCTTTAGCCAACTCAATGGGTTACCCCGGCCCCATGCGAGGCCGGAGGCCGAGGGACAGTTTATAGTCCTATAATGTACCGTTGCGTTCAGTGGGAGGACATTCACCGCCCGTATGACCCCCGCTGGGGAACGGTGCCTTTTCCACATCCCCACTACGTGCCAGTCCACTCGCTAGAGCATACAGTGGTAGCTCACTGGAGGCTTTGTTAGCTCTCGCTCTTAGCCTTTCCGCTTCAATGAGACAACATACTGCAACTTTCTCGCGACATTGATCACATGGTCAGAAAATGGCCAGAAATAGCCAGTGGGCTGAGTTTCCACGAAGGCGCCACGCTGAAGCAACGGGAGCTGGTATCCTTCGAGTCTCCCTTCCAGATCTAATAGGACCATGATGTAGGTAATGTATCTCGATATTCCTTTGTTCTTTTCCTATACTTGTCTATAATTAAACTTGTTACAATACCTCTATTCAAGTCAGAGCTTCAAAGAACCAGGAACCTGCATGGAACCAGCATGCACGATGATCTCAAAAACAGCTTTAATGATTTTCATAGACATTATAACGGCTGATATATATATATATAGTCAATATTACTAAACGTATTCTGTAGAACGGAGACACTAAGCCTTCATTCATTGGTTCCGTACTAATGTGACGTTTATGTTCATTGTAGTAGTTTTTGGAACCTTAATTTGTGACGCAACGTTTAGGCCCACTCCTCCACGTGGAATGGGGTCACCTGTTCCCAGCATGCGCAACATAGAGAGCTATTCTAAAAGGGGAATTAGCCAACCTGTTCCCAGCATGCAGCAACATTGGGGCCTACTCCTACAATTGGAATGGGGCAACCTGTTCCCAGCATGGGGCAACCTGTTTCCAGCATGCAGCAACATTGGTGCCTACTCCTACACGTGGAATGGGGCAACCTATTCCCAGCATGCAGCAACATTGGGGCCTACTCCTACACGTGGAATTTGGCAACCTGTACCCAGCATGCAGCAACATTGGTGCCTACTCCTACACGTGGAATGGGGCAACCTATTCCCAGCATGCAGCAACATTGGGGCCTACTCCTACACGTGGAATGGGGCAACCTTTTCTCAGCAAGCAGCAACATTGGGGCCTAATCCTACACGTGGAATGGGGCAACCTATGTCGACTGAACGGGCAAACCAATTTTATACTCTACTTTTATTTTCTTGGCAAAATTTCAAAAATGTGAAGAGAACATTCTCCGAGTTTGACATAGGTCTAAATTCAATCCAGTAGATCAGTAATACCCAAACTAAGCCCATCAGGCCTCGGGACAAATCCGGCAAGTTATATATAAATAAATGGTGGGAAATGGTAGATACAAATAATTGAACTCTCTCGTGACTAAGTACACGGGCCTCACGGGATTAACAGTCATGTTCTCCCACCAGTGTCATGTCATCAATGAACATTCAAGAATGTAAAGTCTTCAATGAACATTCTTAAGTAAGACTGGAATGTAGAACTTCCTAGATGGAAGTATTGAAAGTACGCACTGCTTAAATGAAGTACACCCGCGACAATTAGCAAAACTTTGATCACCAAAGACAGCCGAGTTGGGGCTCTTGACTCTATTTAGTTAAGCTCATGTAGTATGTTTCATAAAGTTGTACTTTTTTTTCCCCTAATGAATTACAAGCCTACGCATTTGTAGTACTAACCACAGAACCACGCCGACACACACACGCACGATACTTTATGGAACCTACGCTAGCAAGGAGGGATAACTCACACAGAGTTGTCTTCTTTCAGTTTTTGAGACAAGAATAAAAAAAATTGGACTATTTAGCTAACGGAGTGAAATTTGCGCTTTTGACGTCACACATAAAATAAAGACTTTGCTCGTCGCTGACGTCACCGATGCCAATCGTCGCGTACTTGCTCTCGCTGGTCACAGTAGGGGACGTTTATCTATGAATCTACTCCCGAGCCTGCCCAAAGCTTAAATATGTAAACAAATTACTCCCCCTCCTCGTTTTCCTTGTCTAAAAATAACCTGGCAGAACTGGGACTTTTAAAAGTTTATACCAACGGAAGCTGCGTCTTTTCGTTACGACCTACTGTGGGGATTGGGGGGTAGGGGAAGAGGAATATGGAACGTCTCGTTAGAGTGGAATAAATCCCTGCACTAATCAATTAAAAGAAACAGTAAAGATACCCTTTCAGGCCTTGTGGTCTATAGGGCAAATGATGTTAAGGTCATCTGTATCTGTGGCCTTCGGTTAACGAGGGTGTCAAGTGGCCAGCGCAAAGACCAACGACTTTTTTACCAACTACATATCAGGTACCCATTAGATTGGGGTGGAGTTAGAGGCATCCAAGGTTCTTGAAATTAAAAATCCCAATCTTCACCAGGATTTGAACCCGGGACCTCCAGGTTGGAAGCCACGCGCTTTACCACTCAGCCTCCGCGCCTCCACTAATCAACTATAGGGAAATAACTCCCTACATTAATCATGTTGTTTGTTAAGTAAGAAATTCAAAAATAATGGGACGTGTGGCGGAGTGACAAAATCCACTTGGCTGCCCATCAAGGAGGGCTTGAGTTCGAATTCCTACTCGAGCTGAGTTGTGTTTGCTGAGTTGTGTTTCTGAAGTAACGCCTGTATTATATAAGAAAAGATTAAAGTTATTTTTGTAAAATATATATTTATATAGTCATTTTTCCACCTTTTAAAAAGTTGATTGACGTTATTTCCTATTGCAAGGTTTACATGTTTATTTTAATTCCAACTTTCAATTCGGTGATATTTGAACTTAACAATGAATTTAATGTTCATTTTGGCAGATATTAATTCTTTCACCAGATTTTAAGTGTCTGGAATGACAACGTTTCCATTTTATAAGTTAACTTGCATTGGGTTCAGGTCAAATTTTTGTGCACCAGTTACAATGCAATGGGGTGGTCAATATGTCTTGATATTTATTTAAAATTGAAAGTGTATAAGAATTTAACAGTTCGCTTTCCAAAAACAAAAAGGTATCCGTTGCAACAGAACTTTGCACAATCTAAAATATTTTTGTCTAGTTTTTTCTGATCAAAACGGGACGGACGGGCAGTCGGACAAGCCACACAAAACCAAAATCGGCTTTTCCCCTTTCGGAGGCCGCAAAAAAAAAAAAAAGGCGACAGTGCCCGTGTGTGTATGAAGGTGTAGTACATAAGTACAATTGACCCGCCCCTACCCCATAGCCACATCCAAAAGTGATAACCCAGTATAGCCAAAAGTATGCCGTTTTGTGTGTGTATGTCTGTGTACTTTCGACCCGTTCAGATAACACAGTCCCACTTTGCTTTAGAGAAACAAAAAATCTCAAACATTCAACACTTGAATTGTCAATCATAATGACACCCTTTACTATCCCACCTCCCCGACGTCAACCATATTCTTCCCCGTATACCCCCCCCCTTCTCTTCATTGTACCTCACATATACCATCTTCAACCACAGGGGCAAATACTGGACATTTTGTCACGAGTGATTTGCTCCTGTCAGACATGTTGGAATTCTTCGCATTGCTATGAACTTCCGGAATACATTAGTTTAGGCCTTTAAAAAAAAACCAACAATTACATCTAGAGTGTACGTTCTTGTGCTCCATCCCATAAATTCCATCTAATTAACTTTTCACTTCTGGCCTTTATCTTTGTAAGACAATGGAATGACAGCGGCTTAGCAGTTAAGAATGAAATGCAAGGACTATTTTGAAGGGCAATTTTTTTTTAAAGGTTAGGGTGGTAAAGAAAACAAATTTACTCTAACTGACGCTACCAACGTTGATTCCATCAGAACGTGTTAAATAGTAACGGAGAGAAAGAGTTAAAGTCACTATGAGGAAGACTATGAGGTCACTCTGTGACCTTCACTCTGCCCCTCCTTCCCTCACTGGAGAGCTCACTTCATTCTTAATTTAATGGCCTCATTTTTTTTTGTAAGTCATTTTTTTTTTCTGCGTTATTTTTTGCATTGAGCCTAAAAGTGTTTTTATATCCATAACCCTCCTCCCCTCCCCCCCCCCCTTTTTTTTTTATCTACCGTACTTGTTACTCCCCTCCCGCCAAACCTTTTTTCTTTAAATCAAGAGCTCGTGTTTTGTTTAAAAATAAAGTCAGTGAATTTGTTTAGTTCAAAAAAACATATCTTTGTCTGCGCCCGTGACCCGTGAATCTAACTTTATAATCAGTAGTACTGGAAACCATTCCTGCGTTCAGCCCCCCCCCCCCTATTTACTCTTTTAGATTTCTGTATTTCCCCGCTGCGTCATCCTTAATCGCCCAGTGATTTTATTGAGAGACTTGGAAGCGTTAATCCTTCTGTGTGATGTCTTAATCTAATAATGTCTTAATGAAAGACGCAAAGTCTACGGAGCCTAAAAGGGCGATGACTGGATTCTTCTTCGCAAACACAATTTTACATACACTAAACGTTACAAGGAGAGACTAGTTTCACTCTTTTTGGAAAGTACATTCTAATGCTCTTGCTTTGTAGCGCGAAAGGAAATTCTTTTAACTTTGTAACATATATATCGATGGTGAGTCACCAATTATGATTTGCCCCTGATGGAAATAAAAAGTTGGGTGTAGATAATTTATTTTTACTATATTGACACGGAGGCTTCCTTAGAGGTACGCGGGGTCCTTTGCGAGTGACATGTGCTGGGCCTAATCCTAACTCTTAACCCCAAATATTATGGTAAGAGCTTGCATGGTATGTTGTTATAGATGGCGTAAGGCTTTAACGATATTGAGTAAATCTCAAAAGCAGTCTCTGATTAACAAATAGTTTGACTCCGAGATTAAAGGGTTAATGAAAGTATAAGGTTAGGATTTGTATAGAACTTTTTGTTCTACATCGCTAAGTGGTTCCGCAAGTTTCTTGACATTGACATTTTCTTGACATGTCATTGGAAATGAGTTTTTCTGGGGATGTCATTTGGGAATTTTTGTTGTTTTTTTGAGATGTCATTGGGAATTAGTTTTTCTGGGTGTGTCATTGGCAATTTGTTTTTCTGGGTGTGTCATTGGCAATTAGTTTTTCTGTGGATGCCATTGGGAATTAGTTTTTCTGGAGATGTTATTGGCATTTTTTTTTTTTATTTATCGACTTCACCTGGATGCGGGAGACATCTTTTTTTTTCTTTTTTGGAGACATGTTCTGCTTATTAGAGTTTCAACGAAATATACATTCACTCTTGTAGGTACTTGTGATCTAGAAATCGAGAATTCTCTCCGAGGCAGATCATATGAAAGGGATTGATTAATATGACCGCTGGAATTCGTCACCAAAGTCCAAAGTCAGTTTTGGAAGCACCAGCGCGACATAGATTTAGCTTATCTTATCTTATCTTATCTTATATAATACAGACGTTACTTCAAAAAAGAAGATGATTACGTCCTACGCGTCATGCATTTAGTCATGCATATTAACCAATGACTTAAATTCTGCCAAGTCACTGGTTTTTCTGGCTAGCTCAGGCAACCCATTCCATGCTCTAATAGCACTAGGGAAGAAGAAGTATTTGTACAAATTTGTCCTAGCATATGGGACGAGGAATGTGCCTTTATTTTTGTGTCTTTCAGAGTATTTTATTAAATTTTGTTTTTGTATTTGAAGATTATGGTTCAGTGTTTTATGTATAATTGCTACTTTACTTTTGAGTCTTCTGTCCTGAAGGCTTTCTAAATTTAGTGATTTTACTAATGGTGTTACCCTAGTCAAATGTGAATATTCGTTTGTTATGAATCTCACTGCTCTATTTTGTGTTTGTTCCAGTTTCTTAATGTTTTCTTGAGTTGAGGGGTCCCACACGGTGGATGCATATTCTATTATTGGCCTAACCAAGGTTAAATAACATTTTAGTTTTATGTTCTTATTTGATTTATAGAAATTTCTTTTAATAAACCCTAATGCTTTGTTGGATTTTTTTATAGTTTCATCAATATGTGGGTTCCATGACAGTTTTTCATTTATTATAACACCTAGGTATTTTGAGTTTTTAGTCTGTGTTACTGGTTTGCCATGAATAAGATAAGTGGAATTAATTTGTTTTAGTTTTTTTGTTACTCTTAACAACTGACATTTTTCTGGGTGGAAAGACGTGCTCCAATTTGATTCCCATTTCTGTAATTCATCTAGCTTTGTCTGAGTGCTGGTTTAGAATTCCAAACATCTGTGGATAGACAACCATTATATACTGCTCTAGTCTTGCCTCTTTTTCTGCATGGATATTTCTGCTTTATAACAGAAAAAAAAATGCTGAGGCGGAAATGTGTACAGGTAACCAGTAAACATGTTTACAATAACAACAATCAAAACGAGTATTGGAATTCTCCTTCAAAATACACGATCACAACAGAATAATCAGGTACTAACAGTGCTACCTAATTGAACCTGCTAGCAGTCTTCATAGTGAACGAGTTAAAAACAACACAATAGTCTTCCAGTTCTACTGAGACTGTAGGCCAACTCTAAGAATGATCTTACTTTACAAAACCTTCTCTAGTCATTTCTGTCTCATAGTCTGTCAATGTCGTAATGAAGACGACAAGACCAAAAAACAAAATCCATTTCCCAGTATAGTATATTTTAGGTGCATGTCTAACACCACATTTGGCTATAGAAAAAAACACACAAAATGTAAGTCTCTTCAATGCAAGACTAGATTCAACGAAATTCACACGTGGCACGTGTAACTGGGTCGAATACATACCAACAATGACGTCAGATTGCAATGCATATTGATAACCTCAACTTAGATTAACCCTACACATAAACTAGCGCTGATGCACATTCAAAGAAAACAAACCCAGACGTGTTACAGTCTGTGATATCATGAAAAGAAAAAGAGTACACATTAAAGGCTGTCACACATCCATGACGTCACCGTGCAACTCACTTCGAAGCACACAGCAATGAAGTCATTCGGGTATTAAGAACACGTGAACTTGGTCTTACCTGATTTTATTCCATACTTCTAGGTGACGTCAAAAGCGCAATTATGTGAGGTGGACATTAGATTCAAAACTCTCTATAATTAGCTCCAGATATTTGGACCTCAGAGCTGAAGCACTCTTAATAGTTAGCAATAGACACGTTGACGTCAGAACTGGATGCAACCAGCATAATTCTAGATCTAGAACTTACCAACAGACACCTGGAGTTGACGACAGAACTGAATGCAACCATCAAAGTTCAAGATCTAGAAACTACAGACATCTGATCAAAATAAATAAATAAATAAAAGACACACAAACTATTGAACCATTTATCACCTCCTTACTAGTTTCAATAAAAACTATTTGTTAAAATTCTAATAATTAAAAACAAGATAATAAATGGAGTTTCTTTTTTCTCACAAACTTTTGGGCAGTCCATGTGTACGGTTATGTGGGAAGCAATGCGGGTCAAAGAGCAGGTTTTATACTTATTAATACTTCAGGATGTCTTTTTTATAAATTAGTTTCACACACACACACACATACACGCGCGCACGCTACCACACACACACTCCCCTACGAACACACACAAGCAACACATCAAAAGAAAACAAGAACAGGGGAAGATACAAGACAATATGGTGTCGGCTGACCAGAAAATAAATTGGGACTACACCTTTGACAGCCCAAAGCTCCGAGCTGTCCGCGATCCTACAAAGTTCGGCCTCAGGACAATTTTACTGGACCATAAATCTCTCATCTCACCGGACCTCCATAAAAATGTATCTCTTTCTTCTGCTCTACCCAGCAGTTTGGTTTTTGAGAGAGGGGAATGCGGACTTGACCAGGCTTCGAGAATCAAGCTGTTACTTAAAAAAAGTATTGTCACTAAAAGAGTCAATAAAATTGTCCCTTAGAGTCAGTAAAATGGGAAGTCTCTTATTATTGGGACTGTCTCTTATATTTTGCTTATTATCACTCTTTCTCTTCAAAGCTTAGTGAGACAATTTAATGGCTTCTTAATAACGATGGGTCTTTGACTGCAGAAACCAGATACTGTTGAAGTCCTTGTTCATTTATGTGAATGGAAATGCTCCTGTTGGATAACTATCAATTGAAGCCGTTCTTGTATAAAAAGTTAACAGGGATTTTTTTTTTTAATTTGCACTTTTTTTTTATTTGACAGAGATAAGAGTAAAGCAAACAATTGTTTTGAAAAATCCTTTAAAAATAAAAAAAAGTCTTTGACCCTTTCCGTCGTCTTCAGAACATGTTCAATATTGTTTGTTTTGATGTGTGATCGATTAGGACTAAATTACGTTTTAAAATAGCGTTAATGCCAAAGGTTACGTAAAGTTATAATGGTGCACTTATCAAGTTTGAACCAGCGGTGCAAATGCTTTGCGTGTGTTTGTATGTTGGGGGGGGGGTCGGTGAGGGGCAAACACAACTTTTCTTTATAATAACGAAACAGTTTGAATTGACTTAAATAGCGTATAGAGCGAGACAATACATTAAAACAGATATTTTGTCTCAGGGGAGACAACCTGATGGAATACTGTCTGTGAACATGCTCTCCCGTGTTTCTAGATGTACGTGGGGGTTGTCCACCTTGCTGGAGACACGAATGGGCCACACACAGTGAGGGGAAGAGAGGAAGGCCTTTTTTTTTTTTTTGGCCCAACATTTTTTTTCCTCATTCAGGGCGTCGAGGTGTTGAAGGCACATCTGTATCAAACCAGCGCTTTTCCCCCTCCCCTCCCCTGTCAACAGCATCGTCTCATTGCTCCCTTCCCTTCTTTATTTTGAACATCAAGGGGGCGCCCCTCCTAAACCTCTTCCTAGTTTCTTTCTCCTAGCGCGCATATAATACTATAAGGATGACCTTACTTCCCCCTAGCGTCAATAGACAGGGGGGTGGGGTGAAGGGTTGGGCTGCAATGTTTGGGGGAGTAAGGGGGAGTAAAGTAGCTCTCAGCCCGCTCCAGTGGAGAAGAATAGGGTGAAACGTCTACTGGGGAGACGGTTGTTAGTTAAGCAGCCCCCTCCTCTGAAAGGTGTATTCCCTCAAAGCACGCCTCGGTTCATTTAGCGGGGGCCAAAATTTTCTGAATGGAGCGCTGAACTTATTTCTTGTCGGCCACCTCTTCCCGTTTCCTCTCCCTCTCTGTCTCTCTTTTCCACAAACAGCGCCCTAGGTTTCTTGGCGCCCCCTTCCCTCCCAGCAAAACGTAGTTTTATTACCATGCCCACTTCCAGCGGACGATCTACAATATTTCAATGGATAAACAAAAAAGTTGGAGCGGAGAAAATGGATAAGTTGAATTGTGTGCCTTGACAAAGGCTCGGCATTGAGATGTTTAGTAGCTACCAAAGGACTTTTTATATTTTATAACCACACTAAGGCTGTGTTTCTGTGACTACAATACAAGCTGTTCCAGTGGCTTCTAATGAGATGTTTAGCGCATTCCATTGAAGGAAACGATCCGAGATTTGATTGGCTATCAAGCTGTAGTAGCATGTCCAATAGTCACTACACAGTAATAATATAAAAATACCAAAATTTGGAAAGCCCCGATACATAAAGCCACGGTAAAAAAATTAAGCTTATATTCTAACGCAACAGCGGTCACCGAAAGGGTAGTCTTCCTTCTGCTACGGTTAGATGCTGGAAACTGAATGTGTTATTGAATTTTCCATTTTTGAACAATAATTTCTAAGTGCAACATCGGAATTCAGACCAAGTTTTTTTTTTTTTGACAAAGAATTTTATTTGAGCGAAGAATGATCAGGGCATTTCAATTTGTGTCTTTTATAGAGGATAAACTTGCGTCTAAAGATAATGTCAACGCCCACTTGCATCTTCAGATAAAATGTCGGAAGTAGAAAGTTAGTACATATTTATATGACTACGTCACCTGTTTCCCTTATGTCACTGCACTGTTCACTATATGGATGTTACAGCAGCAGTTATCTGCGCCTGACAGGAAAATGGTACGAGGCCATCGCCTTATGCGACCCACAGTTGTCGTCAGTGTTGTCATAATCGATAACTTACTTCCACGTGAATACGAGGCGCCTGGGGCGTTTGGGGAAAGAGAAAAGGAGACACCCCGCTATGTCTGGAAAAGACACCATTTGAATGAAACGCTAATCTTACTTTAATTGTATCAACTCTATCATGAGACTGTCAGAGGCGTCTTCATCTAAGATGGGTTCATTAACACCTGTCCTTTTTTTTTTAATCTATAGAAAAGTGATAGTATTATAATAATGTTATTGTATATGTATATAAATAAGAGATAGAGAAGAGAGACACAGAGAGGCATACAGAAATAGTTATGGAGACACAGAGAGGCATACAGAAATAGTTATGGAGACACAGAGAGGCATACAGAAATAGTTATGGAGACACAGAGAGGCATACAGAAATAGTTATGGAGACACAGAGAGGCATACAGAAATAATTATGGAGACACAGAGAGGCATACAGAAATAGTTATGTTGTAAGTATATAGAACAGTATGTTTCATCTAAAAGAAAAAAACAACATATCGTATATTAAGGACTATTATTAAATCAGTTATTTATTATCTTTTGTTAAGAATTAAACACATTTCTTCTAAAAGGAAGATAATTGCGTCCTACTCACAACCATGTGTTAATAAAGTCGTGCATGTTTATCACAGACTTAAACTATGCTAAGTCATTGGTTTTCCTGGCTGATTCAGGCAACCCATTTCATTCTCTAATGTCACTAGGGAAGAACTTCAACGAATTTGACTTAGCATATAAAATAATAAATTAGACTTTGCCTTCTTCTAAGTGTTTTATTCGGTTGTCTTTTTGTGTTTATAATGTACTAGACATATGTTACCCGCGACCCGCGGGTATTTATTTGCGCATTACTGTCGATATAGTCACAATTAAACGAAATAATAATGTAATAAGTAAAGCGAATGTGTCAATGTAAAAATAGTGTGAATGAAGCTATCAAATCAAAATAGCTAATAGGCTT
>JASAOG010000052.1:5000-90000 GCA_030265305.1 Biomphalaria pfeifferi
CTATCTATCTATCTTTTCGTCTGGTCATTTATCTATTCATCAATCTATAACAATCGCTCACCTTTAGATTGTTATACATCAAGTTTTTACTCCAGCAACCTACATGGTCATGTAGACAATTATACAAAGAAAGCACTGCATAAACATACACCACACAGTGTCTATAGACACACACACACACTGTTTTTTCCTACACATAGAAGATAACAATTTTAAATAAACAGATGGTTAACAGGAGATAAATTAAACGACTTTACGTAATGGAAACAAAAATAAAACACTCTAAGCCATCCTGGCAAACAACCTTTCGCCTTATTCATTTTATTATGCCAGATATTTTTTAGTTTAAAACAAACACGCTTTCAAAAATCCCTTTACTTGTAGAATTGTCGCACTAAAAAGCACTTCCATTTCACACTGAACAAAATATCTTGTTTATTTAACTTATTTTTGTTAGCGGTCTCTATATATAGATGCATCAGATTGTACAAAGTAAATTAAAAATAAATAATAAAATAACTCACTTTGTTGTACATTTTTTTTTTATCTCCGCCAAGACAATATAATTTTTTGGTGTCCGGAAATTGTGCTAAATCTGGTCATCTTTGTTTGAAGTCAAATGGTAACTTCTTTTTTTATTTTTTCATTAATACCAAACTTTTTATTTAATACTTTGACATTATTTAATTCAATTTCTCTAATATGTTATAACGGGTATTTATGCATAGCTTGTTTTCCTGAATCTGCCTATTAAAAAAATATGATTTGAAGGATTAGATTATAGATTATAGATAGAGACAAGGCCCCTCCGCCAGAACTATTAGGGCCCCCAGAAAGCTGGGTACGTGTGGGCCCCTCTGCTTTTACCCCCCCCCCCCTTCACGAAGAGCCTTCAAATGTGTATACAACTAAGAAAAAGGATGCATTTTTAAAAAAATCATGAAGGAGCCCCGGATTGCGGTCCTGTCCTTTCGCCCTTCGCCCAATTGCAGTCATGCTACCCCCCCGATTTAGTGTGTTTCTCTTGAACATGAGATACTGGTATAGCTAGTTCTGAAAACCACTGTCTGTCTAACAATAGGGCCGTTAATAAGTTAACGCGGATTACGCAGTGAAGTTGAAGAGAGAGAAAGAGAGAGAATGAGAAGGGTTGGGCGATAGTGGGGGGGGGGCTGGTGAACAGCATGCTCCTATTGCGTTGGATGAAAGAGTTCTGTTACACCATGAAGGTACCGTACCGTCGTGGTGTTTAAACTGCAACGGACGTCTTCTGCCCTCAACGGTATGCCGCAGTGACGTAGCGCTCCTCGCGGGGAGAATGGTGTCAGTGGGGTAACGTCCTGCACCCGCACTGCATCCCCCCCCCTCTTTCTCCTTAGCCCCCCCCCCGCTCTGTATACCCCCCCCCCCCCACACACACACCTTTTTTTCTCTCTCTCTCTCTCTCTTCCCCGAGACATAATTTTTTTTTTTCGATTGTCGTTGTAAAGGACTGGAAGAGAAGGATCGAGAGAAAGTGGGAATTGGAAGGAGGCGAAGGTAGATTTAACCCCCAGACAGACAGTTATGCAGCGCTGAGATATTTAGGCCACGATTCTTCCCCTCGGTTGTCCCTTCGACCTCCCCACCCCCCCACCCCCACCCCCCTCATGGTCTCGTGCCGCACCGGCGCTTGCGCGTCAGGGATCTACGTCCCTAGTGGAGTATCTCTGTGTGCGAGCCTGTCCTTCCTCTTCCTGAGTCATTTCACACATCGGGGTCTCCCCGTACATAGGCGATCGATTCAACGAAAGTTTTTCTGCACACAGAAGAAAACGGTTCTGTGAGCACACGACACAGACATGTCTGCCAAGACATTCAGAAGTATTATCAGACTTCTACGTCTACTTGTGAAACGTCCCATTGTCCATCACGATTACACTTCCCTACACTTCGCCGGACGTGGCAGTCCAAAGCGTTGGTCCAGTTTGCTAGTCAGCCTGCGTCCAGTTTGTCCGTGGTTATTCAGACCGTGGTAGTTAATCTGAGGACTATTTAGTTTTCTAGTTTTGTTCTTGGCTAGTTTATCCGTGATTAGTTTTGTCCGTGATTAATTTATTCCATGTCTAGCTTACCCATTAGCATAAGTTAGCCTTGTGTTTTTATGCTCTAAGTCTGACACCAAGATAATGCTCGTGAATTTAACAGATATATTGGTGGTATTCATTAACCTTAGCGGTCTGGAATATAGCAGATCATGTTAAAGGGAACGAACATAAAACAAATTATCATGCTCAAAATAAATCCTTCAATCTTTGCCGTTCACAGGTTTGATACACGGACGCTTAGTTTGGTAGCCAAGCTGTCTAGCTCTTAACCACTACGTGCTTCACCAAGGGTTCTAAATGGAGCGCATTTTTTTTTGTGTGCTCATTGCTGGAAGTCTTGGCAATGAAGTCCTATGCCAGTGTTCTTTAGTTTGAAAGTTAAAAAAAAAAATAAAGCGCTCGCGTCTTTTCTTCTTGGGGGCCCTAATTTCAAAGGGGGAAACGTGGAAGAACCCTTCAATTTTTAGGTGCCCGGGTTGAATACATCCACAGGAACGTCTGAACCAACACACGATCAGGCGGGGGGCGAAGAAACAGTGTGTGTGTGGGGGGGGGGGAGGCATCAACTGGTGCTAGGGCACCTGTCTCTGCCAGGAACATGTTCCAACACCAGGATCTCACAGAAAACAATGCCTTTGGGAGGGCTGGCAGGAATGGCTTTCGTATGTGGGGGGTGGCGCTCTAGAAGTAATTGAGGGGAAGGGGGGAGCAAGGTGACAGCTCTGCAAAATATCTGTTATAAGTTCTGTTGCAATTTTAAAAAAAAAAATAGTTTTTGTCTCTCTTACTCAGAAAAAAAAGGAATTAACTTTCTTAATACACGAACTAGACACCTAGAAAAACCGGAAATTACCGAAGATCTTTGATGGTACTTTTAGTTTCACGGGGAGAAAAAATTCTGGGTAAAAAAAAAAGTATAGGTTGGAACTCCACGAGTTCCGGTTTCAACTGTTTGTTCTGCGGTCTCATACTTTCATGCATTCATTCGAGATGAACATTTGCAAGAAGAGTGATTAGTGAACTTTTTAGGCTCAAGAAGCGTTCTTGTCACGTGGCTGAGAGAGATCACGTGACACTGTTGTAATTATATATAGAGAGACATTGTTCCGACGGTACAGAGAGAGAGAGAGAGAGAGACAGAGACAGACAGAGAGAGATATATAGATAGATAGAAAGGGACTGAGAGGAAAAGAGAGAGACGGACAGAGATTAAGAGACTGAGAGAAAGGGAGAGAGAGAGAGAGAGAGAGACAAAGAGAAAGAGAGAAAGAAAGAGAAGAGACTGGGAGAAAGAACGCGCTAGAGAAAGGGAGAAAGAGATACTGAGAGAAAAAGATAGGAGACATAGAGAAAGGTTGTTCACATTTCAGCGATTTTCGCAAGGATGAAACAAAAATTGTCCATGATTGAGATATTGCTTAGAGTTTATACCTCCACCTCTTTGTAGTTTTTTTTTTCCCTCCAATGGCCGTCCTCTTTCCCCCCTCCTTTTAAATAATTCTCCACGTCGTTTCGGAATGATGACGTCACTGCGGTTGAAGGAGAAAAAAAAAGTTTGCGCCTTGGTAGATCCAGCGACAAGATGATCACCTACCGCACAAGGTGTGCGCAACCTCGCCCCTGCACTGGAGCATGACAACAAAACACATAATTTTAACACCTTCTCTTAAAACCTGCCCTCAGCCAGTCTCCGCCTCTGGCAGCACATTATCTTATCAGTTATATCTTATAATTTACAGTAGTTCTCTCTTTTTCTGTCTCTCAGATTTTCCTACTACCTCTCTCTCTCGCTCTATCTCTCTCTCTCTAGCTCACTCTCTGTCTGTCTGTTTGCCTACCTGTCTGTCTCCTCCTCTCTCTCTCTCTCTATCTCACTCTCTGTCTCTCTCTTATATATATATATATATATATATATATATATATATATAATGAGATTGTAGTCACCGTCATCTTCATAGCAATGCTGCTTCGCTCACGAGGAGGGGCAGGGAACTCTTCGATCACAAACGATGAGCCTAAAAATGCCCCTCCTTCTCCTCTTTGCCTGCACTGTCCCACAGGTGAGCTGATCGATCGGCCTGATCAATTACCTGGTTGTTTGAACATTGACCTCAGTACCTGCTCGCACCAGTGATAACAGAAAGTCTCATTATCAACACACATTGATTGACGTGTTTGATTGGACTCGCTTATTAGTAGCCCAACTTGTCACTTTTATTGCACTACTGCAGGAAGTAGGATTTGGAAAGGAATATATTTATCTTGTATATTTCTGCTTTGAGAAAGGTTGACGAGAAACATTTTAAGTGTGACAGTTATAAGACCTTAATACATGTTTTTGATTCTGTTGGATCTCGTACAACTGTTAATATTATAAAAGGAGGAGGCGGGCATATACGTTATCTATCTATCTATCTATCTCTCTCTCTCTCTCTCTCTCTCTATCTATCTATCTATCTATCTATCTATCTATCTATCTATCTATCTATCTATCTATCTATCTATCTATCTATCTATCTATCTATCCATCTCTCTGGTCTGTCCGTCCGTCTGACTGTCTATCTGTCATGTCTGTCTGTCTGTTTGCCTGTGTGTCTGTCTATACCTCTCTCTCTCTCTCTCTCTATCCGTCTATCTATTTGGATGTGGACCTGTATACCTTTGCCAGGTCTCGGTAGACTATGGGTGCTAATTCAAGATACAATTTTGTCCCTTACCACGCACATATTTTTGCCATCTCACTTTCTGGTTGTCAACTGAGGTACTTTTCACATCTTTGTATCTAAACAAAAACACCTGTCAACTTAAAGTTAATGAATGCACTTTAAAAAGCCTGTGTTGTTCTAGATTTTAAATCGACTTTAAAGGAATGAGTCATATGAGTTGTTTTTTTTTCAAAGAAGCCATAACATGAGGAGAAACCCAGCCGCCAGGGGAAGTAAATAATACATGAGAGATAGAAAGAGGGAGAGAAAAAAATCTATACTCCTTTTTTTTTTTTTTTTTTGGTCTGTCACTCCGAGTGGAAAGCTTAAGGTGGAATCGATACGTCTTTAATGTCAGCATTCTGGTCGTTAGCTTTGTTCCACGAGAGAGAAAGAGAGAGAGAGAGAGAGAGAGAGAGAGATAGACTCGTAGACTTTTAATGTATGTGCTTGTGTTGTCTGACAGAAGAGAGAAAGAGAGAGAGAGAGGAATGAGAAAGCTTAATTAATGAAGAGAGCACGAGATACGGAAAGAGATTATCATTAAAGAAATGATATTTAACTGAATTATTAGAAAGAGAGCGAGAAAGAGTGAGAGATATTGAAAATACTTTTTCCGATCATAACTTTGTATCTACGTTTCGGTCTTTCAGCCAAATACTTTGAGTAAATCATTTGTCCAAATAGCTTTCTTACTTTTTTTTTTTTATAGAAAACATGTGTTTATCTTGTTACGATCATCAATAGTGCTAGATGTTACAATCAAACTTGATGTCAAGATGTCACGTTGAAGCACAATCAATGATCGTGATTGCCGAGGATCTTGAAATCGTCTTTAATAAGATGATCGTATAGAAGTAGCTAGATCTAGTTGATAATACGATCATTCAGAATGTTGCCAGTTGATAAGAGGATCATCTAGAAGTTGCCAATCGCTAAGTCGATCTAAGTATGTTACTATATTCAATGAAGAAACTTCTCTTCCTCTAAAACAAATGCTTTAATTAAAACTTGGAAAAGCTATTCACAAATAATTAGAATGGTTAAATGTACTTGAATAGAACAGAATAAATATAATTCTGCTAAATAAATGATCTACACAATAATGTAAAACATACTTCTGAATCCTAACACGTTCCGTTCCGTACGACACTGACTAAAAATCTAGAATCTTTCCTCGGGTATCGCTTTGTCAAGTGTCTAACATCCCCTCGTTGCAATGCCAACCAATAATTGCAGCTCAATGTACAATAATTAATACTTTAAACCAATCATATTTATTTCCAAACATGATCCTGCTGCGTGAAAGAAAATTTCCCCGAGGTAGCTAAAATTCTGCCGGCAAGCTAAATATAGACTATTGTGTACGTGACAATCTTTTCTTTCATTTGGTACCTTTAGATTTATAAATATTACGGGCTTAACCGGTGGGTAAAAGTTTTTTTTAGCATCTTTTTATTCTCATTGGAATTCCAGACTTAAGCCATCCTAAGTCAACTTGCTATGCCACGGACAATAGTCCCCTGCCCCCTCTCTCTCTCTTTTGATTCTCTCTCTCTCTCTGACTCTCTCTCCCGCCAGACATTCTGAGGCTGTAGATGAGTGGACAAATATAATGGATATTTGCCGTTTCACCTTTCTGGAATTGACGAAATTTCCAGTTGCTGTTTGGTCTGATTCCCGGACAAAGTCTGGCCCTGGGATTGACATATCGACATTTTGATTCTTTAGCTTCGAGCTTCAAACGAGGGAAAAAAAACAAAAATAGCTCATAATAGTCTGGCATAGATTTTATTATTTCTTGTGTGTGTGTATGTATATGTATATGTGTGTTTGTGTGTGAGTGGAGGTGCGTTCTTTATTCTTTCTTCTTTTCTCTGTTCCTGTTTCAACACTTTTTCTCCTTTCTGCTTCTTTCACATTCCATTCCCCTTTGAACCCCCCAGAGTCATATCATGTCTGTAATCAATAATTCAGAAACTGCATTTCTCTACAAGTCTAGTTCCTGTGAAACAATGCCATGAATGTTAAGGGTTGGGTTAGAGATTAGGGAAAGGGGGGGGGGGGTTTCCACACAGGGAGAATCGTTTAAACTTTAAAGGTAAAAAAAGTTCTTAGCTGTACCGTATTATAGATATTTCTCAACCGTGTTGCGCATCTTTTTTGTGATCAAAGTTCCAATTCAGATATAGTCTCTGTTTCACACATAAGGCCTAAATTTAAGAACCAGAGCCTCTATTTTGAGAATTAGAACCTTCAGTTGAGATCTATGTAGATAGATATAGAGCCCCCATTTAAGATCTAAAAACTCTTTTTACGTTTGTATCAATTTGAGTTTCAAAGCCTCTATTTGAGATCAAGTCTCTATTTGATATCTAGAGCCTCAATTTGATATCTAGAGCCTCAATTTGAGATATGGAGCTATATTGAGATCCAAAGCCTCTATTTAAGATCTAGAGCTATGTATTTCAAACAAAAGATGCAGATAACATGACCAAGACTCAATTGTATTGTTTGCATTGTTTTCTCAAGGATATTCCTATTAACCTTAAATTCAGGAGGATTAAGAAGTGATTGGTCGCTGAAATACAAAGTGTCAAATGTCATTTTACTTTTCCGAAACCTAGTCTTTGTGTGTGTGTGTCTCTGTGTTTCTATGTGTGTGTGTGTGTTCTGCTTGGCCACTATTTAGCACAATCGGTTCTTGCCTCATCACACGATTGATTTTGTTTAGTGCCTGGAGGCTAGTCAGGTTCCGGAAGACAGTCGGGGTACTTTCAGGGCATGTCCCTTGGGGCTTCATTGACTCTAAACCTTTTCTGTTTCCAATTATGTAGTGATTTCTGATTCCGGCTATGACTTGGTTACCTCCAATGCTGAAGAGCGCAACAGAAAAAAAAAAGTTACAAGATAATGGGAACAATTTCTGCTTTCGGCTTATTAACTGATAGACTGAATGATTGATTGGCAAACTCCCTTGGAGCAGAACCTCCAGACGCCCATTTCCGGTGTAAATAGTTTTGGTCTTAAATGTGAAATCGAAAATCTGTGTCTGAGTCAAGTCATTATTTTTAATTTTAGAGCTTAGGGTCGGCAACTAACGGCTCGCGCGTCTCGTACGTGGCACGGTGAGCAGTTGTAAAGCCGCTAAGGTTTCAAAATATTCGGAAGATGTATTTATATCTTTTTTTTAGACTTATCGGTATTTGTGTTTATAGCTTATTAAATAGACATATAAATGGGCACAGACATAGATAAAAAGATAAATATATTAATAAGAAGGGTGAGTGAAGACGCTGTTTATAACGCATATAAAGATGCCCCGTCTTTTTCCACGACCCTGTCAGCGAAGCTATAAATGTAGCCGGTTTTTATAAAAACTCGTAATCTCCAAGATTTATCGTTTTATCGATCTTTGTAAATTTATTCCAGAAATTCGATAATTTTACTCCAGGGAGTTAACACCCGACTACGTAATAGGATATTTCAAAGGACATTAATCTGCACTTTGCATTCAGTATTTGTCTCCCCTCTTCCCCTTCAAGGGCACTAACTGGACTGGTTCCATCGGATTATCTGCCTTTCATCTTGTCAGCCATTTTTAAATTGCAATTGTTTGAAACATTTGAAACATTGGTCTGATAGTAACACATTTAGAGGCAGTCTGTTTCGATTGATTTCTGGGATTGATAACAAGCCTACTCGAAATGGAATCCGTCGGGTGTATGGCTTTTGTTGAACACACTTATCTGTACTTGTAAATCTAGGGTTCAACGCACTAGAGACTAGCAAGGCTTCGTATGCATTGGTGGTATGAGGGGCCCCCAACGAAACAATGAGACATGTACTGTTGTTGTTTTTTTTCAAATTCATTTATCTTTGCACTTTTCCCAGCGTTGGCCACACCATCTCCAACAACCACTAAACACCAACCCTAACCACCTCCACCTCCAACCACATTCACCTCCACCTCCAACCACATTCACCTCCACCTCCAACCACATTCACCTCCACCTCCAACCACATTCACCTCCACCTCCAACCACATTCACCTCCACCTCCAACCACATTCACCCCCACCTCCAACCACATTCACCTCCACCTCCAACCACATTCACCTCCACCTCCAACCACATTCACCTCCACCTCCAACCACATTCACCTCCACCTCCAACCACATTCACCTCCACCTCCAACCACATTCACCCCCACCTCCAACCACATTCACCTCCACCTCCAACCACATTCACCTCCAAACGTTCAACTAGTTCCACCTAAAAACAAACTTCACAACCAGCCATTCGCACCTCCAAAACCAGCCACTCCAACCCCCACAACCAGCCACTCCCACCTCCACAACCAGCCACTCCCACCTCCACATCCAGCCACCTCCAAGTACCACCACCTCCAACCACACCTGCATTCAGCCACCTCCAACCATTTCCACTTTCAACCACCTATAGTCGGCTTATAGAGCGACTTTCCTACAATACATGTTGCGCTCTGTGGGTTGAGATTTCCATCTAACGATGCTTCTTCCACCTTTATAATAATAAATAATAAACAACTATATCATAGTCTCTCTTCTATGGATACTATTTACTAAATACTTTTTTAAAAATGTTCTCTTATGAGATGGGAGCACACCAGGGATGCCTAGATCTGAAAAACTTCAACATTTTTAATTGCAAGAATTAATCATTTTAAAACATCCGTAATGTAGAAAAAAAAGGTCTTCTGGCTTGGTCCATATTCCGGACCATCCATCCATATGTATAACCATATTTTTTTATGAACGATTTTCATGACCAATAAATGGTTGGAATTGTTTTGCATCAGAATGCCAACTTTACACAAAATGTTTCTCTATACTTAATCAAATCTATAACCCAAAGTATAGATAATATAAAGTAAAGTAGGACAATTGGTATTATCGACGGGGGTTTACTCTTTCGTACGACATTATGTATTCGTTTAGTGAACACGAGTTGTCTTCCTCTGTGATGTCTCGGCACTTGCAATCGACTTCAATCTAATACTTGGCCAGGTTGTAAGGTGAGCACGTGGAGGTGAGGGGGGGGGGGGATAAGTAGTTAGTACTGAAACCAGTGGCACCAGTATCGATTACCAATACTGTTATTGTGATGTACAGACAGAGCTAGTCGATACGCACTCTCTGAGCGATGGACGGAGATGCAGTCATCTCAAACGCGATCTTTTTGTCACGTGCTAACTCTACCTATTAACATGCGGCTCAGACGGGAAATGGTTTCAGTATGACAGTTACACATTTTATTACTTATAGTAATAAATTACAAGGTTAATAATTATAACAGATCCGAATGATGGGTGCTTGAAAATATCACTAGTTATTACTTTTAGATTATGCTATTATCTTATCTTATAAAATACAGACGTTACTTCAAAAAAAGACGATGATTACGTCCTACGCGTGTTCCTAGGTCAATGTAGTCATGCGTGTTAACCAATGAACACTTTTCATTATATTGAATTCTAGATCAGCAGACTTGGAGGATTCCTTTTTTTCTTTTTTTATTTTTATAATAAATTAATCCTGGATATACAGAGCATATATAATTCATTTCGTTGTGATCTAAACTGATGTTTGATCCAAATTCGATCAACTGGAATCTGCATAAATGTTACTAGTCATTTGGTTCCATTCTACTTTTGTGTTACATTGAAATGCCAACAAAACTACTACTAAAGCGAATTCCTCCCGCCCGACTAACGCATTCTATTTCATCAATAAACACTTGATTAGTCCTCCACTTAACATATTTTGTCGTCTGCAAGGTTATGTTTCATGTATCACTGCGCCATACAAGCTGACGGTGTAATTAGTCCCGCCAAATGAAATTTAGTACATCTATTAGTAGGTTGTTTTTTTTTTTTTTCTTGTATAAACTTCTGACTAGTCGTGTGATGGGAGTGTGGGGCTTAAGTGACTTTTGGGTGGGACTTTTTTAGAGTTAATTCCCTTGGTCATGGAATCTGTGTCGCGACTGGGATACAAGACTACATTAGGTGCGATATGATTTGATGACTATTAATACACAGGCTCATGCTACGTTGACTTCTGCTACTTTGACTTCTGCTACTTTGACTTCTGCTACTTTGACTTCTGCTACGTTGACTTCTGCTACGTTGA
Organism: Biomphalaria pfeifferi; assembly: GCA_030265305.1. Taxonomy (NCBI): domain Eukaryota; kingdom Metazoa; phylum Mollusca; class Gastropoda; family Planorbidae; genus Biomphalaria; species Biomphalaria pfeifferi. The sequence continues at coordinate 15,965 of JASAOG010000052.1, forward strand.
CTTCTGCTACGTTGACTTCTGCTACGTTGACTTCTGCTACATCAACTTCTGCTACATCAACTGCTGCTACATTGACTGCAGCTACATTGACTGCAGCTACATCGACTTCTGCTACATGGACTTCTGCTACCTATATATATATATATATATATATATATATATAGGTATGGCTTCCTCGGGATACGTGTGTATATATATATATATATTTACAACATGAGCTTATTTGTAATCAAGAGACATCCTTTAATACCCAGAGTTTTTTTGCAAAGTCTTTTATGTTACAATTACTTGACAATGACGAAATGTCAAGGGAAGATAACAATTAACCAGCAGACGATAGTGCAGGGTAATCTCCCCCATAAAATCCCGGGGTTGTAATCAATGGATTCCATTGACCTGGCTACAATCCGAAGAATCCAGCCACAGGAACCACTCATTCCAGGTGATCATGTTAGCCTGGTCCCCTTATCTTTTACCCCCCCCCCCCCACAACCTAACGCCCGGCGCCTGTGGCGTGACCATAATTCATTCGCGAGTTGTCTCCCTGGCCGAGAACGCGCACGATTATTCTCCGGGAATTCTTTCATCAGACAAAAATGAGAAATTCTCGAGACCTCCTTCTCGTGGACGTTGTTGTTGGTATGGCTGCTGCTGTTGTTTTTGTTGTTACCAATGTAACTTCTAGATGACAAACGTTTATCTTTGAAGATGACTTAGATCTAAAAAGAGGACACTGGCCGATGACTTACATCTAAAAAGAGGACACTGGCCGATGACTTAGATCTAAAAAGAGAGGCACTGGAAAAGGGCGCTGGGGAGCTGGAAAGGGGCGGATGAGTTAGGACGTGGACAGCCCTTGCTCGCCGTCTCGTGTGCTTGTTAAGTACCTTATGAATGTCTAGCGTTCGCGATGGTGGCGCTTCTGACACTGGTTGAGTGATGCTATCAGATGTTGCGTCTATAAACTAAACAAGAAAAGTATTCTTCACGACCCAAGCCTCGCGGGATACCGGTTTTGAAAATATTCCAGGAGCGAACATCGACGGGCCTGAAAGAATGTTTTCCAAAAGTCTCTAAATAACGAGCCGCTTTGATTAGAGAATGTATAAATCTCTTCTAGGCAAACTTAACTCCTCTCTCTCTCCATCTTTCTCTCCCTCTCTTTCACTCTCCCTACCTCTCTCTCATTATTTCCTTTCTCTCTCCATCTCTCTCTCTCTTCTATCCCTCTCCATCTCTCTCTCTTTCTCCTATCACTCTCTCCTAATACAATATACACATTCCTCACAATTTCTATCTAAATTATTTTTTTATGTGTTTTAAGGCAAAATTTGTTGGGGGGGGGGGGTTGGGGGGACGAAGAAGACAAGGAAAAAATAAAAGGCTACAAAAATGTAATCAAATTTTAAGGGAAATTGTCGACACTGGTGTTGGCGCCGACGTCAATTGTTTCCAAGTGGATTGTAAGAGCAGGTCAAATCTCTAGGCTGATGGACTCTTTATTAACTCTTTATTAAAGTGTTTAATTAGCCACGAAATGAAAGCGGCACAACTCCTGCTTTTCGGGGAGAGGAATATTCTGGACGAGATATATCAAAAGAATAACTAGATCAGAAAGGAAAGAAAGAAAAGACAACAACTTTATGAATATGAATCCAGGTGGCTCGTGTCTTCTTACAGGTGCTAGAAATACGGCGTGGCCCATTCAAGTGACTTGGCTCTCGCCAGCGAATGTGATTTCTTCATTAGATGGCACGCGATAACCCCCAAGCCCCGCTACAAGCGTGAGCCACGTTTGGGGCAGGCGTGGTGTGATATAAAGATGTGATGTAGATGAGATGAGATGTGGTGACTAGATAGTTTGGATGATGTGACTAGAGAGTTTGTGTGGTGACTAGAAAACTTGGATGATGTGACTAGAGAGTTTGTGTGGTGACTAGAAAGTTTGGATGATGTGACTAGAGAGTTTGTGTGGTGTCTAGAAAGTTTGGATGATGTGAAGTAGTAGTAGATTAATGGTGAGCCCAGTATTTCATGTGGATATGCAGCCCCAGATGCGAGCTACATATTTTGCCACACCAACGCAAAAAAACAACAACATTGTTCAATGATGGTTGATTAAGTCTGTCTATAATACCCAACAAAATACACTTTCCAAACTTTAGTTTTGTTTATAGTTTTTTTTTTTCACTTTCGCATAGTTCAAGCTTTATTTGACAAGGAAAAAACAAAAAAGAGTGTAAAGAGATTCCCCTGTCTCCGTAATAAGTTTGTATCCGAAAAGTGTCGCGGCTTTATCATAGTAAACATATATATATAATATATATATATATATATATGGAATATATATATAGACAGACAATCGCTGTTATTTGGATTTGGTAACTAGTTTGTATTTCTGATGATGAAACTCTTTCAGTTTTGTAAATTCTTTCTGTTTTATAAATTCTTTCTGTTTTGTGAATTCTTTCTGTTTTGTACATTCTATTTTTTGTACATTCTCTGTTTAGTACATGCTTTAATTGCTTTGACTAAAATTGACAGTGAATTAGTTGTTGTTTATTTTTCTCTTGCAGACCCTGTTCGATACATAGCCATGTCCAGGTCTATCAGCCAAAGAGCACAGAGGTTGCTTGCTGACCATTCTGACGTCACGTTTCTCTGTTCGGTCCAACAGAAGCCTGGAAATACGGGCACAATATTGGCTTTAAACTCTGAATCCAACAGGTAACTAGGACAACGGTTTGACTTTTTAAAAAATGGTTGTATGTTGCTTTTTAATTGCTTAGTGTGTGGCCCTAAAAGGATAACACCTACTAGATCTAGTAGCACTGTCTACGGGTGTAGGCTATTACATTGTTTCTGAAAATTTGTTAGATTAAATTACTTTTACACTGTAGAGAGGTTTCAGAGGGCCCCGTTTGTAAAAGAATATTATTAAACCTTTAAACATTTTATACTTAGTCCTAGCCTTTTCTGTGGCCCTTCCAGCCCACCGGTCATTTGCCCGAATATTTTGCCCATATTGCCAGTCCTCCCCTTTACGCATCCCTACAACATATTTTGAGTCATCGTCTTAGCCAACAGGGTTGATACGAAGCTGCTGTTGCTAATTTCAGTGCATACAGGCTACTTTATTATTTAAGTGAAGTAGTTTGTGTTTCAAACCATGCGTTTAGGGGCTTACTTTCGAAAACATATTTTTTTTTTACAATAAAGTGACAAATTCATAATATGTTTGTAAATTTCCAAAACCAAAAAAAAAACAAAAAAAAAACAACTTTAAAAAAATTTAATAAAATAAGTAGAGTAGAATTCATATGGATGCATCTCACATGTTCACAAAAAAAAATCTCTTGGTGCATCACTTCCATTGAGCACACACACACACACGTTCACACACTAATAACTAAACAGGTACATACGATGCTCACCTGAGATGCCATTACGATTCTGCTGCGTCTCTTCTCTCGCACAGTTCTACATCCAACAATGACTAGGCCCAAAGATAAGATGGTAGAGAGAGCTTTTTTTTTTTTTTTAGAGGGAATATAATTTGGTAGGAGTGGGAGGGGGGGGGGGGAGGGTGCGGAGGACATCTCTTCCGGTCTGGTCTGCGTTCAAATACAGATACATATCAATATCTAATAATGCCATCTACAGACTAACTCACACGCGCACGTGTAGACAACTACCTATTCTGCTCACTTCAGCGTTTAAACACACCTGTTAACTCTAAAAGAAAAGAACACACCTTCTCCTATTTTTCGCAAAAAAAAAAAAGGCCCACCCTATATCTCTCGCCTGCCCAAGTCCCTCGAGCAATTATCCGCGGAACCATTTTTATGTAGCCAAGATTAATAGCCATTTGTTAACGATTTTTTTTCCGGCCTTTTTTAAAGGTTTTTTTTTTGGGGCGGGGGGGGGGGGGTTGGCTTTTTTTGAATCCATCTCTTCCACTGTCGCTCCGTCCCGCCCACACCCTCACATCCAGCCATCGTATATACAAAGGCAAATATCAACAGACACCGGTAGCACCAGATCTTTTAAACCAGTGATGCTCAACCTAATTCGACCTGCGGGCCATTTTAACTTCCGACACGCGTGTGGCGGGCCACATCAAACATAAAGGTACAAAATATGAAATCAAAATTCACCTGAAACTATTTGAAACTATTGGATCTAGTACTTATATTAATTAATTGGATATTTAAAGTCTATCATTTTTTACGCGTCTAAAAATGGCGTCATTTCACTACTTAAATGTGAGCAACATTGTAGCTACCTTTACCACCTACTTATTTTCTTGTCTCTTTTTGGTAAATATTCCCATCGATCCTCCGATCTCTAGGCGTAGTTTAACCAATCTTTTATACGCGGCTCAAACCAAGAAGGCCTTCATATTTGTTTTATAATACCGCTGTATATGTTGTTGTTATTTTGGAAACAGACAGACTTTCTTTACAAAACAAATATGTTGGCTTATTATCATGTTCCACAAAAAAAGAATCAATTAACTTTTCATGGTAGATTCGATATTAAGAGTTCCATTCATAAACTCATAAACGCACACTCTTTAAAGTCATGGTACCAATCCATCAGAGAAAAACTGAGGGCCCCAACGAAGGCAAAGATATATTGTCAACTTTTTGAAGTGGGAAGGATTTTCTACTTTTGTGCCGACGTTTCTGCGGGCCGGATAGAACCACGTTGCGGTCCGGTTCTGGCCCGCGGGCCATACTTTGGGCATCACTGTTTTAAACAGTTCAACCACCAAGTTCCGATAACTCAATGATTCATTAAGAAAAAAAAAATCTCGTTGAAACCAGACCAAAGTCTTAAAGTGAAGGAACATGGGGAAAAAGTGAATATATCAAAATGTGCTATACATGTCGGTCTAATAATTATAAACTCCTTTGTTGAGGTCGAAGATAACTATATAGTATATTATATATATAGAGAGATATTTAATTTTTCCTTTCCTGTATTGAAATAAAAAATGTCGGCAGCCGATCACCTATTATGTTACATTCATAAATGAGTTAAATACCCTCATGTACCTTTTGTTGACGCTTTGGCGCAAAATGGCACCTCTATTGCTTTTGACAAATAGTTGTCATTCACTAGGTGTCAATTGAAATTTACAAATCCTTCTCTAAGTTCTGAGAATTTCATTACATCCAGCGGTTCTCAAGTCCAAATCGCTTCTGCGAGTTTTAAGGCGCCGTCACTCATTACAGTCAACCACGTCTGCCTTAAACTTGTGCTGACTTGCTTCAGTGTGTTTGTGTGTAACGAGAGGGGGGGGGGGGAGAGAGAGAGGAAGAAAGGAGGAGAGGGATAAACAAAGAGTCCAGACCGAAGCTCCTCTATCAAACTGATTAATTACTCCGCGATTAAAGAGTAACGCCAGTTGGAAACTCAGGTGACCTTGACACTGGTGCATTAGCTAGAGACTAGGTTCTAAAGTCACTAGGTCAGACCTTCGTGACCTTGAAAGAGGACTGGAAGGGTCTGGTCAAGGTCACATATTGAACGTTTCCTTTTCTAACACCCCCAAGCGCTTTGCTGCTTTTGTGTCCATTGGAAGATATATGTCAGTGATGCTTAACCTTTTTTTCCCGGTCTGAATACGCATCACGTGCCGCTTTGTATTTGTTATTGCCGAAATTCAGATAAAAATCCTATTAATATTAATAGCATGAAATTATGTACAAAAATAGTTTTTACATGTATGAATATAATTTCAGTTTTAAATTCTGATTCTAACTCTTGTTTCTCTGGAAACTATACTTCTAATGTTTGGCCGCCTCAATGAGTTGCTTAAGATGTTTAACTTTTAAAAACTAGATCTCACCATATTTAATTTCTTGGTGCTAATTCTCGTCTCCTAGAAATGAGATACTGACATTTCCAACACAATTCATCGGGCACAAAGTATTCTTTTTCCTTAAACTATTCATTTTTTCTTAAAGTCTGGCCATGTTTAATTGGCTCGATTAGGGGAAGTTTTTGTTGTATCTTTCTATTGATGGTCCAATGTTCCTTAATTGACCCGTGTTCCTTAATTGACCCGTGTTCCTTAGTTGACCCGTGTTCCTTAGTTGACCCGTGTTCCTTAGATGACCCGTGGTCCTTAGTTGACCCGTGTTACATAGTTGACCCCCGTGTTCCTTAGTTGACCCGTGTTCCTTAGTTGACCCGTGTTCCTTAGATGACCCGTGTTACATAGTTGACCCCCGTGTTACATAGTTGACCAGTGTTCTTTAGTTGACCAGTGTTACATGGTTCAACCGTGTTCCTTAGTTGACCCGTGTTCTTTAGTTGACCCGTGTTCCTTAGTTGACCCGTGTTCCTTAGATGACCAGTGGTCCTTAGTTGACCCGTGTTACATAATTGACCCCCGTGTTACATAGTTGACCAGTGTTCTTTAGTTGACCCGTGTTCCTTAGTTGACCCGTGTTCCTTAGTTGACCCGTGTTCCTTAGTTGACCCGTGTTCCTTAGTTGACCCGTGTTTCTTAGTTGACCCCTGTTACTTAGTTGACCCGTGTTACTTAGTTGACCCGTGTTCCTTAGTTGACCCCTGTTCCTTAGTTGACCCATGTTCCTTAGTTGACTTGTGTTGTTTCCTGGTTTTTAGGTTGGTCGAGATTGAGAGCAACGGCAAGCTCGATGAGCTGAGGTTCCATTACGTCCACAACGGGCGAGTCGTTCAGGAAACATTCCCTTACATGCTGTCTGATGGACTTTGGCACCGGCTCGCCATCTCCGTCAGCGGCGACCGCATCTCAGTCTACGTGGACTGCAACAGGATATACCAGCGGACCATCCAGACCCCAGATCGGACGATGCCCTTAGCTTCCAGGCCGACGTCCTTGTTTCTGGGTCAACGTGATGGACAGTATGCCTTGTTCAGGGTAAGTCTTAATAAAGTGTTTTGTTTCTGCCATTTCTACGAAGACAAAATGCTATAAATTTTACATATTTCATTTCTTAACTTTAATTGCTTTTAAAAATTTGAATAAGTAAAATGATTTTTTTGTATAATAAAATCTATATAAAATTGTATTCGTTGCTCTCCCTCGTTGAAGTACAAATTTTTAAAAAGTCGCCACTGCTAGGGCGTGCCATGAATCAAATTTATAATTCTCAATATCTTGCCCTGATCTGGTTAAAAAATAAATGGAGAAAAAATGGGGGGGGGGGGGGGCGCTTCATTATATATTGTTACGTATTTTAGAATCTTCTGGCTAAATGTACTAGTAGGCACACAAATAAAAAACACTGTAAAGAAGACGACTAAACTTTCAGCTTCATATAACTTTATTGACTATTAACTCTAACAATTTGTTATTGTAACATGTAGCGTAGAAGACTGTACAATATGTCAGTTTACAGTTAGCTATACTTCGTTGCAATACATCTCTTCAGTTCGTTGCAATTCATCTCTTCTCAACTTGCATCGAGCCGTATTCCACAGAACAGACCAACGATACACTTCCCAGTGTCGCTCCAAGTCTCCCAAAGCTGAACCAAGTCGTACTCAAGTCTATCGAATTAGAGCCGCACACGTCTTACATCGACTGTATCGACTGTAACGGCTCAAGTCCACTGTAGTTCGCTGTATAGACTTTAACGACAGTAGTCCACTCCAGTTAACTCTACCCTAGTTAACTTGCATCGAGTCGTACACATCTCTCTTCTACTGTCTCGCACAGTAGACAACAGTACCGACGACTCACTCACGACTGACTTTCACATTAACTTTCTGGCTTATATAGAGTCCCTAATCGCTTCTCCAAAGTTGCACAAAGACTGCTTGTATGTTCTTGAATAACACGTGAGGAAACGTCACATCCTGTCTTTATTTATATATGTAGATTCCAGAGAACACTCGCTGCAGTGTCATCAAGTCGGGGTCACACGTAGTGACCTCTATCTGTCACTGTTCATTAGTAACTGTCCCCCTACTTAGATCTGTTCGTCCACTGGAACAACACGTTAGGAAACGTCTCATCCTGTCTTTGTTTGTACATGTAGATTCCAGAGAACACTCGCTGCTGTGTCATCTCGCCGGGGTCATACGTTGACCTCTACCTATCACTGTTCATTTGTAACAATATGTATTTTTTAAAGGAAGATTATTTAAAAAAACAACAACAGCTTTACGACATTAAAATCACATTTTACGACATGAAAATTGACCTAGATAGACCAGATCGGGGCTTTATTATAAAATAATGAAGCTGGTAGATACGGTGTAGACCTAACAACCGAAAGGTGTGCAGTCTCTGTCTCTCGTTGCATTGTTAAAACTTCATCTCGCTATTTTACAATTTTTTTCAACAGCCCAGATGAAGAAATGTAAATAAATAATGGATATCTCGGCTAGACTAATTACCGAAAGTTTGTCTATCACTGACACACACAGTTAACGTCTATTGTGTCTGTCAGCACATTGAGGCTGGGCAGTGGCGTAGCTACCAATGTGTGGGTGGTGCGGGCCGCACAGGGCACCAAGTGGAGAGGGGCACCAAAATTCACCCAGTGTGTATTAATTTCCTATTTCCCTGAGCGTTTCAGTAAAAACGACTAATTGTATGGACACGAACAAACTTAAACTACTGTATTTTAAACATGAACTAACTATTTATAAACTAGTCATGTCGCTATTTTGTTTCATCTCCCTGACTATTTCTTCCATACAATGTAAGCTATTGAACAGTTTAAATCTAATTTACTAGATTTATTTCGGACACACGGTACATGTTGTTACTACACTGATCAATGCTCTGTAATATAAAGAAGAAGAAGAAGATAGGCCAACCTTTTTTTACTTCATTGTTTAGTCCATTGGTTTAATCTAGATATTGAGTTTACAAATATATTTCTAAACTCTAGCTCTAAACACTTGTCTTAGTCTATTCATTTCTTTATGATTCTTTATATTTTAATTTTGGAAATAATTCTATTGTAATGTCAATATTTTTAAATAAGCTAACCTTTGTTTTCTACGAGGTTTTTTTAAACTAACTAATTAATTGTAATACTGTAACGTAAACAAAATGATGAACAGTGCTCAAGACTGACTAGTCTGGCTGGCGCCTCAAAACCCTTTTAAGCTCAGACGGAGAAATCGGCATCTCTGGTTTTGTCCGGTCTGGGTAGACTAGGAGTATGTCAGGTGTTAATCGCCTGTTGGTGGCTCCCTCTTGCCCTATAAGGGACATGCTTATTTGTGGGGCCGACGTCTCCTCCACGGAGGGCAAGTACTAATCATTCTAATTGGGATTCTATCAGTGGAGAGCCCAGCTGATTTAGACAAATTGGCCGCAAATGTGGAGGAACGATCGCATTTTATGCGGCTCCTCTCTCTCCAATGTCGCACTAATATTGAGGTGGGTAGCCTAGAGTCGCCCCTTTGATAGCGCTCGTAGGCTGTAAGTACCGCTTTCTCCCTCCTTAAATGTAAAGGGGCCACGTTTGTTAAGATTTCAGCAGCGTTTGTTTGGCTTGTCCGAAAGGTGCCACAAATGAACCTTAGTGCCTGTGATTGTACTCGGTCGAGTGATTCGAGGGCAGTTTTACTAGCATATACTTGAGCTGTACTCAATTTGTGATCTGACTGCCCCTAAATACAATGTGCGTAGCATGTCAGCTTTGGCACCCCACTTTGTGCTGGCCAGCTTTCTTAGAAACGCTAACTTCTCCGAGGCTTTTCTTTCAACGTCCTGGACGTGCTGGAGCACTGTCAGCTTTCTATCCAGGGTCACCCCTAGATATTTTGGCGTATTTTCACGTTGGAGTCGCAGCCCACCGAGTTGAAGCTCGAATAGAGCCTTAAGAATGTCGATCCCTAGGCTGAGCAGGGACCAGGTCGTTTTGGCAACGTTTATCTGAATCAGTCATTTGTCGCAATACGAGGAGATGGTTTGGAGGTCTGCTTGTAATGCCGCCTGTATTTGGTCGGCTTTCTTGCCGGTTGACCAGAGGACAATGTCATCCGCATAAAGCAGTTTCTTTGACCGCAGTGAGGTGCGTTTCTTAAATTTCTTAAGTCTAAAGAAGCCTCGAGACAGTTTCAAGTCACATCATTGCCAGAGTCCACCGACTATAGGCGAGCAGTTAATGGGTATGAATTAACTGAACAATTAAAAGCAACAAAGCAAGATGAGACGGTTATAATTGAATCCAGAAAAAAATGATGAGACCGACATCGTGAAAAGAAGAAAATACTTCAATACCGCAGGTTCTAGAGACTAAAGGACAGCACACAAGCATGTCCTCAAAAATTCATACTGAAGAAGCTGAACCATCAGACAGTGTAAACAATACAGAAAGCAGGATAATAAACTCTAGACTGAACGACATTGGAGATTGGCCTGATGTCATCACAGATAATATTCGCATACACCTTCTCACTCAAGGATCTGAAACAGTTCAGCGTATGGACAGTCAATTCAGAGAGGCGTATAGACATCAAGAATCAGCAAAAGGAAAGGCTAGAAAGCTTCCAAAGGCTTGGTTTTTCCGGCAAATATCAAACGGCGAGAAGTTCTTAGAAAGTGGATGTGTTATTCGCCAAAAAAAAATAAACCCTTATTTTGCTTCCCCTGCACACTCTTCTCAACAAGATCAAGTACCAAATCTTCATTTAAATCCAAACATGGATTCTATGAGTGGTGGAGGTTATCCCCGAAAATAGAAAAACATGAGACCAGCAGAGCTCACATTCAGTCATTGCTTGCTTGGAGGGAACTTGAAGTTTGCTTGAGAGTAGGGAACAATATTGACAACAAGGCCCAAGATTTGATTATACAAAAGACGAAAACCTGGAGAGTTAGTAAAATTACTATTAAAGTACGATCCACTCTTGAGGGAGCATGTGCTTCGAACTAAGCTTTGTTCCAGACCGAATACATACATGTCTCCACAAATACAAAATGAATTTATTACAATATTGGGGGATCACGCTAAAAAACAAATCATACAGCAAGTAAAACAAGCCAAATATTTCTCTATTATTTTTGACAGTACACCTGACATCTCAAAGCTGGATCAAATTTCCCAAATTTTACCGTATGTTGTCATGGAGAATGACGGGGTGCAGGTTCGTGAGTCTTTTGTTGACTTCATCGACACAAAGGACACGCATGCTGCTGGAATCGCTGAGATGATTCTAGAGAAATTGCGTTTGGATGGCTTAGACATAATGGACAGCAGGGGTCAAGGCTATGATAATGATGCGGTCATGAAAGAATTAACAATATTTGATTAATGAAAACATATTATTTTGAAAAAAAAGTAAGGTTTTGCAATGTTATTAATTAGTTGTTTGTTTTTTTTTGGGGGGGGGGGGGGGGGAAGGGAGGGACATCAAGATGAGGTACCGCATCAGGCATCATATACTCTAGCTACGCCACTGAGGCGGGGACTTATCTACTACCGCAGCAATGGCCAACGGTTGTGGGAGGTGTCTCTTGCTATTGTGCATGCATATTTCTAACGTAAAATAGGTGGTTGTTTATCTGAATAAGTTTTTTGTTTCTCTTAGAGTTTTTTTTTATGTGTGGTTCTGAGCGTAATTCAGATCAATGATGTTATCTTGTATATGTCTGACTGGACAATGTGTGCAAGGATGTAGTTTTCTGTTACAGACAGTTTGTTATAGCGTGTAAAGGAACCCGCAGAATTAAACAGACATTTAAAAAAAAACACATATAATTTCTGCAAACATTATTACAAAGCTTCTATCATTTCACTCCGTCTGTCTGGCAGCATTCTTTTACACGCTGTTTTCCCCACAAGACAAGAACAATACACGTATTAGCGGCAATTAATTAATATTATTTTACATAGAAAAGTGAAATAGTTCATGCAGTATATAGAGATGGCTGTAATTTAGCGTTTTTTTTCCCCCTTTTATAAGCTTTGTTGTTGTTTAAAGTAATTTTTAAACTTTGTTTGTTTTTTGTTGTGGTTTTTTTTTTGGTAATGTTTAAACTGATTTCGTCAATTCTGTTTTCTTGTGCATGTCAACAAACATGCTTTATACATGAATGAAACAGCTGTATAAAGATAGACACTAGCTTTCTGTAAATAGTTTATCATTGACTTCTCTCGTACATGTCCAATGTTCAAACCTTTGAATGCATGAAATTTAAGCATTAAATTTTGAAATATATATATATAAATCACAAATGCTGAATGCGAGTGTGTTTGTGCGTCTGCATATAGAAGGGGTATCTTGGTTACCCTATTCCAGTGGTTCCCAAACCTTTTCTTAACGGAACACTTCGCATATACTGAGTACTCAGCAGAACACTTTACTTATTTTATTTAAGCGATTAATTCACGTGGTGGCTTACTAGTTCATAATTCCAGTAGTTCTTGGAATACCTATTCTGCCTTTGTGGAACATTAGGGCTCCACGGACCACAGTTTGAGAAACACTGCCCTAATTCAGTTGTTTTAAGCAGAAGGCATGTGATAAAACAGTGTACTATTAAATGGAAAAGGAAAAAGTTCGCGAAATAAAAGGGAACTGAGTTACATACAAACCTGCAGATTATTATTATGTCATAGCCCACGTCACCAGCAGGAAATGTGCTTGCAAGATTTAGACTCCGATGAGCTAGCAAACTGAATCCGATGAATTAGCAAACTTTAGACTCCAATGTGCTAGCAAGATTTAGACTCCAATGTGCTAGCAAGATTTAGACTCCGATGGGCTAGCAAGATATAGACTCCAATATGCTAGCAAGATTTAGACTCCCATGAATTAGCAAACTGACTCCTTTGAGTTAGCAGACTTTAAATTTCGGACCAGTTCATTGCGCATATAACTCGACCATCCAGTCATCCGGTCATACTTGTAAAGAAACCTTTCGATCCAATGGTATTCTTGGAAATGAAATGACCGGGCCGAAAAGTTGTAAAGATTCTTTCTGTTTCTCTCACACTGTATCTGTGTTTCCATCTTTCCCCAGGGAGCTTTGCAAGATGTGAAAATTGTAACACAAGCCCATGGCTATCTATTACAATGTCCGCAGCAAGATACAGGTCAGTTTGAACTCTCTTGAATAATAGTATTGACGTTTTCTTGTGTGTCTCTCTTATGAGTAACTTAAATGTTTGATTTTACTTTTGAAATTAACCTGGCATATTTAGAGATTCTTCTATAGTGTTACCATGATTCCAAAACTTTCTTATTTATATGCAAAGACATTTTCACCTTTTTACAGCTAATTTTCTTCTCTTTTATATTTCTTTTGAGATCACTCTTAAATTCGGTAATGTATAAAGATTGTTTCAAGATTACTTTATAAAAAAAATAAAATTCTATTCTATATATCGTCTTCTCTGCCAAATGAATTGCAGCGTTTTCCCTACATCCATGACCTCTAACTCGATGTCTTTATAAGACTTTGTTTTCTGTCATCATATAATTGAAGACAACAAGATGCCCTTAAAATCACCTTCTGAAATAATTTGTTGTCAAAAGAAATGAAAATCTCTTGTAGAAGACATTCGCAGAAGATGTTTAGGAAATGAGACAAACCTTATCATCTATTATGAAGACAAATATGAACAAATTTTCAAAATGGCGTCGATATTCCAATCAACGTAACTACTAATTCATGGGAAACTTGCAGACGATCTCTCGGTGTCACCCGTCAGTGGGTGAAGTGCCATCTTCTGTTAACCTGTTGTTCTTCAGTTTAAGTTTTACATTGCCGCCAAGAACGATAAGTCAGCGGCACGCGGGGACTATCAGACTTGGCTATCTCCCCTCACCATCGTATTCGGTGTTGGCAAAACAAATACGCTTTCGTAATATCTCGATACCTCTGGCTGAGTCATAGTTGACTTTAGAGAGCTATCGGCTTACTCGACCCATCAATCATAGCACAGTCTACAGTGGATATTTGACTTCCAACAAAATCAACAAATCACATACGATAAAACAAACATTTTGTCATCAATAAAACATCGGCCATAAGAAATACCATGATGATTTATTTTTTTTGGTGCATTTAGTTTATCTTTCCCTTGATCTGTGGAAGTGCTGGGGCGCAACACATGATTTTTCGAAGTCTTCTCTCCCTTTCTCTGTCTAGTTCTCCTTTTTCACCTTGGTACAGTTGCAAGAACCTGAACGATGGTCCTTACAAGCACTGAAGGCCTTGTGATATGGCCATAAAGTTTTAGTTGCGTTTTTTTTTGGCAGTGGTCAGCAGGTCATTGTGAGGCCCAATGGCCATTGTGGTCCTGTTTCGAGTCTCATTAGTGATGCTGTCCTTGTTGGCGATACCTAGTATCATTTGCAAAGATCCTCCTCTCTAGCTCAACAGTTAGTTAATGGATCTCATTCACCAATCGTAAACAAACAACATTAAGCCACGTGGTTTTCTATCTCTTCTATACAAATTACGAAATACACACAGGCTGCCACGTGACATTGTTTTATCAATATTATCACGTGGCTAAGTGTTGTTTGTTTACGATTGGTGAATGAGGTCCATTATTATTGATACCGTTAATCTACAATGAAAATGATTTAATTAAAAATATATTTATTTCATTATTATTGTCCATCATAGCAATTCGTTGAAGAATCTAGATCTATATAATTTTCGTTATTAAATGATTTTCTTTTTTAGCATTTTTTTTCTAGTAGCAGAAATGTATTCAGGGTCATTGGGGTCAAGTAGGCTGAACTTTGGTATTCTGACACTTTTTCAGCCCCCTCCCCTCCCTTTTAAAAATACAACTAGTTAACATGAGCACATGTGTTGATGGTGTGTATAAATGTTTGCTTTTCCAGAATGTTCCACGTGCGCCAAGTTTCAGGATCTGGAGCAACGTGTGAAAGAAATGACAACAATGTACACAGAATTAACCAGAAAGGTAAACACCACAGTTTTATTACACAAAAAACTAATAAATATATGCATGGTGGCATCATGTTGGTTCCCAGTCAGCATGTTTTTCTGCTAATATTTATCTCGTATTCAATGCAATCCTTGGCGCAGTCAACTCTCTCATTTGTATTCGCAAAGAAATGAAAATTTAAAAAAAAAACAGAATAAATAAATACAATTAATCAAAAATCGTATGCACAGATATATCACAGATTAATGTATATGAAACGAAGAACAAAAATAAAAAAAAAAATTTACGAGGGGTCGCCCCCCCCCCCCCTTTTAGCACTGTTTGGCAACGCTTCCGATGACACTTAAATTTATGTCCCTGTCTTCAGCTCAGGAAAACGGAAGAGCGCTTGTCAGAGTTGGAACAGTGTGAGTGTCTAAAGTATTGCCATGACAACGGAACACAGAGACAGGAGGGGGAGGAGTGGAAGCGCGACAAGTGCACGACATGTCGGTGTAAGGTAAGACATCCTTGACCCCCTTGACCCAAAAGTTACTAAGTATAGAAGTCATAAAGTTCTTTTTTGTGAAAGTTTAACCAATTCTTTCGTGTCAAGAAATTTATAATATGATAACATAATTTTAAGTTCTAAAGTGTTGGTCACTTCAGAGGTGTTGTTGGAGCAGGCCTCACCCTTGTGTGGTCTGCACCCCCTTCCCATATCCCCCCCCCCCCCCCACGAGGTCAACTCGAGGTTCTCGTCAAATAACGCGCTCCCTTGGAGAGAGTATCTGAATAGTTTATGAGGTCTGGCGATTCCCAGAAAGTCAAAGAGTTGATGAAATAACGGTGCATTACGTAGATCTGTAATCGATTCTGAAGCCCATGGGATCGTTTCTAAAGCCCAGACCTGTATAATGTCTTCTCTCTGGATCGATGCTTAAATAATTAGAATAACGACAAGAGTCTAGATTAGTCTTGAAGAGATTGAAGACTTACTTAGACTTATATGTTTCCCCAGGATGCCCTCTCTACGCAGTAGTAACATGCATATTTCTTATTGTCTTTATCGTGATTTTAACTCAATGTTAGTTTTAAAAATAGTCTATCTAATTTGCATGTTTCGTATTTAACCTTTAGACTTTTAAATTGCTTCACTGTGGCCAAAGCCGGTTTACAGAGTAGGGCTTAAATGGCATTGCCATCTCATGGTTTTATAGATTATCATTTTAGCTCTGAGTGGCTTTTAATCCACCAAACCGCAGCTAAAATTTTTTTTTTTGCGTCCCCAGTTTCACTTATTGCACTCCATTCTTGGTAGAATAATGAAGAACCTTGCCTATAAGTCCTGTTAACTCCCTTATATCTGAACATCACATCTGATGCTATTTTTTTTTTAACATTACAAAATTTCGAAATGACTCATTCGTATTAGTTTGTTGTTGTTGAGAATGCTCCACCACATAAAGGTGACTTCCGCCCCTAGATTGAACTCTCACGCTTACCCTCCCCCCTCTCAATCACACCTGAGTGTATACATGCTTTGTTGTCGTATTGTGAGCAACCTTTGAGGCTGGCCCTGAACTTAGGGCGGTCTCAATCCCTTTCCATTTATCCCCTAACCTTGCATAGTTTGTTGCTTTTGGGCGAATGCATGACGTGATTTTGGGGTGGACGCTACTGGAAAGATTTGGGGGGAAAAAAATCATATGGCCTTTACTGTGTACACTGCTTCTATAAAGATAGCAGATTTTAGGGCCTTATACAAAATAAATGTTTTCATAATCATGCTGTTTGTATTCAAAAAACTTTCCCCACCCACTTTTGTATAATAGATTTTGAATAATAAATTTTATTAAAGTTTTATATTTCTATACATATGAAATGAAACCAGTGCATTGGAATTGAAGACCTAGCCATAATAAGTGATGATTTTAATATTACTGGTTCTCTATAGAATGGAACAGTGGAATGTCACAGAGAAGAATGCCCTTCTTGTCCCAACCCGGTCTACAGAGATGGAGAGTGCTGTCCTATCTGCCATAGTATGTGTATAGTTCTAACCATCTTTGTAGAAATTAATATACATTTAGATAAGATAATAATTCTGGTTTTAAAAAAAAAGCATAACTATCAGATTTTTTTTGGTCATGGCTGGGGGGCGCCCACTAACATTTATCGCCCAAGACACACACACACACACAATAAGTTGTGATGCTCTCGCAAAGATCGCCTCCCACATCCGCCGACCCCTCATGGGGATGGAGTTAACTTTACAGAACCCCTTAAACATCTTCCAGTCACCTTTGTTCTATAGAATTACGATGTACTGTAATGATTTTTAAACCGAGACGCATTCATGAGCTTTGGATTAAATAATATACGGAAGGATGTGTTGCAGTTAGGTCTACTCTGAAAGAGAATAAACTGAAAGTTCGCCAGCCCGTCTCTGTACATGATTGAGAACCATTGACATGGACGTCTTTTTTTTTTTTTTAAAGTTTTATAAGTTTTTGTTTTCTATGGGCACAACCCCCCCCCCCCCCCCAAATCCCAACGCATTTTCCCCCTTTCTTCACCATCTTTTTTCCCTCCCTTGCTGCTGTTGCTAAAAATAGCAGTGATGACATCAGCCATAAACACCAGAACGAGATCAGAGAGAAAAGCTGCGACGAGCCAGTCAACGAAACAGTAGGAAACAATTTCTACCAAGGAGAAGAGAGAGAACGTTTGGGGGGGGGGGGGGGGGGGGGGCAATAGCGACGAAACAATTTATACAAAGAGCTACTTCAGCATGCGTCCAGACCCAAAAATTACCGTCATACTGACTAAAAATAGCAGCGTAGTGATAATGTGATGATTTCTCCTTCTTTCTCTCTCTCTCTTTCTCTCTCTCTCTCTTTCTCTCTCAATCTCTCTCTCTCTTTCTCTCTCTCTCTTTCTCTCTCTCTCTTTCTCTCTCTCTCTTTCTCTCTCTCTCTCTTCTCTCATCTCTTTCTCTCTCTCTCTCTTTCTCTCTCTCTTTCTCTCTCTCTCTTTCTCTCCTCTCTCTTTCTCTCTCTCTCTTTCTCTCTCTCTCTCTCTTTCTCTCTCTCTCTCTCTCTGAATGAAGTACTTTAGCGGGGATAATTTCTTTGCAAGACGTCACTGCTTGATGGCTATGTAGATGCTGGAAATAACTTACACCTAGTAAAATAAATAACTTAGATCTTATAAAAATTTACTTAGTCATGTATGCAAGTGAAACTTGGACGCTGAGAAGTAACAACAGAAAAATCTGCTAAATACTTGGGAAAGAACAAATCCTCAGAAAAATGTCTGGTGCCATACATGAGGCAACTGGATGGAGGACTTGCACCAAAACCAACAAATAGACCAGCACTAGGAAGTGACCCCTCCATAGTGACGGAACTACAAGGGAACAGTTGACGTTGGGCAGGTCATCTCGAAATAATGCCCGAGAACAGAGGAGCAAAAATTGTTCACCGGCAAAAATCAAAAGGCAGGCGCCTCAAACACAGACCACAAGTACAGTGTCTTGACGATGTAGGGGCAGATCTACAACAGCAAAAAGTCCGGGCTTGGAGACGTAAATCCCAGGATAGATCAGAATGGAGAGCTGTGCTAAAGCAGGCCAGGACCGCTGGGGTGCCAATAGGATGGATCGATGGATATAAAAATTAATATATAGTACAATATATATATATATATATAAATCAAGCGTTAATCGACCAAAGCATTGATGTTCGTAATCATTTAGATCAGTGGTGCCGGTCACGGGATCGCTTTACCGACAAATAAACAAAATAGACTAATAATAAATCTCAAGTGAGTGCCTGTGGCTTGATTGTGCACTGTTTAGAGGAATCAAGTGGCCGGATATGGCGCGCACCCCTAATGGGGCACCACCTATTTAGATTTACATTACCGACTCCCTGGACTTTCTTATTAACACCAAATAATAAGTGTGATGTTACTGTGTTTCTCTATCAGAACTTGCTCTCGGTGGGGTGACTAACCTCTGCGTTTTTATTTTCTCTTCCTTTCTCCAACCACCTGACAACCCGACTCACAACAGCAACCTGTTACTACAGTGGTAAATATTACTACCATGGTCAGACTGTCAACCCAGCGGTGTGTGTTACGTGCACATGCGTGGTGAGTACATTTTTTACACATTGCTTTCTAGAGCCGCGTTCCTATGAGTATGTCTTGTGTGAGTTAGCTTTCCATGGCTGGAGAGATTTATTTTTAAAAAATTAATAAATTACCTTTTGTGCTGAAAACAATCAAAATAGAATATTGTTGAAGATTCTGTTTAATGTTTCCGTGAATAGAAAACAGATATTCAGTAAGCCAGGTGTCACAAAAAACATATTATAAAACAAAAAAAACTCATATGAACCTACATACATGGTCATGTTTGAACCTACATACATGGTTATGATTGAGCCTACATACATGGTCATGTTTGAACCTACATACATGGTCATGTTTGAACCTACATACATGGTCATGTTTGAACCTACATGCATGGTCATGTTTGAACCTACATGCATGGTCATGTTTGAACCTACATACATGGTCATGTTTCTTACAATGTTTTGGCCCAATCTCTTTTGTGGACCCTGGAGGAAAGGGTTTTCTATGAGAAGGTTTCCCATGCTGTCTGTTGGCGCTCAGCACAAGTCGGGATTCAAACTCCAGCCACCTTGTTAAATAAATAGCCAAGCGATTTTTGCAACCCAGTTAGCCTTCCCATAAACACACAAATCTTAAAAGTCTTAAAACATCAGCTAGACGTTTACAAGCATCTGGTAGTCTATATTGCTACAGCCTTCGTTTATACTTACAATGGTTTGTGCTTAAGAACCATCCGATCAATACATTTTAATGTAATATTCTCCATTAGTCTAAAAATTAAATTGAAGAATTTGTTTATTTATAAATATTGCGATCTAGTTGCTCTAGATTAGATATTGAATTCATTTAGCGTTAATGAAAGTAACTTTTAACCAGTCAAAACCATTGTATTTAAAGAACTAGTTATCAGCCAACATTGTTTCCTTCCCAGAATGCAGTGATGCAGTGTAATCAGTTGGATGTCCAGAAGGAATGTCCCCAGTTGAACTGCCCAGAATCCGAGAGGATCTCAGTCCACGGCGAATGCTGCCCTGTTTGCAAAGGTAAATCTCAAACCAATACAACAAAACTGTCAGTGCTCCGCGTATTTATATCGTTGGATGTGCTCGTTCTGTCGCTCGCTACAACCTGACACAGTTACAGGACACACGTATCAACGTATAACACCTCCACGCCCGAACAAAACACAATAAAAAAAAAGTTTCAGATAAAAATAGATTTTGGAATCAGTCCATCCAAGTTTTAGAGCTCGACCTTGGCTTGTACTTGACCTAGTTGGCATTGCATCTTTAAGTCTAGTTTACATTTCACAGGAAACTTTGTTACTGCCCCCCTCTCCCCTTCATTCTTAGCAGACGATCTTTTTTTTTTTAATAAAGATCACATGATCATTGACTTTGGTTTCTTTGAAATGTACCAAACATCTGAAGAGGCGCTACTGCATCTACTGTGGGCAATGCCTCATATATTCTGTTGGTGCCTAAATGCTCAATCTGCATAGAGAAAATTTTCAACAATTATTTTGTTAATTAAACCGTGAAAATTTCTGTTATTGAATTAGACACAGGACATTTCCAACAATTTTTACTTAGTATAGAAAGGGAAAATTTTTCTTTAAATAGACATGGAAGACTACCAACAGCTTTTCTTTAGTTTGACATAAGGGACTTCAACAACTTTTAGTATTTAGACATCAAAGATTTGTAACAACTTTTCTGTAATTAGACATTGGGGATTTATTAAAAATTTTCTTTACATACTGAAAGTTTCTAACTTTTTCAAAATTAGACATGAAGACTTGCTTCAATGTTTCTTTATTCTGACGTATGAAACTTCAACAGTTTTTTCTTGAAATAGTCAATGAAAATTTAGATTTTTTTCAAAATTAGACATTGGAGTTTCCTTGGCTTTGACAAGTCAGTAAAAACTTGTAAATTCCCATTCAAATTTAGTTTCTAAACTAAACCTTAATAATAGCTCTAAAAGTATTGGCTTTTCTATTCTTGTTGCAGGAACAGACTTTTGCGCGTTGGGGCACGATTGTCATAGCAACGCGTCCTGTGTCAATCTGGCCACAAAGTACGCTTGTCATTGCCAGAAAGGATTTGACGGAGACGGGCATCGATGTGAAGGTAAGATAGTTGCATAAATTTGCATAAATAGCCATTGTGTTAAAATAAAACACTTTTGTCTTCAATATGTCTTTGTTATGTCTTCAATATGCCTTTGTTATGTCTTTGATATGTCTATTGAGTAATAGATCTGAGTAATCATTTAACTAAGGTACAAGGGCATTTCTTTATTGTAGAAGCATCAAAGTGTGGTCTCATTATATTCCATTCTTGCTTTCACATATCTATCTTGTCTTATCTTATCTCTCTAGTCTTATCATATACCATAGACTGCCACAGACTTTGTCCCCTTGTAACAGATGCAGCGAATTAAAACATTTCACAAACCACATTTACAGAATTGTTCATTTTTAGTTGTCTGTATTCTTCACATTTAAAAGTCTGTAGTACAAACATAATATAAAGTGTAAGGTGGAAAAAGGAATCTTAAAAAAAAATATTATTATTGAACTATTATAAAATGGTGATTTGACGTGAGGAGGGTGGGTATAAACTTTTTGCTAGTACTGAATTTTTCTGTCTATCCTAAAACTTTTTAAAATGTTCTCATTCCTTATGAGAACCAGGCTGGGGGGCGGGTCCACGAGTCGAGCAGTGGTCTGAATTTCAGCACGTGTCTTTGATAGCCTTGCATCCTATGGCTTTTGGCTTTCATCTCAACCCCAGCTCCTACGTCATTATTGGGGCAAAAAGTGTATGTGTGTATGTGGCGGGGGATATTTCTGTGTACTAAACAGGACTTGGAGAGGACAACAATGTTTTGTTTTACCTAAGAACAGAATCACAATGGTTATACTTCCGTAACAACGTTATTGTAGATCTAGCTATTTTTAAAAATAATCTTCATAAATAAATAGCTGGATAAGCATATTAGTTTTCGTTGCTCTTATGGGGAAAATCCGATTCTAGTTATTATTTTAGCTGTGCTCGCTGGAGGAACAAGGGGAAAATCCGATTTTTTTAAAACTTGGAAGTTAGTCTTGATGTTTTAAATTCTTTAAGTCTCTGTCTGTCTCTTGTTTCTATCTTCTTTCTTTTCTTTTTCTCTCTCTCTCTCGTCTCTCTTTCATCTCTCTTTCATATATTTATCTGTGAAAGAACGCTTATGGATCATATCTAAAAAAAAAAAAAAACAACAAATCTTGATGACCAATGAAAGCATTTTTGGTTTCACTCTCAATCTGTTTCAGTCAGAAACGATTCAATTCTGGAATATTGATTCATAATCATTGGGTTGAAAGGCTGGACGTTAGGGAGGCTAGACCTCTTCGGGTTGGAGAGGCGTTAAGGAAAGAAGGGCCTGGAGGAGGGGGAAAAAAGGAGGAAGGCAGAAAGTTCCATTTTTTTTTTGTCTAGGTTTTTGTAACACCGTTTGATCGCCATACTGTTAGCGACCGGTCCACCGGAAGCCCTTCCAGCCTCGCTTCCGGCGGATTTCATCAAACCGAGGCCGATCTGCAAAACTGAAGGTCTACGTGTTAGCAGGTACCAGCGATACCATTCCCTCTTACCTCCGGGGACTACCTCCCCCCCCCCCCTCTCCTCCTTTTTGGCAACCTTTTCAGCACCTTCCTTCACCTGGCCTTCGTACCATCACGCCCTGCGCCCTCTCCTGGCACGCCCGGCTCCATGCATGTCTATGTTGATCTTATACATTATCTCTCTGTTTCTATCTCTGCATCATGGATTTGGATTCTATCGATCAGTCTTTCCTTCCATCAGCTTGTCTATTCCATCTATATAGCTTATACATAGGCACAGTTTAAACATCTTAAGAGTTGTAGGCACGCGGCTAGATGAATTATACCGTAAGGTTTTCTAAACATCTCACACAATCAGTGGGGATGCCCCCCCCCCCCCGCTATAGTTGCATCTGTATTCCCGTAAATTTTATACTAGATCTTTATTGTTACTGATTGATTGTGGATTCTATCTCTAGTTTAAGAAGCAACAGTTTTCAAACCTAGATAAACTTTGTAGGTGTCACAGCTTTTTTTTAAAAAAAAATCTGCTATTGATTTGAAGTCGTTGCGGAAAGATCTAGGAAGAGCTTATCTGTGTTGCTATTCTATCTTGTCCGATTTCGAGCGCCCGTGTAACACTGAATGTCTAAACTACACAATAATCATAGATTAATTAGTTTACTATGATTTGTTAGATTAGTTTACTAATCTGTCCCTGACGTGCAACCTTTCATCTCATTTTCACTATCTCGCCATCTTGCTCTCTTTTTCTCTCTTTATCTACTTCTCTTTCTTTGTGTCTCTAACTTTTTTTTTTCTTGCTTACATCTTTCTCTCCGTCATCCCCCTCCCTTCTTTGTTTTTTTTTTATTTACTAATATCCCTATCGTTCTCTGTGTTTCTCTCTTTTCTCCTCTTTCTTGACCCCTTCCCTGTCTTTTGCCTCTTACCCTCTCTCTCTCCCGCTCTCTCTATCTCCCTCTCTCTCTCCCTCTCTCTCACCATCTCTCTCTCACCATCTCTCTCTCCATCTCTCTCTCTCCCCTCTCTTTCTCCATCTCTCTCTCCCCTCTCTTTCTCCATCTCTCTCTCCTCTCTCTTTCTCCATCTCTCTCTCCCCTCTCTTTCTCCATCTCTCTCTCTCCCTCTCTCTTTCTCCATCTCTCTCTCCAACTCTCTCTCTCCATTTCTCTCTCTCTCCAACTCTCTCTCTCCCTCTCTCTCTCTCCATCTCTCTCTCTCTCTCTCTCTCTCTCTCTCCCTCTCTCTCCATCTCGCTTACAAATCTGTCCTTTCAATATCTCTGTTTACATCTAACATTCTACCAACCCGTTTCATTATTACTACATCACATTTCCCTATACCGCCAACCCATTTCTCGTGTCCCCCTCCCAAGCTTTATTTTTGTTCATGTTTCATCTTGTACTCACTCCATGCATGTCTCCTTCTTACTCACCCATCCTCTTACCTCTCCAGCCAAACTCTCCCGATCATTAAAGATAATCTAATTTTGAGTCATCCTTGGCTTAGTTGCATAATATGCTCACGGATCCCAACGCTAGCGCTGGGAGACTGTACATAAGGACAATTTTGCGACTACAGGCACAAGTCTTTAACTCTTGACTTCCTGATCTCCGTAGCTCAGTTTCAACATGGTCTAGCTCATTTCAACTTAGCCTAGCTCATTTTAACTTAGCCTAAACAAAAACAGCTCCATCGTCTAGCTTTGGCGGAGATAGGAATGCGAGATAGCTCCACGCACAGAAAATAATACACACTCTCTCTTTTCAAGCCTGTTCTTCCTAAATAATGTTTTCTGTTTAGCCTTGTCATATTATAGTTCAGCCTATGCTGCACTGCCACGCACAATTTTTGAACACTGCGTAGGTTGTATTTTGAGGGAATGCCTTGTCTTGGGGTTAAGTCCTCACTTACCGATCTGAATATCGAGGGTGTCCTGACCGAGATTTTTATTCCGGATCTGAGTTCTAAACTGAATTCCCCCAGCTCAAAGTGTGGGCTTAGCCTCAACTGAGGAAACGTAAGTGAATAAACGATTCACATTCTCTTAAACTAAACTCTCAAATAACCCTCAATGGCTTTGTCTGCGTCACTTGTGACTAATTTTGTAGGTTTTAGCTGGGTCTACCGGATAAGAATCCTGGTGAAGGCTGGGATTTTTAATTTCGAGATCTTTGGGCGCCAATGAGTCCACCCAGCTTTAGTGGGTACCTGATATTAGTTGAGGAAAAGTAAAAGCGGTTGGTCTTTTGTGTTGGCCACATGACACCTCTGTGGGTCACAGAAACGGATGACCTTTGCATCATCTGCCCTATAGATCACAAGGTCTGAAACGGAAACATTACTTTGCAATTTTTAGTATTTTTTTCAGTCCGTCTTTGGACTAGAAAGAAAGACAAATGAATGTATTCGATTGTGAGAGAGAGAGAGAGAGAGAGTGAGAGAGAGAGAGAGAGAGAAAGGAAAAGAAATATTATGAAAGAAAGAAAGAGAAACAGTGAGAAAAAGAAATAGAGAGAAAGGAGAGAGAGAGAGAGAGAGAGAATAATACAAAATAACAACATAAAATGTTTCAAACACCCTCCCTACATCGAGTCATCATTTTTCACCTTATCTTCTAGAATGACAGAAAGAAAAAAAAGAGAAAAGAGAGAAAAGGACGGAAAGTCCAATAACAATGTTACGTAGATATAACCAAAAAAAAAAAAAGGTTTTAATATATTTCAGCCCCCAACCCCCCCATCACCCCCCACCCACCCACACACACACACACTCCCCAGCTATTTCCTCATCTCTCTATCCCCCCCCCCCCAGACAGGCTTACATAAACTATCGCAGCAACCTGTTAGGAGGCAACACCCGCCCCCCCCCCTCCTCAAGACGAAGGAAGTAAAAAAAAAAAAAAAAAAAAAAAAACCCAACAAAAACCTAAAAAACAAAAATTGACATCCACTTGGAAGCCACCACGTCAGAAAGTTGCGCATATTACTCACCGCACGCGCCACACTTTTGCTGAGCTAGCAGAAAGGGGAAGAAAAAAAAACTTAAATTCGTTTTTTTTTTTTTGTTTTTTTAGTTTCTCTTTTTATTTATTTTTTCCAAAGTTTATTTAGAACAGTTTTGCCTTCCAAAAAAAAAAAAAATACATTAAGGGGAGCGAATGCTGTCCGAGATTTGTTATCGTATAATAAAATTGGATTAGTACCGATTTGCATATCCTGTCTCGAGAAGTTGGTATATTTGCTGAGACACGTGGCCTTCACCTCTCGGTCACTGTAAGTGATAGGTCAGCCTGATTGAAGCTAGCTGTAATTAGTACGGGAAGAATAAAAGGGGGGGGGGGGGGAATGAGTATTTAAGTATGTGTGTATTCGAAAAAAGGGGGGGGGCAGTTTTTGAAGCGGCTTTGTAGACAGGGGCCTGCTTTATCTATAGGCAACACAAGTTTTTCTTAGAGCCCACAGTTTCTTGAGGGCCTTTAAAATTTGTCTGAGGGATTTTGTTCTGAATAAGTTGGCCTTCTCTGTCTCTATTTGTTGTATTTGCAATTTCTCGTGGGGCTAAAAAGGCCGATCCTTGATACAAAACTAACTCTAATGGTAACCTGACATTAGATGGGGAAAGGTCAAGGTGGTGGGTCGTGGTGCTGGTCCGTATGCACCATGACACTATATGATTACTTTATTCTTTATATGTTGTGTTTTATTGTTTTAGAAATGGTTCCAGTTTTCCCCATACCTCGAATTAATTAATTAAATTTATTTTTCTTTTCAGATATCGATGAGTGCAAAGTGGCTGGGGGCCCCAAGGGCCACCACTGCAGCGACAATACTGTCTGCGTGAACACCCAAGGCTCCTATCGCTGTGACTGTCTTAAAGGATACAGCCGGCAGGACTCATCTGAGTGCAAAGGTACTTATAGCTCAGTGACGTCACTTAGCGTGTCCCCAGCCTTGACCTTGCTTCTTATGCTCCTGTGCCTTCTCAATGCCTGCAGGATATAAATTTAAAAAAAAACTATAAAAAAAATTAGCTGGCACAGATATTGTCTCGCTTGGGTAGGAAGACACCCACACCCTAAAGAAAATCATTCTCTGAATGATCCATCTAACCAAGGAGCCCAAAATCTTCCAGCCTGTACACAAAAAAATAGTTCCTTGCATACTGGGCTGGCCTGAAACGGATACCGACCAACGCCTAAGGAATTAGAGAACCTTCTCTGTTGTATTCTTTCAAATGTAGTTGCAAATTCCTCCTGATTGCGGCCCACGGCTTGCAGGAGCCAGATCATAATTCCAATCAAAATGTAAGCAGAGCCCAGGGCCCAGCCTGACGAACACATTGAGTTGAATGACAAATGAAAGTCATGTTTCCAGACTTGTATATCAATGTCTAAAAAAAAAGCATCATTACAGAGTCAATGACATCTGTGTAACAGCTTTGTCTAGATCATGATCAATTAAAATAAACCCAACATTCATACATATACGGTTAATTTCAAAAGCCCTCTTTCACACATCAGCCCCCCCCCCCCTTTTCCATGTTTACTTCTTCTATATTCTTTAATAGACACAACAATGTAGAAGATATATAAATAAGAGTTTGAAATAGCAGATCTCAGTATAACAATCGCATGACACTTATCGAAGTCTCATCTCACACTATTTCGCCCCGTGACACAATTTGCTTTGATGAGCTTCCAGCGTTCGTGTCTGATACAAGCTTTCACGCCCTAGACTATGTTATGCACACACACACACGCGCGCAGAAGATTGCGTTGTTCAAACCTTTGCCATTGGGACAAACACTCACGGAATCCAATGATATCGGAAAAGTAAGGAAACTTAGATCAACCCATCAGCTGTCCCCCGCTTGTACTAAAAAAAATAAATGCAACGTTCCGGAGTAGTCCACCAGCGAGACTTCGATTTTTGGCCTCGAATTTATTTTGCGTAAGGGTAGGCTTTGACGATTTCCTTTTCACTTAATTACGCAACTATTAAATACCCTAAGATTTATTTACTGTCAGCCAACTCTGCCTCTTTCATAGAGGAGTACATTACTATCTATTTCTTAGTATTACTTTTAAAAAATTATGATATAATTGTGTTATCGAGGTCAGTGATAAGGGAGGTAATTGATTTGCCTTTTTTTTTGTTTAAACTTCCCCTAAAAATTGTTGTATTTTTTTCCCCAACTATTGTTTTTTGCCACGTAGATGTACTTGATGTGTCTTATTAAAAATACATTACTACTTATAATACTTTAATTTTTATTAAATTTTATTCTCAACTTAAAGTTACCTCCCTTTCGTATCTCAGAACGCTTTCGCTTTACTATTGTTGACATCTGATTCAAACACAAACTAATTATCACAGCTTATATTATCCTCAAACAGTTTATAAGCTGAAATGTTATAAATGTTTTGACATAGCTTACAGCTTTATATAACAAACACACTTTTCAAACGTTTCACGTCTTGGGGGCTACACACACAAAAAATTTACAAACATAAGCCATATATTCCATTTAAACATCTTTTTTTTTCTTTGTTTAAATATGATAACCGGAAGTTATCGTTTTGTATACCTCAGTTGCCTGGCAACTCAACCAATCGTTTTTAGTGTGAAAGACGAACCGGATGTGTTATGTGTTACGAACTCGCGGTTCGTGAGTAATTTGAACAAAAGTTGTGTATCTTTCTGAGACTTGCCCGAGTGTCTGGTCTGCGTATGTGGGCCTATATATTACGTATGTATGCAATCCGCATTTGACTGTACATAGTGACTGTTTAAGTTATATACGAGTGAAAGGGGACGCCCATGTAAATAAACACCCCCCGACTTCCAGAGTGACTGCTTCTTTTTTTTCCCTTTGTTCCTTATCAGTCAAGTCATACTGTCATTTGATGCTGTCATTTGATGCTGTCATCTGACACTGTCATCTGACACGGACATATTTATATATATATATTGTCTCTTATTCTACTGTTGAATCCAATGTTATGTATGCTGGCAAGACATACACGATTTGTGCAATGTGTTAATGTATTTATTATTTTATGTATATTGATAGTATAAGAGACCGTTTCCGTGCGGGTGATGAGGTCCAGCGCTTCTAGTCTTTACATTTATCGATTTTGAAATTCACGCAGAATCACTGCAAAGTGAGAGTTAATAGGGGTATAGTACTTTTATGTAGGAATTTTTAAAAAAAAGGAAAATCGTAATTTTATCTCGAGGTAAATGTAGCCTTTATGGGCCATACGTTATTAAAGATACTAGTTAGGCCCCAATCAGCAAAAGCTGTTTCCCCCTTTATGCTTATAATGTATTCATCTCTGCTTACATCTTGTTTTTGTTTGTTTGTTGTTGTTTTTTTTTTTTTTGCGGTGAAAATGCGAGTGAATGCCGACTTATTGACACTTCAACTGACCAATGAAATTATACAATGATTATAAAAGGGCGTGGTTCACTTGCGCAACATCTCGCCCGCCCCATAAGCTATACACTAACTACCTGAGGACCCCTCCCCCCCCAATCCGTTTTTCTATTTATACATTTTTTGTTTACTTTTTCAAATGTAAATAGTAACATATTTTTGTGTCTGTGCCCATTTATTTATTTTACCTATTTATTTATATTTTTTCGACAATGTCGCCAATATATCTATTTATTACCTCACAATTCAATCTAAGTAATTGTATTTGGACCCGTCGCCTTTTGATATTCATACACTCATATACCAAAATAATAACATGCTTACTGTCTCACTAACTAAAAATATTATAATGTTGCTGCGAACAATGTGGCTACGTCAAGATTCTTCTTTAAAAAAAAAAGGGGGGACTTGGGAGCGTGTCTTCCGATCCAAGGGTCTCGAGTTTAAATCTTTATTAAGTCCTGAATTATCACCAGACCCTTTTGTTGCAGAAGTGAAAAGTGCTAAGAGAGGGTTAAGACGCCGCCAAGTAATATCCGCCCTAGTCACACCAAGACGTTAAAATTAACGAAAACATACACACTAAAACCCAAGCTCTGACATAAACACCCAAACGTTTACATAAAAACATAAATTTAAATGTAAAAACCTAAGCATAGACATGCAATCCAATACATCTTCTAAATCCTATTCATAAACATGAAAACCAAGCTTAACTTCTTAAATCCAACCATACGCATGGAACGAAAGTAATACAATGGTGCAATAACACAACCTACTCTACAAAACCTGAAGACCAAGCAACGTAAATGTCCCACTTCTTTCATCAAATATCTTTTTTTTTCCCACTTCACTGCTTCCTTGTTTTGAATGTGCATTATATTTATTATAAAACCAAACCTCTGTGAATTTTTTTTTTATTTGTCTGTCTTTGTTACTTTTAAATCAATCCATTGTTTATGCATTGTTATGAAAGTTTTTTTTTTTTTTAAATTAAGAACTTCCTTTTGGCAAGGGACGCAAGTGTTATAGTTACAGATTTATAAATACAATGATATTAATAATGATTTTTAACGTTCTTACCTCTGAAACAAAAAAAGTTATATATGTATAAAATTACAACTTTCAAAGCTCAATATTATATTTTTTTTTGTCAATGGTAACACATTATTTTTTTTATATACAAACTAAAAATAAAATACACTACCTCCTGTTCAGACGATTGCGTCCCTTTAAGCCATAAAGTGTCACCTCAGAATAGCTTTGTGTCGATGATGGATCTTTGGGAGTACAACTCTTTATTGCAATTGTTATCATTATGATAATTTATGCTATTTATACCGTTACTGTACAAATTGTTATAAAAATGGTTAATATATGCTAATTATATGTTAATATATGCTACACACGCTTCATTTGTTGACCTCATGCTTTTTTTAACGTCAGGTTCTTAAAGATTTTAGTGTTTTGTTATCTATTTGTATTGGCCAAAATGTGCGATAATTTTGTGTTACTACGGAAACACTGTTGTATCATATTTTTTTTTTGATGTGGTTGAGGCGATGAGTCTCATTGATTTTTGTATAATCTTTTTTTTTTAATCATACATTTTTTTAATGTCTCATTTGAAATGTGTATTTTTTTAATAAACATTGTTCATTGTTTTAATATATATAAATATTTATTAATACGTATGATTTTTTAACAAACAAACAACAAAAAATGTTAAATAAACCAAGAGAATTTTGTTGATGAAAAAAAAATACAACAAAGAAACAAAGATGTATTGTTATTTTAATTTTTTTTTCTTAATTTTCGTTTTTCTCTTCGTTGCCACAGTTATGAAATAGTTGTCAATCTTTTTTTTTAAAAAAAGAGTTACAAATATTTTGAATGCAGAAACAAAATAGAAACACATACATAGAAACACACAACATACTTAAACATATAAATCGCAAACCTAATTTAGCAAAAAATAAATAAATAAATAAATGAATAAAGTGCAGAATACCTAAAGACAAATTAAATAGACCCGGTGGAAAAATGCTTTGTTTTAATCAGATGCGAAAAAAAATATGCAGATGACTCTCAACTGAATTTGCATACCCATGTGAAAAACTGCACTCATCCTTAATCTTCAAAATCTACATTGTCATTATTATTATTATTATGACTATGGTAAGACATATATATATAATGAGATTATTCTAGCTTGCTAAAGGGGACTTACGTTCTAGTTTTCAAAATACTGATAGAGATATTTTCTATATTATTATTATATTATTAGGATTATTTGCTTCTATATTTTTTGCTAAGAAAGACGCAGTGTAGAATTCATTTAGATTCTCGATAATAAATTGTTAGATATGAAAAGTATGAATTTTTGTAACAAAAAACAATTTAAAATAGTAAGGACATAGTATCAGAAACTCGTCTGGATTAAAATAAAATTATTACAGATGACAAGTATAAGTTTCCGTAAATAGTAATTTACATATCTTGCATTATTTTATTATCAGCCCTAAGAATGGGGATTTTCTTTAAAATCAAAGTTATTGTGTAGCATAAATACAAAAAACATTATACAACTAATATTTCGTTATACGACTTAGCAATACACAGGTATGTTGGAAATGGTTTTAAGCGTACATTATGCATTATTACAAGAAATAGCGAAAGGTATTTCGAAATATCTCACAGACAGAGAGCGGAGCCGCCCCTACTATATAGTTGCATCTGTATTCCCCCTCAGATATCTGGGTTTTTTTTTTATACTCAACATTGATACCATAGTAACAGAAACTGAAGGCGTACCTGTGGAAGATGTTATTTTATTATTATTACTGTGTGCTATTAACACAACCTGCTCGCAGCACCGCCATCCACTCAACATTCGTATGGTCTTGTGTGTTTAATAAACGCTTAGGTTCTCAGACTATTTGGCACAGGAGAAAGATTTATTCTAGTACTGTCGCCCCGTTCTTCTTTCGGGGTGTCCAGACCTCGTCATTCAAACCTCACACCTCCCCCCCTTTTTTTTTCTACCATTCTTTTCGTTTCATCCAGCACCGCCCCCTCCCTCCCTCGGCTCTTACATCAGCAGACGATAACGTACCCGCCAGTTTGACGTAGATGCATAGAAGAAGAAGAAAAAAAAAAACGCTTCTATTTCTTGTTCGTTCTGTAACCTTACTTGTTAAACTTACTAAAAATAAAACCTAGACAATAGAACAACTGCAATATATAACAACCCAAAAGCTTATACATAGAAACCCAAGCATTCATATAAAAACTCAAGCATTTACATTGAATTATAATCTCCACATACAAAAACGAAATCTAGTAAAATACTCCGAAAGACACAAAGATAAAGGCACATTCCTCGTTCCATATGCTAGGACAAATTTGTACAAATACTCCTTCTTCCCTAATGCTATTAGAGCATGGAATGGGTTGCCTGAGCTAGCCAGGAAAACCAATGACTTGGCAGAATTTAAGTCATTGGTTAATATGCATGACGCGTACGACGTAATCATCTTCTTTTTTGAAGTAACGTCTGTATTATATAAGATAAGATAAACTCAAATCTCCATACAATCTATCAATTACCAGTGGTGTTGAGTGGTTTAATACAAAGTAGACGTACATTTAGCAATGCGACATCCAAGCTTAGCCGTGGAGCTCGTAAACTAGTATTCAACTTGTTCGAGTCTAATTAGAAATATGTCTAATATTTATAAGGATGGATATATTACAAATTTGAAATATGGAAAAAAATATACTCACCAATTACGTACAAATAACTACGGTTCTTACAAGAATAAGTATAGTAAATTTATAAAAAGCGCTTCTTTGTAACCTACATCTTTTTACAAGTTTACTAGTAGAACACTCAACCACAATTAACAGATTAAATAGAAAAAAGACGCTAAATGATAACATACTCAGAAAGACATGAAAAGATAATCGAAAACGTTTTGTCCCATATGGTAGGACAAACTTTTATATGTGCTTCTTCTGCCTTTGCGCAATTAGAACACTGAACGGGTTGCCTGAATCAGCCAGGAAAACAAACGACGTAGCTGAGTTTAAGTCTTTAATGAACATGCACGTGTAGATTAACACATGGGTACGTGTCGGACGAAATTATCTTCTATTTTTAAGCCCCCTTCCCTAACTTATAAGATAAAGAAAGATGCGTTAGTCTTTATAATTAGTTACCAACCTTAATTGCCAATGAAGGGAGTTGGTCAGTAGGGTCATTATATGGACTAATTTTTACTCTTTATGCACTGTCCCTGTTAACAGTAATAGTTCTGAGAACTATTCTATACCAGCGATCTCAGATAAGTTCTTCCATATTATTATACTGCTCAAGTCAAGACATAAATGATTACAACAAAGATTGTTGATTGCATGTAACATCAAAGGAGAATAGACATACCATATAGACCAAAGTAAAAACCCAGAATGTTTAGGTCACGAGGACTTCTTTAGCTACAAACAAGAAAAGACAAATATCTAACGCAAAAATAGGCATCAAGGCAAAGATTCACTAATGTTTTTCAAAAGAGCGGGCCTTAGGCCGATGTGCTCCAATTGGGCTCCAGCGTCAGACAGGGGGGCCCTGCAAATTTACATGAAGCATATCACTATCAGTCAAAGGCTTTAAAAGTTGTAGTACTTAAAGGGTTAACGTATTTAGCCTATCATGCGAATGACGTAACTTTAATTAACCCACAGGCACCTATTGCGTTTGGGTTGCTTCCTACGCATGTTTATATAATGATCTAATAAATAGTAATAGTAAAATTTTAATTGTAGTAATTGTTTTAAAAAAAATAACAAGATGGGGCCTCTCAAGCATCCATTACATTGGGCCCCGCAATTTGTAAGGCCGGCCCTGTTGGGGAACAGATCCTCAATTTCAAGGCATTTGTTTGGTAATTATCATTTGTCAAAATGTACTATTTGAAGCCTTTGTTGAATCTCTTCCACGCCAAAATCTATATTGAGCCATCTTTTTTTTTTTTGCAAGGAAGGGGAGTGAATCCATCACACGAACGACGCTTGGAAGCTTGTGTGTTTTTTTATCTCTATTATTTTCCATTTTGTAAGAAAACTACATTAGAATTTCACCACGCTTACTCATCTGCGTAGATTTTATTACAGGTTGGAACACCGTCAGGGGTAGTAAGTCAAGAACGTAGATGCTGGCTTGTCTGCCCTTGCTCGCAAGTAGTTGGCCTAACGAGTAAAAAAAAAAAAGGAAAGCCCTCAGAATAAAACAAGTTTTTTTTGGGGTTGTTTTTTTTCCCTATGATCGTCAGACAGACCGAGAGAAGGGAAGATAGCGCGGTGGTATCTGGCGCACAGACAGCAGACGGCCTGGAGTGCCAAGGAGTGCATCCAAAAGTTAGGCCTAGAAACAGATTCATTTATGCATGCATGTGTTACATTGCATTATGTAATATAGTATTACATTATACAGTATAAGTCTTAACATTGTTTGCTTCTTAATGTTTGCTATCTGGGCTAGTAAATCTTCTCTTGGTACTTGGGGGGGGGGGGGTGAAAGTACTAGAATATACGAAATACTTCCCTTTAGGATTCGTAATAAAAAATATTTTTTCTATTAGTTGTGTTAGACATTGTTAGGAATTATAATAATCTAACCCCAATAACAACACATCTGGGTTTTTTTTATATCATCTGAGAGGATAATGACATCTCGAAGACATGCCACATCACCAGAAATTTTTTCAGTGAACACTGTTAAAGGGACTTAACAATGAATTTTGTTTCTAACGAAGCTCGGCCCTTGCATTGCAAGACAATGAATATTAGTTCGTTATCAGACAATATAAATAGATGACCTTAACATCATCTGCCCCATAGATCGCAAGGTCTGAGGGAACTATAAAATAATAATTAATGACAACTGACCTCACAGACACCTTCAAGCCATAAAAGATTCTCGTTGCCTGTCAGAGGGCGGTACTGCTGCAGATCTCCCACATCACCAAAAAATTTCTCAGTGGGCAGTGTTAAAAGGGCGACAATGTATTTTTTTTCTCACAAACGAAGTTCGACCCTGGCAGTGCCAGAGAATGAATACTCAAATGAATACTAATAAAAATACTAATAAAAAAAAAAGATGGAAATATTTGTTACCATTTAGAGAACATCATTTGAACCTTATTTATTGTACATTTTTAATGGAGCAACAGTTACTACGAATATAATATTAGCGCACGATTGATACTTATAATGCACTTACACTTAGTTTGGCTTGGCTATCTATGAAGAGGACTCAAGGTTCGACACCCGACTCGAGCAAAGTTGTGTTTACTGAGCGATTCCCCCCTCCCCAGTGGTCCACAATGAGATTGGACCAAAGCGCACTAAGCATGCTATAAGCATGAAAGTAGCGCAATCTAAAAGTTATACTTTAATTTAATTATAGTCATGCAGACAAACTGACAGCAAGATAGCACAATGTGTTTGACTATGGACTAAATTATAATTTGTATAGTCTGACTAAAAGAATTGTTGATGTTTAGGTCATCCCCCACCTCCAACATGTAGATGTTATCTTAAGGAACCTTAAAGCAGTGGACATGCTGACCACTGGGAAGACATAACCCTGGACTAGGGACTACCCTAGGTGGAAAGAAATGGTGACCAAGAAAGCCAAGGACAGCAAAAATGAAAAAAAAAATAAATAAATAAACCGCTGGTCTCAGATCTGGATAAAAAGTGTGTCAAACGAAAAATGGCTAGTTGGCTCCTCAACCACCAAAGCGAAAGCCATCTTAACCTGCGATATATGTGGACGTGAGTGTCTCTCCGAAATATGGCTCCACAGCGAAATGAGGAAGTGTTCTACGTGATGAATTATAGCTTTTCTAAGTTTGAAGGAGATCAGCTATTGGTCAGTTATTGGTCAGTTATTGGTCAGTTATAGGTCAGTTATTGGTCAGTTATTGGTCAGTTATTGGTCAGTTATTGGTCAGTTATAGGTCAGTTATTGGTCATTTATTGGTCAGTTATTGGTCAGTTATAGGTCAGTTATAGGTCTTATGTCGAGTTGAAGCTCCTGAAGGCTACTCCAATCTCTAACCGCAATTTACCAACTCAACGTACGCAATGAAACAGAAGCTTGAAATTCCCTATTATAAACACAATTAACCCTTTCTCCCCTGATTGACGATCCCATGGTTGATTTGACCCCATTAAACTAAATTGATTTTTGATTTATAAACTTAAAATTTGTGCTGTGTATAAAGAGCATGCATTCCGCTAGAATTCGATACCAAATATAACATTTTCGAATAACAAACAAAAATTTTACTGAAGTTTAACCCTAATAGGATAGTGTAATACAAAAGAGCCAAATGAATAATTCTATCGGAATGAGGAAAATAATTACGAGAGAAAGAGTTAAACATAATTCCAATGACAAATATCTACTTTCAATATCGGTGTTACAATAATACAAAAAATTCTAAATGATGTTCAACATATCTCTCTATTCCCGTTTGTCTAAGTCAGGGGTTCTCAACCTATGACTCGCGACCTCTTTGGGGGTCGATTGACGATTTGCCAGGGGTCGCCTAAGACCATCGAAAAAATGATTTGTTTTTGTCTATTTTTCTATTGCTGTATGTGTGTGTGGGGGGGGGGAGGTCGCAGCAGAGTGGGGAATTGTAAAAAGTGGTCGCCGAGCCTAAAAGGTTGAGAACCGCTGGTCTAGGAATCTCGCCATTCGGTATTCACCTGCGTCTCTTCTTTCCCCAGTCACCATTCTCTACCTATAAGTCTACTGCAAGGTGAAAAAATACATCGTCTCAACTATTTTGTATCTAGCAATAACCCGTTCTAAAGATAACAGGGAAGTATTGACTTGTATTCTACTTTTACAGCATGTGTAATAGTACCCCCTACTTCCTAACTTAATATTGACGATTACCTTTCTTTGAAAATATTATGTATTTGTTTCGTGATTACATTTTTTCTCTCGACAAGTTTCATCTTTTTTTAAAAAAATTTAAGTGCGTCACGTGATTTATGCTAGTCAATGGCCGGAGTTTCTTAATGAATGAAGCGGCCAGGTAAATACAGAGTTAAGGGTTAGGCTTGGCTGTTTTTTTTTGTTTTTTTTTTGTTAAGAAAACGGTATAAAATTTCATTAATAAAACATCTAACGTCTGCTGATCTGTTCATCTGTTTTCTAGCCAAAGAAGAAATTAAGGGAACATTATCCCTTAATGTTCGTGTAGTCTACATATAAATCTATTAATTTCATTATTGTTATTATTGCAATTATTGTTGTTATCAGTATTATTATTATAATTTTTTAAATATTTACCCCGTGATTTAGTATTTTCATGTTTATCTATATGTTTGTATTTCTTTGTCTCTTTTTGTTTCTCTCTCTTTCACTCTCTTTTCCTCTCTTCCGTTATCTTTTTTTCTACTTCTTTCTGTCTTAGTTTTTCTCTCTATTTCTCTCTCAGTCTCTCTAAAGCTCTCCCTCTCTCTCTCTCTCTCTCTCTCTCTCTCACTGTCTCAGTCTCTCTCTCTCATCTAGTCGCACAACAACGCCAACATCATAAAAGGCAACTAACAACACATACACGCCACCCGTACTAGTCGCCAAAACCCGTCCAACTCAAGCAATTGTCTAAAATATCCCCCCCCCCCCCGCTTCTTTTTCTCTTCATCTTCATAATTACAACTTCCCCCCTTCCCTCCCTCGGATGCCCTGACACTTGTGTGTGCGTCTGTAGGTCAAAAATGATGTCAGGATGACACAGAAGACATGCTCCCCCCCCCCCCCCCCCCAAGCCCGCCAAACCTAGGCATAGTTTCAAGACGTGTCGTTGTGGGGATTTCCCATTCCAATCTTCACACCTTTCAGAAAACATTGCCAAATAAAAAGGAAAGAAAAGAAGCGAAACGAAACATGTTGCATGTTTTTTACATGCTCGTTTTTTTTCTTCCCACAATTGAATAGAGAGATGCACACACTAGACGCAAACACACGCATTGATACGCACACGCGCACACTAGCAGGTATGCACTGGTTGATATTAAATATATATAAAAATGTAATGACCCAGACCAGTGGTTCTCTATTTTTTTTTTTACAAAGTATCCCTTCGTTTATGCCCTCGTTTAATGTACACATGCCCCCCCCCCTTTCTCGTTTTCCTGTGTACACACGTCTTTCCGTGTATATCTATATTATAAAGTAGAAAGTAAGGCGAATGTATATATGTCCCAAATAAAAATAAAAAACATTTGACCAATCTTGATAAAACTTGGCATAAATGTTCCTTAGATCACGGTGGAGACCGTAGTGTATGTTTAATGTCCCTCCCACAATCAAGGGGCCCTAAAAATATACCAAAATTACCTAAATGTATCTCCATTAAAGAACGAGACTCGTTTTGGCGCACTTTGTGACATTTTTCGATTTCTTTCCAAAAGACATTAAAAAAAAAAAAAGAATTGACATTAGTGTAATATCCGAACAAGCTAAGATACTTTTAAAAGATTTATTTTGAGAAAGTGGGTAGGGGTGATTTGGGTGACACATCTCCCCTTGACGCAGGTAAAGTCAAACAAATGAAGCACCGAGCACTGGCGATCATCTCCTTCTGACTGGTCTTTACCTGTGATACCGAACCCGCCTCCTCTCTTCTGGGCACATTTCAATCCTTGCACACACTCTCTCACGGGTAAGACGACAATGTTTTTAGCACTTCTCTGGACTCCCTAGGTGCGAATTCATAATCCTTAATCTTTAATTCCATGAGCGGCCCAAGGTCTACCCCTCTCTTTTAACCTGTTCTCCCCTACGTCTTGAAAATCTCGCGTAGTTTGGAACATTCATTGGTCCAGCACGCTGACAGACTGGCAAAACTTTCGCCATTTCATTCTATTATATTTCTAACTGAAAACCTGGTAATTTTTTTTAAATTCTCTTTTTTTTTAATTAACGGAAATCTTCACTTAGGAATCGAAATTCGAAAACATTGCCTAGTCATATCAATATGACTCACAGAAGGCAGTAGCCTTTGGTCAGTCATCTTTAAGCGTCCACAATTTTTAAAAAAATACTTTTAATTGTTGAATTCTCATCGTCACTTCCTGACCCTGAGCCAACAGTTGAGTCCTTAACTGTAGACGTCACTGGTCTACATTGTTTGTTACAGAGTTTCAAGACGAGGTTATCAGCGATTTGACTTTGAAATTATGTCTGTTACAGAACAGAACTTCAAGTCGAGGCTAATCAGCGATTTGACTTAGAGACTAAGTTTGTTACAGAACTTCAAATCGAGGCTGATCAGCGATTTGACTCAGAGACTATGTTTGTTACAGAACTTCAATACTAGGCTGATCAGCGATTTGACTCAGAGACTATGTTTGTTACAGAACTTCAATACTAGGCTGATCAGCGATCTGACTCAGAGACTATGTTTGTTACAGAACTTCAATACTAGGCTGATCAGCGATTTGACTTAGAGACTAAGTTTGTTACAGAACTTCAAATCGAGGCTGATCAGCGATTTGACTCAGAGACTATGTTTGTTACAGAACTTCAATACTAGGCTGATCAGCGATCTGACTCAGAGACTATGTTTGTTACAGAACTTCAATACTAGGCTGATCAGCGATTTGACTTAGAGACTAAGTTTGTTACAGAACTTCAAATCGAGGCTGATCAGCGATTTGACTCAGAGACTATGTTTGTTACAGAACTTCAATACTAGGCTGATCAGCGATTTGACTTAGAGACTAAGTTTGTTACAGAACTTCAAATCGAGGCTGATCAGCGATTTGACTCAGAGACTATGTTTGTTACAGAACTTCAATACTAGGCTGATCAGCGATTTGACTTAGAGACTAAGTTTGTTACAGAACTTCAAATCGAGGCTGATCAGCAATTTGACTCAGAGACTATGTTTGTTACAGAACTTCAATACTAGGCTGATCAGCGATTTGACTTAGAGACTAAGTTTGTTACAGAACTTCAAATCGAGGCTGATCAGCAATTTGACTCAGAGACTAAGTTTGTTACATAACTTCAATACTAGGCTGATCAGCGATTTGACTCAGAGACTAAGTTTGTTACAGAACTTCAATACTAGGCTGATCAGCGATTTGACTCAGAGACTATGTTTGTTACAGAACTTCAATACTAGGCTGATCAGCGATTTGACTCAGAGACTATGGTAACATTGTAATCTTAAACGTCCTAGCATTGTGTTGGAGAGTTTAATTAAAGGAGATACACGAAGGAACACGATAGGCGAACAAACAAAGCACACAAAAAAACAAACACTCATTAAGTTTGGCGTATAAGGGAGGGAAGGAAAAAAACAACTCTTAAAGGGAACTCGGAAAAGTAGAGCCAATAATCGATTTTGAACATCCGGTCTAAAAAAAAAAAAAAAAACCTCAAACTTCCGGCTTTGGGTCAAGGCTGCCATTTTCTCCCATCCACAGGAGATCTTTTTAAAAAGAAATATAATTATATTCCTAGTTAATCTAAAATTTATGAGCTCTTTTTCTTAGGATTACACAATTAATTAAAAATTTTTTAAAAATTCAGTGTAATCAAATGTGAATGAAAATGTATTATAATACGGACCACATCTGATAGTTTTGCGTTTAGCTATATCTCCACAACCAATGTAAAAAACAATAAATAAAATTAACCGATGTAATTTTACAAAATTAAAATTTTTCATACATGGTGCAAAAACCATAAACAGCTAGATTGCTAGAGTATCCGTTGTCCAAAAATACAGGATGTATTGATGAGGGAAGTTTTGTTAAAGGTGTTTGATCATTAGTGTACATTTTATAGCACTGCAGAATCAATTTTTTCTAAGCTCTACTATTAGTAGCACATAATACTTTCCATATAAAGGACGCTTTAGGCTTACATTTTATGACCGTGACGCAACTTCAGACAAATTTAAATACAGATAGGTATACACCGTATACACATTGATATAAATAAGTATGCACAATAAAATTATAGTCTAGTTCTTTCAATAACACAATTACATTCATAAATTTAGCTAATTTGTTGTTTTTTTTAGTTGGCAACACCGATGTTGCATTTAGCGGCCTTGACATTGTTTAGTTAGTCGTGAAAATCTCCAGTAGAAATGGTTCACGAAAAAAAAAAATCCCACAAAATGACGTCATTAGAGGTATACTCTCGGTGCCTTTTGCTTTTCTTAGAGCGATAACCACGCCCTCCTGTCACGACTACCTAACCCAGGCTAAAAATAGATGCCCTACTTTTCTGCAGCGGAGGTACAAAATTATGACTCAAATATCACCGCTGACATGACGAGCGGTTGAAGACCCCCAAGGAATAGAGCGCACAATAAATAGATATCACTCACTGTGGACTTAGAGCTTCCACCATTGTTGGTTGCGCCGGCATTGCTAAAAGTTTTCGATGTAGCTCTACTCTCAAGAAAACAAACTACGAAAATATTTTTACTACAAAGCTTATATTAACTAGCTCTGTCTCTTTGTCTGTCTGGTTAAAAGTTTGAAAACGTAAATTCTCTCACACCCATTCTCGGATCAAGTTGAAACTTTATAACTATTTATTGTACCTAACAAAACATGAAAAAAATTAAACAGCTAAGTCAATTTATTAACTGGTAATTAATAATATTGTTTAATATCTAATAAGGGAAATAAATTCTACATTATTGAGATATATAGTTGTGAATGTGGGGTTCTTCCCTTAAGATAATCTTCCTACTTTTTTTATAAGTATTTTTAGAGACTATTTTATCATTTTTATGCTTGTCACCCCCTCCCCCTCATCTTTCCTCCCCCCCCCCCAATTCTGTTGTGAAGAGTAAAAGTAAAGGTTCCCTTTTCAGACCCTGCGCTCTATGTGGTGAGACGATTAAAAACTAATCTGTTTCTAAGGCCCATGATTCACAATGGTCAACAACGTATGCCAGGTACTCATTACAGTGGCGTCCTACAAATCCTGACATCAACCCCCCCCCCCCCCCCCCCAGGTCTTTACCGGGATTCGAGCTCGTGACCCTCCCCTACGGTTCTGAGGCCAAGCGTTCAACCACACAGCAGCCACGCCCCCCCCCCCTCTCTTGTTATGCCAATTTATCTTTTTGTACTATAAGTTACAAAGGTCCTTCCAACAAGAGAAGATAATTACCTTTTTGGACTTAGTGTTTTTATTTACAGATTGAGATGGGGATCGTCTTGTCTCTCTATCCGTCGTTTTAATTAGCAGTCCATCTTTCTACAAGCCCTAGACATAGTCTTCTCCTATCATGTACCCGTATTCTGTCTACGTCATTCGTCTGACTACGTCACTATTTTTACCGTCGCTAAAAAAACTCTTTCTGTGGCATTTACATCTCGAGAACAATATTATTGACACAGTTTGTGCCTCCAGGGCCGGTCCTACAAATTGCGGGACCCCAATTTTATGGATGCTACTAATTTTGTTTTTAAACTTTTAAAAGTTTTTAAAAGTGGGAAGCGAGAGGCGAATTGCGCTTGAACTTGGCTTGTCTTGGCTACCTAGAACGGGGCTCGAGGTTCGACACCCGACTCGGGCAGAGTTGGGTTTACTGAGCGCCTAAAGGCAGCAAGGAAAACCAACTCCTAGATACCCCCTCCCCCCCCCCCCCCATGGTCCACAAATGGGATTGGACCAAAGCCCTCTGAGCATGCATATAAGCATGAAAGTAGCGCTATATAAAAGCTATAATAATAATAATAATAACAGCTATTACTATTAATTATAGTGTTACGATCTCTCCTACTATCCAGGCTCTCTTCAAACTGCACCACACACAGGCACAACGAACTTAAAGAACCTCCCAACTCTGGGCTCCAAAGTATCAGTCAGTTTAATTTCAAATACATCGCAATAGGCAACAACATTAACACTGTCTTTACAAAAACCTAGTCTCTGCTTCGCACTGACTTCACACACCGTGCTGGTTCTCGCCTCGTACTGGTCACATTGCGAGGTAACGTGAAGTCTTGAGTCTTAACACACTGGCTCTTTTATAGGGTCTCTACTGGCCTTCTAGAAACGCATGGACCGTCGCTTGACCACTCGCTTGATCACATTCGCCGTGACTTACGTGCGTGATATTTACGACACTGGTCGTTGCCGAACTGGCGTATACTGTCACTGGTCACGGTTGACCGCTCCTCCTGTGCTGGACTGTGGCGATTTAGGCAGGCTAAAAACACACAGCACTACCCCCATCTATGTCACCAACAGGTTTACGACACTATCATTACATCATGTAGCATCACACGTCTCGAGAGGCGATCTTTTCCGTTTGCAGCTTCTTGTATTCTGCAACGCCATTCGTCTGACTACGTCACTACTTTTACCGTCGCTAAAAAAACTATCTCTGTGGCATTTTACATCTAGAGAGGCGAATTTTTTCCGTTTGCAACTTCTTGTGTGACTAAAGAGGCCAATCCTTGCGATCACAGGTTAGGCGCCGTTTCATTTTCACTCTGCTTTCTACTACTGTCGTGTATGGCATCTACAATCCTGGACTCTTCCTTTCTGTTCGCTAAAAACAATCTATTTATTTACAAAACATAATCTCTAAACTAAACTAAAATGTGCTATTTAGCTAAAAGGACTTAAGAAACGTAAAAATATACCAATATCTCAGTCTGCTTATCTTCTAATCTTATCTTATATAACACGGACGTTACTTTAAAAAAGAAGATGATTACGTCTTACGCGTGCATGTTAACCAATGACTTAAATTCTGCCAAATAATTGGGTTTTTTTTAAAAGGCAATCCATTCCATGCTCTAATAAATTCTCGACCTGTATGCACTGCGCAAGACAGCAGGGTTTCTGTCCAGAGCTTTTGCAAGAGAGGATTTGAGCCTCTCTAGCCCTCAGTGAAATGGAGTTCTATGATGATGATGATGATGATGTTCTAATAGCGCTAGGGAAGAAGGAGCATTTGTACAAATTTGTCCTAACGTATGGAACGAGGAATGTGCCTTTATCTTTATGTCTTTGTTTGTTTGTAAAATGTTTTACATGTTTCGGATGTTCCTTCAGAGTTGAAAATAGCTTACTTCCTAGTCCAAACCTCACGCAGGACGACGGGGGATGGGAGCGGGCAGGGTTTGAACCCTCGACCATCGATAAATCCGAACGACAGTCCAGCGCACAAACCGCACGACCAGGCAGCCATCTTTCTAAGTATTTTATGAGATTTTGTTTTCGTAGTTGAAGATTATTGTTCAGTGTTTTATGTATAATTGCTA
Organism: Biomphalaria pfeifferi; assembly: GCA_030265305.1. Classification (NCBI taxonomy): domain Eukaryota; kingdom Metazoa; phylum Mollusca; class Gastropoda; family Planorbidae; genus Biomphalaria; species Biomphalaria pfeifferi. Next base: position 60,377 of record JASAOG010000052.1, read on the forward strand.
CTTTACTTTTGAGTCTTCTGTCCTGAAGGCTTTCTAAATTTAGTGATTTTACTAAAGGTGTTACTCTAGTCAAATGTGAATATTCGTTTGTTATGAATCTCACTGCTCTATTTTGTGTCTGTTCCAGTTTCTTAATGTTTTCTTGAGTTGAGGGGTCCCAAACGGAGGATGCATATTCTATTATAGGCCTAACCAAAGTTAAATAACATTTTAATTTTATGTTCTTATTTGATTTATAGAAATATATATCGCTATATTGTTGAGTAGTTGTTTCTGTAACATTTGACATGTTTCTGATGTTCCTTCAGACTTGAAGTTCAAACCTAGTTCAAACACTTCCACAGGGCGACGGGTAAATATAAAATCGGGCAGGGTATGAACCCGGGGCCATCGAGACGACCGAATGACAGTCCAGCGCGCATACCGCACGACCAGGTAGCCATCTTATGTGAAGTTGTGTACTTTGTTGACTACTTGCCTCTGTCTCTCAAGTTGTTTTTTTTTAACAGAAACGAAATAAATTTTTTTTAAGTAAAAGCATTTTCGGACCGGACGTCTAGTTCTTTTTTTTTTATTTGATGGGGAAGAGAGAGATGGCTGCCTGGTCGTGCGGTTTGCACGCTGGACTGTCGCTCGGATTTATCGATGGTCCCGGGTTCAAACCCTGCCCGCACCCATCCCCCGTCGTCCTGCGGGAGGTTTGGACTAGGAAGTAAACTATCTTCAACTCTGAAGGAACATCCGAAACATGTAAAACATTTTACAAACATATTGCGACTTAGAGGGGGGAGGGAACTCAAGGTGACTGCTGGGCAGGGCCGGTCCTAACAATTGCGGGGCCCTATGTGAAACTGATTGCGCGGGCCCTAGTCTGGATGGGAATAAGGATAATAAGTGAAAATTAAGATTTTGTATTAGAAAAAAATTCGACTTTACATTTTATTCATACTTTACTAAGTACAAAATTGCGATCAAATTAACTTTACTTTACTAACCTTACAACCTATGGCATATTTATTTTATATTTATATGCCATTGACTATAAAAGTAAATAAGGTATTGAAACTTTCGGTTTAGGTGAAAACTTTTCCGATTATTACATTTTATTACATAAAAACTGAAGATTCCCTTGTTTTATCGCACGTAGGATAGGCGTTTTCCCTAATAAATGACACCCACAAATGACAATTTTGTCAATTTTCAGGAGATTTTTATGAGTTTTCAGGAGATTTTAATAAATGCAGGACATTTCAAGGAATTTTTCGTATATATTTTGCAATTTAATAATTACACATAGAATTAGCGCGGGCCTATGAAAGCGCGGGGCCCACTGCGAACGCATAGATTGCAGTGGCCTAAGACCGGCCCTGCTGCTGGGTAGCTACCACACGTTTGCCTCACGGGAATGAGTAGTCGCGGATTGAAATCGAACTATAATCCGAATCCTGTGAAAAAAAGGAGGGTAGCGGGGAGTGATATTTAGAAAACATCTAGCAGAGGTGGGACAGACAAAACGACAGTAGTCGTGCGTGGACCTATGTGTGTATATGAACCGGTGTATGTATGGTAGGGTATATCAGTCACTTCCGTGTGTGCATATGAGCGTAAGTCTGTATAGTTCGTCCATCGTGGTTCCATCATGACCACTTTTGTCATCCAGGGGAGCTGAGGGCTTTGCACTGGAGTTTTGTGCCTCCTCAAGTGGCTGGTGAGACCTGTGTGAGCCCGGAATGTTCGGCTGCATACTTGGCAGGTTGTCATTGCCCTTGCTTTTTTTTCTCTGACGCTTTTCTTCTGCCAGCAGAGTTCTATTGTCCTCAGCAATTTAGTTTTCACAGCGCGACGCCATGATGCATTATCATATGATTCCTTCACCCAAGTGGCAAGATCAATGCTGAAGGTTTTCAGAGAAGCTTTGAGGGTGTCCCAGAAGCGTTTTCTTTGTCCACCTTGTGAGTGCTTCCCTTAATTGGCTAAGTATGATAAGAATATGTGTTTGGAGACACCTGCCTGAGTATTGTAATTTCAATTAGTCAGACATCTATGGGTTTTTTACTTTTTCTGTCGAGCTCATCTACCATCGTAGCAGTAGCGTCCACATGACATTGACTAGAATATGGACACACAAGAAACTATGAAAGCAGTTTACTATTTCATTGAGCGAAGTATGGGATTTTGTGAATGAATAGTATTTGGCAACAATACTATGTGTCGTGTTGCCAAGCTAGAATTTTTCTTTCTAGATTCAGCTTGGGTTTTTTAAAGGGTGGTGCTCTTTAATGTCAAATGAGAACATGCAGAATATTCAAAAATACTTTTTTAAAAAAGGCTTATTTAAGGAGAATAACTCCACATTTACAGCGTTATCTCTCAATAATGTATGACTTTACGAACTGTGACCTGGCAACGAGCTACTTTTCTAAACTGCCCACAAGTTGCAACGTCACAGGTCTGTGTTCAGGCCTTCTGTAACGATCGGTCTCGACCTACTTCAGTCTTTACAGCCTTAATGTTCGATCTTAAAATATGGCTGCCTATGGCGTCCTTAGAAACCAGGCACAGTTAAATGGCGCCTGTTTCTTACAGATATTTCATTTACTTCACACGCCCCTGACTTAACTCTCTTACACCAAACGAACTTGCCAACTCGAAAACACAATTACACTCCGTAAGACTTTGATTTCAATCGAAAATAAAGAAATAAAAAAGTTTGTAATTTGCTCCGATGATATACAAATGAGTCAGGTACCACGCCTATTGGTTTTAAGTCTAGCACATTTTTTTTTTTTCAAAAGCAGAAGATTAGATATTGTCTGTGAAAGGGGGATTTCTATTGGTGGAGTCCTTACCACGTGACACAGCCTTGCTTAACTAGAGTAATCAGACGCTTGTTGTTGCTTGCCGTTCTCTCAGACAGATTGTTTAGAGAGTACACCAGAGGACTGTTAGGACGACACGCTCAAAATAAATACGTCTGCTGAGATTGTCCTCCAAGGTTCTAGCACAGTGGTTCACTAATACAACTGTTGAGATCACTTTGTTCTCAGGGCCGGTTTTACCAAAAGGCAACAGAAGTTATAGCATAATACAAGTACAAAATACATATTAAAAAAAAACACGTTCCATTTTGATATTTTCTGTCATTTTGAAGAAAAAGCAAAGAAAAAAAAATGCCTGATTTGAATTAGGCTACAATGTGTGCCATATCTTAAATAGTTTAGAGCCTCACCAAGTGTAAATCCGGCTCTAGTTCTAGTACAGTGGTTCATAAAAAAAACTGTTGGGACAGGTTAAGGCTGGCCCTGGTTGGAATGCCTTTGTACACAGGGCCGGATATACCTATTGGCAACACCAGCTGTAGCTTAGGGCTCCTAAAAAATATTTAGCAGTGACGTGTAATATCTGGACTTAACAAAGGTCCCAGTGTCTTAAATAGTTTAGGGTCTTATCAAGTCTAAATGCGCCATGTTTGTGCCATGGGGCGTTACCAACGTTACTACATCCCAACGCTCGAAATGTGTCTTTCTTTTTATGTATGTAGGTCACAGCTGGAGCTGCGTATCCACGGGAAATATTGCATTCCTCATTAATATTTGGACTCGAAGACAAGCCTTATTATTATTATAAATAGAAGACACTTGGAGCTCTAGTCTCATAGAAGCTCCACTCCATCGGCATATCTGAGCAACTGTTCTCTCTGGTTTAGAGGCGAGGCCTAATGCCGATCACACAGGGGGACCATCCCCATATTTCTTCTATGGATGACATCAGCCTATCGGTTGTCCGTCATAAAACAGCCTCTCGAGGAACGTATGTGGATAGTGACATAGTTGTTGAGGTTAGTTTTCACATCCCCGACTGTGAAATGGACTCAGTCCTTTGGCACCCAACAAGATTTCTAATTTGCTTCCCTATTTAGCGTTTACCGTCTCATCTAATCAGTGTTTCCATCCAGAAGAGGATGTCGAGGCTGATGAGCGAAGCCCGGGACTGTGTCTTGGATGGCTGCCCGGTCGTGCGGTTTTCGCGCTGGACTGTCGTTCGGACTTATCCATGGTCTCTTGATAAAACCCTGCCTGCTCCCCCCCCATCCGGTCGTCCTTCGGCAGGTTTGAACTAGGAAGTAAATTATCTTCAACTCTGAAGGAACATCCGAAACATGGAAAAACATTTGACAAACATCTTCCAGGCTAAGCAGTCCTCACGCCTTTGTAACAAGTTTGAAAACCAAAAAACTTTAAAATCGGCATTCTGAAGAAGAAATCAAAAGTAGGACAGCGTCGAAAATAGCCAAAAAGTTTAGGCAGACGTCAACATAAATCAGACTCCTCCTGTAATGTAAGCCTGGGGTTTTCCACCAAGAAAACTATTCCATCTATGTTTTTTTTTTGTTTTTTTTATTCTCTGTTTACTCTACTCTTCTTTTTCTGTGTTTATTTTCCCCAGTGTATCCAGACATTGCCGCTAGACAGAGTCAAGTGTTTTTCAACATTTATGTTTCTATGTTTTTGCCTGCTGGGTTGATTTCAGTTGATGTTATTACAGCGTTCAGAACCTTCGTTTGAAGTTTGGGTTTTTAATCAAACGCGTAAAATTGTGTTTTAGTCTGGATATTATCGATGATAACACCGATAAAAAGGGCATTAAAAGTGTTCAGCAAATACAAACTTGTATCATCTTATTGTCATTTTTATCTCCCCCCTCCTCAGTCCGTCGTTGAGGGAGACGTGGTGGCCGAGCGATGAAGCGCTAAGATTCCAAACCGAATGGTCTAGAGTCTAGTAGCATTAGTAAAGTTCTAGAGACTAGAACTGTAATAAATCATTTGTATTCCAAGCTGATTCAGACAGCACACTCTAATAGAACTAGAGAAGAAAGAAGTACTTGTAAAAGTTTGTCTCAGCAAAAGGATTAAGAAAATGTGCATTCATCGTTGTGTATTTTCTTAAGATCTAACTATACCCCCCCCCCCCCCCCGTCAGTCATAGAATGACATTTTTTTTAGAATGTGGATGTTTTTTTTTGGGGGTTATTTTTTTTTTACAAAAGCTCACTTTGTCTGTCTGGTAAAAAGTTTGTAAACGCTATTTCTCCCACAACCAATCTCGAATGAAGCTGAAATTTGGCCCATTTATTTCGTTTTCCTGACAACACAATAATCAATTAAAAAAAATATTAATTGGTTAATTAAATATTGGTCATTAATTTTTTTTTTGGCATTTCAAACAAGGGAAAAAAATACTTAACTGATATGGTGGTATAAGTTGAGTTAGCCCACTTTATACTTTGTAGGTCGCCGCTTTAAAGTCTGAAGCTAACAATAGATACCTATAAAAACTTCTTTTTTCATAAACGATTTGCTGGCATAGTGGTTAGTCTATTAGCTTGAAGAGTGTGAGAAGGCTTTAGCCCTCTATTTCGAATTCAGGTCGTTCACCTATATATGTATATGTATTTAAAAAGCGATCACCCATATACACCCTTTTTTCTACCCCTTACCACTATCCCACAGGTCCAGACGAGTGACAAAATCAGAGAGCATTGAGAAAACTAAAAGCATGAAATTTCCCGAATCAGAAACAATTGGCGAAAAAATATTTGTAATCGCAGAGATTTATTACTGGTAGTCTAGATCTTTTACAAATATAATTACATGACTCTATCTCAACTAATTGATACAACTACGCTTATATAATCTTTGTGTTTTTTGAAAGTATTTTTTATATTTTCTTGTTTCTTGAATACCTAACGCGATTGTAGCTAAATACATGTACCCCTTCCTTCTTCCCCCAAGGGCGCTAGGTATTGAGTTACGGGGGAGGTGGCCGTGGGAGTGTTTTTGAGTGCTGAAATGAATGGGGGACTGTCGGAGAGAGGCGAATTCAGCAACCCCCCCTCCAACCACCATCAGAGTGCAGCAAGGGAGCACTGATTAGTTAATATAACCACTTTGTTTCAATTCACAGTTTCATAGTTTAAAATGACTTACAATTAACTTACAAATTAATGAGTCCACCCAACTCTAATAGACCTGACTTTAGTAAGGGAAAGTAAAGGGGTTGGTCTTGGTGCTGGTCACATGACACCCTGCTCGTTAACAACTGGCCAAAGAAACAGATGACCCTAACACCATCTGCCCTGCAGATCGCAAGGTGCGGTGGCTGGGTGGTTAAGCGCTTGGCTTTTGAACCGGAGGCCTCGGGTTTGAATCCTGGTGTGAGACTGTGATTTTATGTTTGGGATCTTTATGGCTCCTTTGAGTATATATCCCTCAGTCCACCCAACAATAATGGGTACCTGACATTGGTTGGGGAAAATTAAAGGCGGTTGGACGTTGTGCTGGCCACATGACATCCTCGTTAACCGTGGGCAACAGAAACAGATGACCTCGTTTCATCTGCCCCGTAGATTGCAAGGTCTGAAACGGAACTTTGTATTGTAAAAAGTGTAAATTACATTTTATAAACAACATTCTAGAAAACAAATTCGCGGATAGAAATGAAACATGACTTGTCAAACAAAAAAAAAAAAAAAAAACCATTCAAAAATGAAATAAATATCATTGAAGACGTGGCTTAGTATAAAAATCTGAGAATCACAGGAAAATTTAAAAAAAAAAATCTCAAGTGTTTTGAAAAGCCGACAAAGTGGAAAAGTTGCGAAAGAAATCTTTAATTTAACAAAAAATTGACAATGAGCCCTGTAGACAAGACGCAATTATTGTCTGATAAGAAATTGTTTGGAAGAACAGTCTGATAGACTCTTTTATGCGTTTGCCAATATTATAATAATAACTTAATTTATAGAGGGCTGTTGACAAACAAAATGTAGGCTCAAGGCACTATGATAACATTACAAACATAAACATGAGAGCTAAAATGACAAACTAATCTAAAAATGTTTTAAACAGATAGAATGTACTTCTTGAACGTAATGAACGTCTGTCTGGGATCAATGGGGAGTGAGTTCCAAACCTTTGGTCCGTGCACTGAAGAAGCCCGCAAACCGTAGCTTTTGAGGGAGAAACGTGGCACCACTAGAAGCGTTGAGTCCATTTAGCGCAGGGCTCTCTGGGGGACATATGGCGTGGTCAGTTCACTAAGGTACAAGGGCATTTCTTTATTATAGATACACTGATAACAAAGTGTGGCCAACTTTTAGTCGATTCTGGCTTTCACAAGAAGCCAACGGAGTGGGCACTAAAGAGTCATTACTTTGGATCAAGAGTGAGACCAAAGAATCCTTAACGAAACATTGTTTTTACAAAGCTTATATCAACTCTGTCTGGTACAAAGATTGAACACTCTATTTCTCCCACACCCATTCTCAGATCTAGTTGAAACTTTGCACAATTATTCATTAGCATAGACAACACGTGAATCAATAAAAAATGAATAACCAATTAGTCAATTAATGACTGGTTATTAATTATTTATTTTGATAACAACAAGGGAACTTAATCCTTCAATAAATGTGCACAACCAATCTCGGATCAACTCTGAAATTTAAACAATTACGCCTATTTAGTGTAAAGAAAACCATTAAAAGCCAGTTATCTACTAGCATTTTAGTGCTACAACCCAACGACCGGTAACAACACATCTTGGTTTTAAGATAATTAAATTAAAAGAAATAATTCTTACAACAATAAAAGTGATATATTGATACCGCGTGTAGTTTGTTCAGTCCACTGCAGTGGCGTAGCTAGGCGAGGAAGAGGGGGGATCCAAATTTGAAAAATCCCCCCGGACCCCCACATGAGGGAGGCCCCCATATGTGTCCGAAATTTATTGTTACATTAAATATTGCGCCATTATCTCATGTCATGATATCGAATGTTAAAAGGCAGGAGCCCCTACAGAGGTCAAGCCACCACCCCGGGCAAAGCAACACCTAGCAACGCCACTGGTCTAGTGTTCCAATCTTTTTTGTGGACATGTGATGGGGTAGGTGGTATCTTGGAGAAGTTTTTCCGCTGCCTTTAGGCACTCAGTAAACAACTCAAACTAGAGCCCCTATGATAGAAAGCCGTTTTTAACAGGCTGTTGTTTTTGTTGTTAGGCGATTTATACTACGCTATCCCACTTCTACTAATATTCTTTTTTTTTTTTTGTGCGTGCCAATGACATGAAATAAAAAATAAATTTGGGATATCCCTCCTCCCCGAAAACATTTTCCCCCCCCAAAAAATAAATAAATCTAGCTGACTTTAAAGGTATATGAAATAAAGATTTGAAAAAAAAAAAATCTTTTTAAAGACATATTCGTTTACTACAGAGGTTCTCAACCTGTGGGTCGCTACCCTCTTGGGGGGGGGGTCGATTGATGATTTGACAGGGGTCGCCTAAGACCATCAAAAATAAGGATTGGTATTGTCTATTCTTCTATTGCTGTATGTGTGTGTATGGGGGGGGGGGTCGCGGCAAAGTGGGATTTTGTAAAAAGGGGTCGCCGAGCTTAAAAGGTTGAGAACCGCTGGTTTAATAGAACAGGTTTACAATAATCTGATGATTTAAAAAATAACGTTGCACCGTTTGGTGAACGCCGTTTACTTTTTAAACTCATCCACCCGGTGAAGATTTGTTTCGTTAACTTTATTTATTTTCTCGCTCTTTTTTTCTTTTCTTTTTTTCCGAGCTTTAGGTTTTAGTTTTTTAGCGTGTGTATATGTGTGTATGTCTGTGTATGTGTGCGTTTTGTTTGGTTTTTATGCTGCAGAGTTAGATAATTTTCTTTGGGATTTTCCCGCCTTCCTCAACTATTTTGTGTGTGTGTAGTCGGTATTTAACAAAGCTAAACTCAGTAGGTCGAACCTTTTTTTACTGAACAAGAGGTCGGATTAACCCATTACTTCTTTATATCAATTCAATCCCTATATGTCAGTACAAAGTTAATTAGCCTAAATAAAGTCTAGGTACTAATGGGTGAAAATAAAACTGATGTTTTAAATGTTTCTTAGGCTGAAGGTTTACGAGGGTGTCATGTGGCCAACGCCACGACTTTACTTCCTCAACACATGAAAGGTGCGCATTAATGTTGGGTGTATTGTTATGGCTCTTCCGCGGTGTCGAATCCAATCAATGAAATAAACAGAAGGTAACCTTCAACAAAATCAGGAACACCGGCGAAATGCCAAAACAATCAATATAAGTAGTCGACGCTAGTATTAAATAATAATAAATACTTTAATACTTAAGAAGGGATCCGTCCAATGCCTTTCAGTAAAGCCGTATATCTATTGTTTTTCCTACTGTTCTACACAAAGCGTCTTGTTTTTAGCGTCACTAAGAGCGTTCTTACTTTTTAACAAACTTTACGTCATCGTCGCTAAGTAAATCTTACCCTCTAATCCCGAAACAAAACAACTAATTCCTAATCATGTCAGTATATCAAGGGGCGTCCAAAAAACATCCAGCCCTTCACACGCCGCATGGTTATGCAGGAAATAGCAATATTAAGTTTATAGATTTATTAATGCGTAATTAATTAATAAGGTAAACGTCTAAGCAAGGCCGCCCTTAGTCAAAGGCAACCTAGGCAGTTTTAGGGTCTCCGGTTGGTGGGGGTCTCGCATAGGCTACAACGTTATCTAAAAAAAAAAAAAACCCAGAGAAATTCGGATCAAATCTCAAACAAAGCAAAAGGCCATATTGCTCTATATCTGCAAGCTAGCTCTTGTAACCATGACTTTAAGGTTTATTAACGAAATGTTTAGATTTAGTTGTTAAACTTTCAATGTTAGAAGACCGTTTGGTGAAAATGTCGAGACGCTATATCAAGTCTGGTGCATCAAAAGGCAAGCGAAAAGCGAAGATGTGGTCAAACGAATCGGCTGATTAGCAATACGGTCACGGAAGATGCAGGTTTAAGCAATGCAGAGGAGATTCAGCCTATCGGCTTCGATTGGAAAGATTTAGGCTTATGGTCATCTTCAATCAGCAATATAGAACGTGTAGAGAACATACTCATTGATTTCGAGATAGATACACAGATGTTTTGAAATAAATTGTGTGATTTTTATATTTTCATTGTTTATTTCTTCATTTTCCTTTGTGGTCACCAAATTCACTTCGCCTTAGCCTTGTTTTCGTTTAAAAAAACAACAACAACATATTCGCCTAATGATTTGTGACATTCGGCCCTCGCTTCACGCAACTGTGATGCACATCTGAACCAGCCAACAGAGGAGGCCTTAGCAGTGCGCGACAACCTGGGCGTGTGTCATATCAGGACCACGAGTATTCGTACGATGGACTTACACGGTAACAAAAAGCACATATATATATATATATATATACATCCCACTAAAATACAGCTCCCACTCCTTGAAGCACTTTTTAAAAATAAAGATGCCTTTCCAAAACAGAAACGATCCTTAAAGACAATCTGCAGCTATTAAGCCAGTGTTGCTTCAGATCAGGACGAAGTGGTCAGCTCCATTCCATTAAGGCTAGAACAGAAAAAAAAAGTAAATACTCAATTATTCCAGTTTCATTCGGGATGTATCAAGGTTATTTGTAGTTACCGAGAAGTACACAGAAGCCTAATTTCTAAAGCGCTTGTTGCGTGTGTGTAAATGTTGGTTGTGTTTACACTTATGTTGCTATATCATAATGGTAGTAAAGCTGGCCTGGACAATCGTAGTCAAACTGAATTTCCATTTTTTTTTGTACCAATAAAATTATCTTATCAACCTCCCCCCCCCCCCCCCAAGGCGTTGGGCATGGGATGGTTGGCCCGCTCACCACTTCCTAAGGCCTCCTCTGCAATCAGTGCCCAACGCGGTAAGTCGATTGAGAGGTCAGTTTAACCTTACAAGTACTCGACATTTTGTGACTAAAAAAGGTGACATGGAGTGAGTGTGTGTGTGTGTGTGTTTCTGTGGTGACGGTAGGAAGAGGTTAGCTATGCTATGCAGAGTGAATAATGCAAGATAAGCGGCATTGTCGTCAGTGGTCTTATGTAGGACACACGACTTCAGAGCGCCAGAGTGAAAAGACGTGTTTTTGTAGCGAGTTTGATTTTGTTCACAATATCATTTTATACTCTAATACTAAATTCTACTACATTTAATTATTTCAACTTAAGTTAAAACCTTCTATAGGGTAATAAATGTTCTACTAAGTCTCGTTCAGAAAGACGGGATTCAAGTATTACAGGTTGAAATACAATATACCCTCTCGGCGCTTTAGTTGTCTGTCAGCAGTTTGGTTCCAGGAGAAAACGACCCTCAACAATAACAGAGAAGGTCAATTTGTGGATAATTCTGTTCTCATTTTCGGATATAAGTCTGTAGATCTAAATACTAGCGGAGAAAATTAAGAAAAAGCAAATCTCAGAGCCTAACCCTAACCCTAAACTTTTCCTTTTCCTAGAATACTTCAAAACATTTGTCCATCCGTCCCTCTTATATTATATTGTTGACGTTCGTTGATAAGCCCTTATCTTATCTTATATAATACAGACGTTACTTCAAAAAAAAAGAAGATGATTACGTCCTACGCGTCATGCATTTAATCATGCATATTAACCAATGACTTAAATTCTGCCAAGTCACTGGTTTTCCTGGCTAACTCAGGCAACCCATTCCATGCTCTAATAGCACTAGGGAAGAAGGAGTATTTGAACAAATTTGTCCTAGCATACCCATTGGGACGAGGAATGTGCCTTTATCTTTGTGTCTTTCAGAGTATTTTATTAAATTTTGTTTTTGTATTTGAAGATTATATAACGTTTAGGTAAGGATATTGTCCCTTGTCTTCAATTATGTAACCTTTTATTGGTCCGAAATGCCGATTTCCAAAACCATTCCTAAAACTTAAGTTGATTTAAAACGATTTTATGTGTGTGTATTGGGCGATTTTTTTAATGGGGATGGAAGGGGGGGGTACACCCCTAAAGACTACTAGCGATCTCATCTCAATCTTAGACTTTGTTATTGAATCTCGATGACTTGATAAGGGCGCCAATAAAGCACGCCCTCTTTTTCATGACGCTTCTATTTACTGCTATTGTCTTTAAGACAGACAGTTTGACTACAAGGGCCTGTCAGTTTCGTCTTTAGTGGCCCGACATGGGAGTGTGGGTGGAGACAGGGCCAGGTAGAGCTGAGCGGAGTTAAAGAGTGAAGAGGGAAAATACAGTGACTTTTGTGTGCTCGCTCTGAGACTAAACATTAAAGAGAAATAAAAAAAAATGTTTAGAATGCTGCATGTAAAGAGCTGAGACATGCGCAAAGACAGACACTGTTAGGTAAATACACAACGAGAGAGAGAGAGAGAGGTTATCAAGTAAAACAAGGTAACCAGAATGGGAGAGCTGGCGAGAGAGAGAGAGGGAGGGGAGAGGGAGAGAGCTCGGATGAGAAAGGTAGAGAGAACTGATAAGAGAGTTCGAGAGAGATAGGGAAGATGTAAGAAGAGAGCTAAGGAGAGACATAGGGAGAGGGAGAGAGAGCTAAGGAGAGACATAGGGAGAGGGGGAGAGAGCTAAGGAGAGACAGGGAGAGGGGGAGAGAGCTAAGGAGAGACATAGGGAGAGGGGGAAAGAGCTAAGGAGAGACATAGGGAGAGTTGGGGAGAGAGCTAAGGAGAGACATAAGGAGAGTTGGGGAGAGAGCTAAGCAGAGACATAAGGAGAGTTGGGGAGAGAGCTAAGGAGAGACATAAGGAGAGTTGGGGATAGAGCTAAGGAGAGACATAAGGAGAGTTGGGTAGAGAGCTAAGGAGAGACATGAGGAGAGTTGGAGAGAGAGAGAGCTAAGTGGAGAGAGAGATCTAAGGAGAGACATTGGGAAAGTTGGGGAGAGAGCTAAGGAGAAACATAAGGAGAGTGGGGAGAGAGCTAAGGAGAGACATAAGGAGGGTTGGGGAGAGAGCTAAGGAGATACATAAGGAGAGTTGCGGAGAGAGCTAAGGAGAGACATAAGGAGAGTTGGGTAGAGAGCTAAGGAGAGACATAAGGAGAGTTTTCGGAGAGAGCTAAAGAGAGACATAAGTAGAGTTGCAGAGAGAGCTAAGGAGAGACATAAGGAGAGTTGGGTAGAGAGCTAAGGAGAGACATAAGGAGAGTTGGGGAGAGAGCTAAAGAGAGACATAAGGAGAGTTGCGGAGAGAGCTAAGGCGAGACATTGGGAGAGTTGGGGAGAGAGCTAAAGAGACATTAAATTTTAATGTGTTTGTTTTTTTAATAATAATAATAATAATAACTCGCAGGAACATACGAAGCTCTAAGCTAGGGTTGGCCAACCTATGGGGGCATAAGCCAAAGGTGGCTCATTGCACGATTACAAGTGTTGCGCTACACTTCTAACATAATACAAAAAAAAAATAATAAAACATGTCGGATCTTAAAAATTTAGAAAATCTCTTTGCGAAGAAAAGATTAATGGAAATTTTCAGTCATTAGCTACTATGAAGTCAAACGAGGCCCACATGTTTTGATACAAATTAAACCATGAACAATGAATAGTGAAGAATATTGCTTTAGATGTTTAAAGTCAGTATTTAGATCAAGGTATTATTCAAAATTTCATAAAATTATTTTGTTTACTCAGTAGAAGATTGCATTGCCAAAAAACACATACGACAAAACCGTAAGTTCCATGCCTTCACAACAATTAAGGTAAACATTGTTCAGAAATCGTTCAAACTTGACGATCATTAAGGTTGTCTATTGTCCTCTGTTGTAAAAATGTTTTGTTTTACATGTTTCGGATGTTCCTTCAGAGTTGTTTACTTCCTAGACGAAACCTCCCGCAGGACGACGGACGGATGGGAGCGGGCAGTATTTGAATCCTCGACCATCTATAAATCCGAACGACAGTCCAGCGCGCAAACCGCACGACCAAGCAGCCATGTACGTACACGAACAAGGTCCTGGGATTCTATCAAAATGATCTGTCTTTAGTTTCTAAGGAAACCCAAAGGTTCCGAGAAATATATTGCTAAATATTCTTGTTGGTGCGTATACCAGCCGACAAGCACGAATTCCTATTGTATGTAGATTGTTTTCATGGCGTCGAGCTGTGAAAACTGGCGCACAGGTTGCTGAGGAAAAAAGAACAATGCTGGCAGAAGAAAAGCGCCAGAGAAGAAAAGCAAGGCCCACGACACTGGCTCCAGCTGGAATAACCTGCCCAGTGTGCAGTGTGCCGAACATTCCGGGCTCGCATAGGTCTCACCAGCCACATGAGGAGGCATAAAGCCCCAGTGCAAAGCCCTCAGCCCACTGGATGACAAAAGTGATCATCATCGAACCACGATGGACGAACAATATATTGTTTTCAAGAAGGCGTTGGATTCCTTTGTTATTGATGATCTACTGCAGTTGGTCCCTGAACCTCAATCAAGATTTCTTGTGTTTTTTTTTGTTCAATGAGTACGGTCTTTGTGTTTTTAATTTTCCATTCTATTTCTTTGCGTTTATCGTAATTTATATGTTAAGTGGTGGTCGCTATTGAATTACTTCCCTTGTTCTTTCATTCCCTGTTCGAGAAATGTTTTTTAAAGGGAACCTCAGAATTTGCGCTATTCAATTTTGGCTTTGTCATTATAGGAATCTTTGGGCCTCTTTTCTTTGCCTCTTTTTTGGGCTTTATATGCCTCTTTTTTGGGGCCTCCAGCCTCTTTTGTGGGCTTATTATTTATTTATTTTTTATTATAGTTTTTATTTAATGTTTATTTGTAAGTTATCACATTTCACTACCATTATATCATAAAGGATTAACGAGAAAATTCGAAACATGATTAACCTAGTATTAATTACATTACAAAATATAATAATAGTAATGAAAATATTACTTAATAACAAAGACACACTACATAACTATTGAAACTATCAGAGACAGAAAAATGATACAAGGATTAGCATATCAACAACTAAAGGATAACAAACCAAAATTAAAAGCAAATACACACCAGCACGTACACACTAACACATGCATGACCGCACCCACATACCAAATAGGTACTAAAACCATCAGATGTGGTGGACTACTCAGAGCCACAAATATGATATAAGAAAAGCATATCAAAAACTAGTAAATAGCTAACCGGCAATAAAAGTAAACACACGAACATACCTACACATTGATTTATACATGCTTAACCATAACTACATACTCGTCATACACATTTTCATATTGTCAATTGTAGTCAAACTGAATTTCCATTTGATTGGATCAATAAAATTATCTTATCTTATCTTATCTTATCTTATCTTCATACATATATAAACACAAAGAAACACACATTTCGTTTCATTTCTCTTACAACAAATAACACAATATCAAATAACACCAACCCCATTTAAAACAATCTACAAAGCAAACTAAATAATTCTAAATTCATAATTTCCCTAAATGTCAATCCAAAGTGACTAGAATCAAATCCCTTATTATGTAAAGCTTTGAGCCTGCTAGTCCAAACAACATTCTATATTCAGAAACAATAATCAAGAAACAATCAATCAAGAAACAATTCAAATTATGAACCATTTTATTTTTCAGTTTTGGCAGCTTGTTTAAAAACAATAGACAAGTTTAGATTCACATAGTTGCCACATTTAGCTTCTAACAAGTCTCTTATAGTACTCTTAACGTTAAGGAAAAATGGACATTACTAAGATATATGCTTCTCGTTATCAGCATTTTACAAGATGACATAATTTACATTATTAGACAATTTAAAATGGTGAGCAAAACATCCATGAACTAACGAAATATGCTGTTGTGTCTATTAATAATAAGATAAAATAAACTTATATTTGGTAGAAAGGTTTTTAAATGCGATTGTCGTCCCTAAGAATAAACAAAAAAAAAAAAAAAAAATTACACTATTACTGTGATCCAGTGTGATATATTTAAAATAAATAACTACAAGGACGCTTTATAAGAAATAGTCTTTACAGTGAACAAAAAAATAAGCTGAGGCCAAAACACAAACGAAACAATGAAATTAAATACAGTATGCTTCTACTCCGAAATAACCAAATATCTCCTAACTTCGAAGTATGGTGGCGAGTCCGCAGAACACGACAACCTTATAACTTTTTTTTTATTGTAATGTAAAACAAGTCTGGTGGCTGAGCGGTGAAGCGCTTGGCTTCTGAACCGGGGATCCCGGGTTCGAACTTTGGTGAAGACTGGGATTTAGAATTTCTGGATCTTTGGTCACCTCTGAGTCCATCCAGCTCTAATGGGTGCCTGATATTAGTTGGGGAAAAGTAAAGGCTGTTGGCCGTTGTGCTGGCCACATGACACTTTTGTTAACCGTAGGCCACAGAAACAGATGACCTTTACATCATCTGCCCTATAGATCACAAGGTCTGAAAGGGTAACCAATATCCATTGTTTGTGGGCGCCATTTCTCGGATAACAGAAGAGATCTTTTTCAGACATTATATACAACATTAAGTTGAAATAGAAGAAAACCCAAAAGATAATGTCTGACTCTGATTTTAGCAACTGACAGGTCATCACTTATGAATCCGACGGTGGATACTCCAATTTTGTTTTCGATTATTTTCATGCATGAAAATGTTTGCTCGAATCTGTATGTTGATCCGAATTGACAGGCATTGCTTTGTTTACTGTTCAAGACCCTCTACCAATCATTAATGGTGCTCCATCAGTGCAGACACTTAAGAGTTTACAAAAATTTAATTGATAATTTTCCAAACATGACTCTGCTTTCTAAAATATGTTGAGGGCTTTCTTCATTGTTTTTTATGGAGTGAGTCAAGGTCAGTAAATCAGTCAAAGATGTTGAAATTATTATCAAGTACTCTTATAAAATGCTTAACTTGGCAATATCACAAACGTCAGCAGATCCGCTCCCGGAAATAGAAAAAAAAAGAAACTCCGAAAAGCCTTCGAGGATTATTGAGAAAGTTCTTCAATGTGTCTTGTCTTGCCTGCATAGGAAATTTGTTTTTAAATTTATAACTGCGAAGGGTGTTTGACTAGCAGTATATTCAGAAATAATCCATTAACATGATCGGTGCTAGTTCAGGAATATCCATAGAGTAAGCCAACTCTTGTTTGTGTGTGTGTGTTTGTGTATAATCCCTTTGTATACAACGGCTATATTTGCGCAAACTATCATCAATGTTTATGATTTTGATAGAAACAATTAGACAGGGGAGATAAAACTAGTTTTAGTTTCATAGTTCAATGGTCTATAAAAGGGAGACAAGTCTGTGTGGCGCATTTGCAGTAAAAGTGAAATAAAATAACAAATTGGCGCATGGAAACAAAAGGGGAGGCCATCCCAGCCTTAAGTATTTTGAAGAGGAACTATATAACCTGTCAAAGGGCAGTACAGCCACAGACCTGCCACATCATCGGAAAATTCCGCAGTGGACACTGTTGCGGAAACTACAATGAACTTTGTTTCACTTTGAGGAAGCTCGACCCTGGCAGCGCCAAAGCATGAAAATTTGTTCGGTTTTAAGATAACAATTACAATAATTATGCGAACAAAGTGAATGTGAAAGTACCGTATAATACCGTGATACCTTGTAGTTGTTGATGGCTGTCTGACTTTGACTGATTACCCTGGAGATGTCTGCGTTTCTTGTGCGGGTTTCTTGTGCGATGTAACTAACAAGTAACAAGACATGTAACGTAAGCCCAAACCGTTATACAAACACGAATTATGTTTAATATTGAAAAGGGCCACAGTCAAGTTTCTGTCTGTAATATCACGATGAATCTATGAAATCCTAATACCAACTTAATATATTTACATAAATAATGTACAACTCAACTAAGTCGTGACTTCGCTAAATGTCGCGCGTTCAAAGTCCGTCAACTATTGTGCGTCTCCATACTAACTAATAATACTTAGTGTCTCACAGTAGTCTACTACATAAACCTGTTGTTGTTTTTTTAATATTGTTCTCACGTTATTCAATATTATGACACTTATCTACTAAATAAGATACATGAATTAATGTTATGAATTCACAGTAGACTTGCAATTTTTTTTAATAGGAACCTAGAATATGTCATAGATACCTATTTCGTTAAAGTGAAGCGCGACAATAGATTCGCACCCAAGACAAGACTCTTTCCAAAAATTTTAGTGTCCTTAGATATTCTTCATTGGAAACTATTTAAGATCACAAACAGGGGCGTAGCTAGGAATTTTCTATCGTTTTGGGGGCCCCTGCATTTTGCGTAATATTTAATTTTTATTGTAAAAAACAAACACTCGTGAGGGGACCCCCTTCAAGTGGGGGCCGGGGGGGATTTTCAAATTCTCCCCCTCCTCCCCCACCCTGGCTACGCCGCTGATCACAAATGACTTTCTACTGAGTAGGGTAAACAGCGATGACATGTCTCTCCTTTGAAGCGTATGTTGCAAAACATTCCATCAGGACCAAAGTTTTTTGTTGTCCCGGGACTGCTAGGACAATTTCCACGCCCTGAGAATGTTTGAATATTTAGTACCTTGGAATCCTTCGAAGTTTAAATGACCCCCAGAGTTTGAGGACCCTCGTTCCCCATGAGGAACACGCGTGCGATGTGCGTCGTATCGTCTTACGTATTGCTTTTCTTGTCAACACAGTCTCACAGTACGACCCTATTTTTGGGGGCTCAGTCACACTCAATTTACCGCCGTAAGGGGACACACAGCGTCGTCCTCCTGGATCCGGCCCCAAGGGCAACCTGCTGTGCCACTGAACGTAACAGTACCATAGAAACAACAAAGCAATACCAAAAAAAAAAAAAAAAACCCACCATAATATGATAATATCCCTACAACAACGTACCATATCAATACCTATAAAAACAACATAACATAACAATACTAAAAACAACTAAACAAAAAAAACACCATAATAACAGCAAAACAGAGCCACAACTCTAAAAACATAACAACAAAATCCTCACTCCCTCACCTGAGTTACAGTACAAGTGGATTCCATTACTAAATACAGAGTCCGCAGACACAGTTACCTGTGAACAGGTAGAATTCTGCAGACGCTGGCCCGCCCCCCTCTCCAAGCCGTTCCTCCCCGCCCTTTACCTCTCCCCAGCCCTTAGAGTCTAGCCAGACAAATACGTTAAGACAAGTGGAAAGTCTCGAAGTCCCCACCGCCACTTCGATCTCCCACACAGCCCCCGTCCTACACCTTTTTCCTCTTCCACTTCTGCATACTCCCTACCCATTTTTTTTCCTTCGCCCCTGATCTGACCGGAGGATAACTCACTCTTCCTACTCCACCCTTCCTCACTCCTCTCAACACCTCACGCGAGGCTGGTTCACTAAGTTTATAGACTCACTCAAGGACGTTGTGTGGGCGGTAGAGGGAGGGGGGCTGGGGTGGGGTAGGGGCAAGACGATGATCCAGGCTGAAACTTTAGCCACTTCTAACGATTCACGGCGAACATTCCTTTCTGCAACGGGCGGATTCTTTTAGGAAGCATAAAGGTGGAGAGGATTGGAGGGGGGGGGGGGGTTCTAGGAGTAGGCTATTTCTAGATGACCGATTAGACTACTTGTCCTGTATTTCGCTGCAGAAGTCGGGAGGGATAAACTATTCGTTGGTCGTGTAGCTGGAATCACTGAGTATCATCCTGACAACTTGGGTTTCTCGGCGTATAATTTAAGAATCGTGTGGTATGATTGAGTATAGACAGTAGGGCCCAACCTCTCTCAGATAAGGTGTGTGTGTGTGGGGGGGGGGGGGGGGGGGGTCAAAGAAACTCAAACTGGACTGAACCTCTGCGACTTTCGACTTTCTGCGACAGCGAGTTTCGTAGGGGTCAGACAGTACAGTGACACTAGCCAGATGTGACCCTCAGACCGTAGGTGGAGAATCACTGATTTGAGACTTTCCGTGAACTAGTCAACTTTTAAACTTAAAAAAAACATAGAGCTAGTCACGTTGCTCAAACATAAGTATCAATGAATAAACAGCAAGTACAAAGTAATGAGCAATAAATAATCAATGACTTTGCATAGTGAAAACCAATGGATAATCAGTAACCTTTTCAAGTACAAACCAATTAATTATTAAATAATCATTTAATTTGCTTTATACCAATCAATTGGATAACCATTGACTATTTCAAGTACAAAGCTATTCTACAGTTCGTAATTAATAGGTCACTAGCAATAATAAATCCAAACATTGCTGTGATTTTGTTTTGAAATAAAACTGTATGCCCTATACACTTTCTAGCAGGGCCGGTCCTACAGGTTGCGGGGCCCTATGCGAAATGGATTGCGCGGGGCCTAATTAGGGTTGTGATAAGGATAATAATTGAAAATTAAGACTTTGTATTAGAAAAGAAATTCGTCTTTGCATTTTATTCATTCTTTACTAAGTACAAAAATCACTGGCAAATTAACTTGAGCCATCAAAAAGCCGATAAACATTCAGATCTGTCTTTTAGATTTAGCCTACTAGCAAAATATCGCTTTTGTTTTTTTTTTCCTAAGAAGTCGAGATAGATTAAGATCTATATTTGTATGCCATTGACTATGATTGAAGTAAATTAAGTATTTGAATTTCTTGTTTTGGTTAAAATTCGGGTTATTATTACATTTTTATTGAATGAAAGCTGACAATGCTGTTTTTTTTTAAAATCGCGAGTAGGATTGGCGTTTACGCTTTCCATACTGAATGACACCCCGAGATGACAACTTTGTCTGTTTTAAGATTTGCATGGGTTTTCATAAGATTTTAATAATTTCAGGACATTTTCATGACTTTTTCTTATATTTTATAATTTCAGGAGATATCCAGGAACCCTTTAATGATAAGTTAAAATGGTTTAATTTAATAATTTACACCTAGAATTCGCATCGCGCGGGGCCTATGAAATTGCGGGGCCCACTGCTGCCGCATAGGTTGCAGTGGCCTAAGACCGGCCCTGCTTTCTAGTGAGTAGTAAAACAGAATTGACCATGTTACTGTCAAGTAGATTTTAACAGTTAGTAGTTAGGTGTTTAGATGCGTCCTTAAGAGAAACCTAGATCGCAGGTCTAGAGATACAGATAAGCCAGAGGGGTGGAAATCGAAATAAAAATGTCGGGTAGCTTAAGATAAAACTTCACTCACTCTATCTTTGTGGCACTTTTACAGAAATTAGATTGTCAAGGCGGCACCTGTGGGTAGTTAAAAGAAATCATTTGATTCTGACTCTGTTACGGCCCTTGTGTGGTTGTGTGTGCGTGCCTGTGATAGTGTGTGTGTGTGAGTGATAGAATATATATAAGTGCGTAGTAGTTGGTGTGGAAGTGTTCGGTAGTGCTTGTGGTGACATGTGTTGTGCGGTAGCGTGAGGTATTGTGTAATAAAAAGTGTGAGAGTGTCTGTGGCTGTGTGTTTGGCTGCGTGTGTGTGGTTCTGTGTGTGTTGTTGTGTGTGTGGCTTTGTATATGCGTCCTAGCGTGTCGAAGTGTGTTATTGTATGTGCGGTTGTGTGTATGGTATATTGTGATGGCTTGTGGTAAAGTGTGTGGTAATATGTGGTGCTATATATACATCAGTGAGTGTCTTAATTTGTAAAATGTGTGCATTCGACTAAGTGTGTCTTGCATAGGGTAAAGTAAAAATGCATCTGTTCCTACATAACTATAAATAAATATATCTTAGATCTAATTTTGACATTAGATAACATATAAATAGCTTTCCAATATCAACATCTAACACACATTATCTTTGAAGAAAAAAAACAACAACCTAACTTTAATCAAGAAATGAAAGACACTTGATGAGACTTCTTATTACAGGATCAGATTACTTTCATACGAGCAAGTAAACAGGTTAATACAGAAACACATTAAGACGATGTGTCGGCTTGTAAAAACAGCTAAAAATGTTGTGAGAATAAACCCATAAGTCCAGTGGCGTGCCTAGGAGGGCGTGAAGTGTGCGGCCGCTGCTGACTCCCAAGCTTGGTGCGCCAAAACGGGTATCAGTATATCAACTAATATTATCTTATCTTATAAAAAATATAATTTACTTCAAAAAAGAAGATGATTACGTCCTACGCGTGTTCCTGGGTCAATCTAGACATGCATATTAACCAATGACTTAAATGCTGCCAAGTGACTGGTTTTCCTGGCTAGCTCAGGCAACCCATGCTCTAATAGCACTAGGGATGAAGGAGCATTGGTACTAATTTGTCCTAGCATATGAAACGAGGAATGTGCCTTTATCTTTGTGTCTTTCTGAGCATTTTATTAGGTTTAGTTTTTGTATTTGAAAATAATGGTTCAGTGTTTTATGTATGATTGCTACTTAACTTGTAAGTATACTACCATGAAGACTTTCTAATTTAGTGATTTTAATCTATTCAAATGTGAATATTTGTTTGTTATGAATCTCATTGCTCTATTTTGTGTCTGTTCCAGCTTTTTAATGTTTTCTTGAGTTGAGCCCAAACAGAGGCTGCATATCCTATTATTGGCCTAACCAGTGAATAACATTTAGTTTTATGTTCTTATTTGCTTTATAGATATTTCTTTTAATAAACCCTAAGGCCTTGCTGTTTTTTTTTAAATAGTTTCATCAATATGGGGTTAAAATTCATGTTCATCTCATAGAAAGCTTCAGTAGAGCAAGGTGTGTTTGTCTGACGTGGAATAGCCAAGCATAGAAGAGGAGCTTGGTAGATCAAAACTTTACCTAGATGGTGTCATTGACAATCTTGCGAGTGCGAAAAATCACGAAACAATACTTATAGAGGTTCTCGTACAGTGAAGCGTAACGGGTGTATTTCTTGCAAGGTCGATGTAACAGGCACACACTTTCACAAGTTTAGAACCTTGTTCTGACTGTTGAACGAAGTTTAGGACGCAGAAGCCAGAGTCTAATCTCTCTCAGTAATCGATATTGTTACCTTGAAGTCCTAATACCATAGTCGAATCTCTGTCCGTAATCGATGTTGTTAGCATGAGGTCCTAACACCATAGTCGAATCTCTGTCAGTAATCGATGTTGTTACCTTGAAGTCCTAACACCAAAGTCAAGTCTCTGTCAGTAATTTATGTTGTTACCTTGAAGTCCTAACACCACAGTCAAATCTCTGTCAGTAATCGATGTTGTTACCTTGAAGTCCTAACACCACAGTCGAATCTCTGTCAGTAATCGATGTTGTTACCTTGAAGTCCTAACACCATAGTCGAATCTCTGTCAGTAATCGATGTTGTTACCTTGAAGTCCTAACACCATAGTCGAATCTCTGTCAGTAATCGATGTTGTTACCTTGAAGTCCTAACACCATAGTCGAATCTCTGTCAGTAATCGATGTTGTTACCTTGAAGTCCTAACACCATAGTCGAATCTCTGTCAGTAATCGATGTTGTTACCTTGAAGTCCTAACACCATAGTCGAATCTCTGTCAGTAATCGATGTTGTTACCTTGAAGTCCTAACACCAACGAACTAATATTAACATAAACAAAACAAACCTCACTATCCGTGACGTCACTGGAGGCCGCGTTCAAAATCCGTCAACTTTTCTGCGTCGCTAAGCTCCCCAAGTGCCTAACAATAACCAACTACCTAGAGCAGAGTCACTGACCAAGCAATTGGCCTCCTTTGGGCATTTAGAATTCTAGTGTTTGATTAAATCCACCTCACTATAACGGACATCCATGTGTTGTTATTGTTGGTTTTTTTTTTTTTTGTTTTTTTCGCAGTAAATTTCAAATTACAGAGAATATCCCTCCCCCAAAAAATTGGTTACCCCCTGTTCCTGAGTGTTAAAGAAACTGTTGGAGGAAGAAAGGGGGGGTGGGGTGCAGGAGTTTACTTTACTAAGAGTACAAGCCCTATTTCAGCCAGAGCTCTGGTAGTATGGTATACTAATCTGTCAGTGACTCCTTGTATGTTATCTCACCTCCCCACCCCCCCTTACCTCCCATCTCCTTATGCTTTTATGACTTCAGAAGAAGACAATGTTCTTTGGTAGTGACTGCGTTAAACGGTTGTGTCACTAGCGATTATTTATACACTAAACAGGTAACTATTTCATACATCCCAATATCCCCACCCACCCCCATCTTTCTCTCTCTCTCTCATTCTCTCTCTCTCAATCTCTCTCTTTTTTTGCTTTCTTGTTTTCATCAGCGCTTGCTTATTCTTTACGTACGTTTTTATTTCTTTAAGAAAAAAAATCCATCTTTTCATCCCCCCTCCCCCAAGGCAGAAGCCTGTACCTGGGCGCTCACCTGGTTTGGCCTCCAGTCGCCTCCCCAGGCGCTATCTGTATCTCCGCGTGCGCTCTCCCCCCGTGGGCCTTACCTTCTCTTTCAATTCACTATCTCAGTATGCGCGCGGTCCGGAGATGGCCCCCGGAATCGGTGTGGCTGCGCTATAAATAGTGCCAATAGTAGGCCGGCACACCTAGACGGAACATTAAGAATGAATCATAGCATCGCTATCATCTCCAGGCTTTGGAGTGTCGCTCTCCCCCGCCCCCCCCCCCCCCACCTTTTAAGCGACCCGTATAGCGTAAATAGTTCCAAGTCCATTATTGTAATCTTAGCACAAAATATCTGTTTTAATGGCGTCAATACAAGTTTGTTTTGTTACCAAGATGACTAATTTTTTTTACTGCTAGTGCAGGACTATATTTCAGTACTTCATAAAGCGCCATCAATCTCGACGCTGAAATCTTAAATCTCTTAAGTTTCTTATGTTAGTGCAATTTCAAGTTGCTTTTCCAAGTTTTTAAACATTTCTTCAAAGACATCTTTTCAGAGATCAATCTGACAAGTGACGCGGTGTTATCCAGGGACGGATTTAATAATAATATAATAATAATAATCTTTATTGTCCGTATGGACATTTGTCTTACTTGTGCATGACACCAAACAAAAAACATTATAACTATAACATTATGCTTATAATTTATAAGCATCCCTATTGATAGATTAGAGCTTCCTATCTGGACCTTTTTATATCAAATAGCTTGGGGCCTTTTTTCAAGTCTAAATACGGCTTCCTCAGCTCTAGATTAGAGCTTTCTCCCTGGACTTATAAAGGGCCCTTTTATTTAAAAAAATCTAAAGGCCTTTTTTGGCTTAATACGACACTGGGGCTATCTGCCACGCTGTAGAATATTGTAGAATGTTTCGCTTGACTTCCATGCACTAACTATAATTTTATCAGAATACAATATCGGACTTTTATGCACCACTCTGAGAATGTTTCACTAAAGCGTTTGTATGATACCTTATGCATTAATGTATTCATAGTCCCTATTGTCTATCGTTTTTTCTCTCATTCTCTCACATTTCTCTCCACTACCTCTCTCTTTCTCTCCTTCCCTTTCAATCTACCTCCCCCTCTTGATGACTCTTATTTGTGACTCTAATACTTGATTTTTTTTTTTAGGTCTGTATCTCTATACGTGTCGCCTTCTTCTTTCTCTCTTTCTCTCTTTCTCTTTCTCTCTTTCTCTCTCTAATTATCTCTCTCTCTTTCTTTTTCTTTCTCTCTCTTTCTCTTTCTCTCTTTCTTTTTCTTTCTCTCTCTTCCTCGTTCTCTTTCTCTCTCATCGACACATTTTCTTTTCAATGCAAGCTTTCTTGTTCAAATCATCAATTCTTTTGTTGTTGTCAGGCAGTCGTTCTGTTCACCTGTCTGTCTGTGTCACTTTCTACCGTCTTCCAAGTCTCTATTTCTGTCTCTTTCTGACTTGTTTTTCTCTCCGTCTCTTTCTCTCTCACTCCAGGCTACTAACACACATCCAGTCTATGACTCACCCACATATATAGTAACAAACTGCCAAAAATAAACGCATTTCCGGGTGGCTTAGTGCGGAGTTCTTTTCCCTCTTTTCTGATCATATTATTTTGTCGGTTGTCACCCTTGCTCGGATCTGGTTTAACGCCGCTGTTTGCATGTTGATGTATCTGTGTGTGTGTTTGTGTGTGTGTGTGTGTGTATCAGGGCCGGATTTAAGTAAGGAGTTTTAGGAGTTTTGTGCATGCCGCTACACGTTTTCGAAAGCTTCAATAAAAATCTACTTTTTAAATAAAAATACTTATAATCTAAAAGTACGTTTCGCATTTTATAGACAAAGAGAGTACAGTTCATGTGTTTTTCCTTGCTTTTCAATAAAAAAATATAAAAACAAATATGCAAGAAAAATGTATAGTTATTGCTTTAGACGTAATACCCGTTTACTAACTTTTTATTACAAATTTTTCAATGTTTAGCTGCTGTACATTGGTTACAATGTGTTAAAGATTTTTTGGCTGCTGTTCATTAGTTTAAATGTGCTCCTGCTGTTATAAAGTTTGAGAGAGAAGCGGTGGCTGAGCGGTAAAGCGCTTAGCTTCGGAACAGGGGGTCCCGGTTTTTTTTTTTTTTTTTAATTTCTGGATCTTTGGGCGCCTTTAAGTCTGCCCAGATTTAATGGGTACCTAATATTAGTTAAAGGCGGTTAATCGCTTTGCTGGCCATATGACATCCTCGTTAACCGTAGGCCAAAGATGACCTTTACATCATCTGCCCGATAGATCGCAAGGTCTGAAAGGTGGGAAAATTTATAAAATTTGCATGTTTCACCACTATTATAAAGTTTGAATGTTTCACCACAATTATAAAATTTGAATGTTTCACCACAATTATAAAATTTGAATGTTTCACCACTATTATAAAGTTTGAATCTTTCACCACTATAATAAAGTTTGAATTTTCCCCTGATATT
This sequence comes from Biomphalaria pfeifferi, assembly GCA_030265305.1. Classification (NCBI taxonomy): domain Eukaryota; kingdom Metazoa; phylum Mollusca; class Gastropoda; family Planorbidae; genus Biomphalaria; species Biomphalaria pfeifferi. Next base: position 87,058 of record JASAOG010000052.1, read on the forward strand.
ATAAAGTGTGAATGTTTCCCTTGTGTTATAAAATATAAATGTTTCACTGCTAGTATAAGGTGAACTCTTTCATTGCTGTCAACCTGTTCAAAAGTTTAACTGCTATTCTTAAGTTGAAGTTGCTAGCTCATTTAGAGCATTGATCGGTTGTGATAGCTAATATAGGGCAGTGCTTGGGCAGGTCACTAGGTGAATCGCTTCCGGTTATAAGCTCTTCAACTATTGCTTAGACCTACGAGACTAACATTTTGGGGAAAAGAAAAAAAAAATAACTGGACTCGAACCCTGGCACTTAAACTCTTTACGTCATACACTCTTGTCCATTAAATATTTAACTATTAGAAATTTATTATGATTGTTTGTATCGAATAAGGGAAAGAAATCGGGTTGGTTTAAGTTGAATTACCCCTCTTGAAGAAGCATGAGCCCTGAGTGATCATCTTCTCTTTTGAAGTAACGTCTGTATTATATAAGATAAGATAAGATATTCCGAAACGTCAACCAAACGATTGTACACCAACAGCGTTTCTGTTATGTATCTAGAAAGTACAAAAAAAAAAGGCAGATGATGTAAAGGTCATCTCTTTCTTTGACCAAGGGTCATCGAGTGTGCTACGTAGCTTTTACTTCTCATGGCTAATTTCAGGTACCCGTTACATTCCGAATCTCTGACCTACTTTTAAAAAATAAGTCACGCGGTAATGGTCTTGTACATGACTGTAAGGGCAATGTCTTCCTATGATAAGATTTAGATGTAGATCTAGTACTAGCCTAGATCTAGTAGATCTACTTAATAATCCTATCAGTCAGTGATTTATTGTAACCTACGTTTTATTCCTTAAAGATGTCTAGATCAAGACTATTTTCATATTCAAATTACAATGAAATCAATGAAGTCATTAATGTAAACAACACAACCACGTGACTCGGAAGAAATTCGAAACTAACCCCGCTGGATGGTCTCAGGGAGGTCCTAAAAATCCTGAAATTCACATTTCCAGCCATCACCGAGATTCGAACCCGAGACGCATCTACAGCGATGAATAAAGATGTCTCGACTTCTCCGTCATAAAACGTCAGGTGTGTGTATTTGCGCGCGTGAGTGCACTCACGTCATTCAGCAACTACTGTTCAAGGATTACACTTCTAATCTCCCAGAGTACCAGGTGGTTTCATTTATCGGGCTAGTCCCAACCTAATATGACAATCTCCTCTCCACTTCATCGAACAAACTGCTATCTCTCAAAAAAAATATTTGTTTTTTTCGCCCTTGTCAGTTTCGATCCCCGAGAATTTAGAAAGATGAACATTATGAGGTTGTCTGTGTTTATTTATGGACCAGAGTTGATTTAGTACACTTCACAGGTTCTCAAATGATAGTGTTACACCCTGATAATACTTTTCACAGTAGATCAGCGGTTCTCAACCTTTTAAGCTTGGCGACCCCATTTTAGAATCCCCCACTCTGTAGCGACCCCCCCCCCCATACAGCAATAGAAGAATAGACAAAAACAATTCTTATTTTCGATGGTCTTAGGCGACCCCTGGCAAATCGTCAATCGACCCACAAGGGGGTCGCGACCCACAGGTTGAGAACCCCTGCAGTAGATAAACCATTTGTGATACTTTCCACTATAAGCATACAATCTATTGAAGAAAGAAACGAGCTATAAATAGTAAGCTTTTTGGTGTATCCGGTGTACAAAATACGGAGGTACAGATAAGCTCAAATCTTTAATACACAAAATAAACATTTTTTTGTGCTATTATCAGCCCATTTTCTAGACTCATTTGCTTGTAGCATAGAGTAATTTGTACAAAGGTTATATCAACGCACTCTATCTGTCTGTCTGGTAAAAGTGTGTACACGTTATATCTCCCACACCCATAGACAAAACATGAATCAGTAAAAAAAACAAAAACATAATTAACATAATTAATAATTGGTAATTTCTAATTATTTTGTTTGATACCAACAAGGAAAACTAACCATTCATTATTTACATATAGAGCTAAATATGTTGGGTTTAGTCCCATTTAATAATTGCTAACGCTGTTTCCTCTTCAGGTATTTCTCGAGCAATTTGATACTTATTGAATGTACCTAACTAAACAGGAATCAATTTTAAAAAATAAAGTAATCAATTAGTCAATTAATTATTTAGCTCGATGTCGACGAAGGGAAATAGCTTGTACATTATTTATTGATATAGCGTCATGGACGGAATTCTTCCCCTTTATATAAGCTTTTTTTTTTTTTTTTAATTTTTTTTTGTTGTTGTTATATTTAGCTTGTTACTATTTCATTGGCAACAGCGATCTTTCACTATAGCGTTCTTGCCATTTGTTTATTTTGTGTATTTGTTTCAAAATATTACCCGATCTACTTTTTTTCTTTTTCATGTTCTTTTATTCTGGTAATACTTTTTACTTTTTTAACATTAAAAAAAAACAACAACATAATTTCTATATCAGAGCTAATTAGATAAAGTTTTGACATTCAGCCAGTAGCGTACCAACGGAATTGGGGTCACTGGTGTGTGTGTGTGGGGGGGGGGGTGCGCTTGGTCTCTTTAGACCCTTTCTTTTGACATTCGACATCATGACATGAGATAATGTACTTAATAGATATATAAGTCTACTGTGTGGGATACATGCAACATGGTTACTAATTTACGTAAGAAAACGAATAGCTAGATAACATGGCATTGACTGAATATTTAATGCAAACAAAAATTTCGGACACTCATTTGGGGACCCATTAAGCGGGGCCCTGGGAGCTATCTTGTAGTATAGATTGGTAATGAACATTGTGGTTGCGTTATAGGTAGAGCACTCAAGGAGAGAATGCTTCAAGTTCAAATCTGATGGCTTTACATCTGAACAGGAAATTTTACTTGTTTGAGATAATCAAGGAAATAAAAACACAACTACTTGTAATAA
>JASAOG010000052.1:92500-177500 GCA_030265305.1 Biomphalaria pfeifferi
CAATAATAATAACAAGATCAAGAGGAGGAGAGAAACTCTTAAGAAGATTCGTCATAACATCTTCAGATCAAAGAGCGGCTCGGGCTGTTTGGCGATGTTGGACAATTTGTTTCAGACTCCTGCACGTATCACCGAGCATGATAACACAGCACCCTGGGGGCTCACACTCTGCGCTCACCCCGGCAATAACAACGTCAGTCGCGTCACGCTCACGTCATGGTACGTCCGCGATTTCGTCCATAACTAGGTCATGACCTCTTTAGAAAAGTGTAAAACCCACAGACCTATATATATATATTTATTATATCTAAGCTGGACATGGGGGATCTTTTAACACTACAAAAAATGTCGTTAAAAACTTTTTTAAAAAGAAACAAGGCGTTGTTGTGTAAAGTAGTTATAAGAAGTTAAGTTGTTTTGTTTTAAACCCTAACCTATGTAACATAGAATTTAATGTTTAGATCTAGATCTAGTAATTAAACATCGAAAATAAGAGCATTTTTGTCTCATAAATATTATTTTGGAATTATTTTTTTTGGTACATAAAAACAAAATCAATCTATTTAAATGTACATTTAAAAAAGGACTAAAATCAATACATGTGAAGTATTTTTCGATCTAGGATTTATTCTGAAAGGAAACAGGAAATTGCTTTATTTCATGAATTTGCGTGATTATATAGTTCTGTGATTAATACAATATATATATATATATATATATATATAAATGTATATATATATATATATATATATATATATATGTATAGGTCTGTGAGATGGTCAATCGCGGATAAGAATTGTTTCCGTTTTCCAGTCTAGATATAATATATATAGGTCTGTGGTAAAACCTTTTTCACTTTTTTTTTTCCCAGAGACTAGAAGATGAAACAAAACGGACGACAATTCTTTCTTCAAATATTTTTTAAAGCTTTACTGTCGCGTTTGAATGAAAACGAGGTGGTCAAGTTATAGAACACTTAGCCTATGACCTGATAACCTCTGGGGTTCGAATCCTGGTGGATCGGGTTGGACGCGATCAGGTGGATTCAGTGATCTTCCTAGCTCCAGAGCTCGCATAACCATAGTATGGAGATTAAAAAGCTATTAGTCGTTGTAATTGACACACCCTGGTAAACAATTAGCCACTTTCCCCAATGCTCGATCAATCTTAATTTAACAATAAAAATAGCTAATGTTTGATTCAGAGACCCAATTTAAAAACAAACAAACTCCACCATCAGGCGCGATGGCCGAGCTGGTTTAAATCCTGGGATTTTAAAAATTTTTGGTACATGACATTAGTAAGGGAAAAGTAAAGGTGGTTAGTCGTTGTGCTGGCCACACGTCACATTCGTTAAAAAAAAACGTGGGCCACAGAAATAGATGACCTTTTACATCATCTGGATCCATCAAGATTCGAACCCGGAACTTTCAGTTTCTTCTTCTCCTGCAACTAAAAAAAAACAAAACAAGCATTAAGAAATAAAACATTCAGTACTGACTAACAGTCTCTTGGGTCTGAATGTAACACATCCACTGATATACTCTTTACTTATAGAATGTGCTGAGATGACTTACTGAGGGCAGATACTCACTTCCGTGTAAACAGTATAGGTCCCCACCATCTGGACCTCATAGCCTCTCACGCACCCCTGACCTGTTTACAGAGTTGCCCTGAAATACTCCCCCTTCTTACTTCCACACCACACTCAACACTGTTTGTGTGGAGGGGGGTGTGTGAGAGGTCATGGAAGTGTGACTTAACTTGCTACTCATCATCACTGACCTATATAGATACATCATGAATGTCGATGCTGGAGACTCATAATACGTGGCTGCCTGGTCGTGAGGCAAGCGCTCTGGGCTAACGTCTCAATGGTCTCGGGTTCGAACCTTTCCTTCTGCCACACCTGCAGTCCTCAAAGAGGTTTTGGAAAGGATGTAATCTTCCATCATGAATCAGATAGATGTCCACTAATGGTTCGAGATGATCGCATCCCTTTTATGAGCCATGTGACCCGGGAAAACCTTTTATCCCGTGGCCAGGATGAGAAATTGGCTCTTCACCGATCCCTCTGTCATTAGTCCCCCAGCGACTAGATGGTCATGTAATCTCACTCGGCTTGTCATATTGCACGGTCCTCCAAGCCCGTCATAGGTTCCTCCTCCTGTGCTGGGGCGGAGTCCCAAGCCCCACATTGGGGCCCTCCTTATGCCTATACTGTCCCATCGCACCCGTGGGGTATCATTACCTCTCGTATGGGCCCCGTTGGGTAACGGTGCGATGGGGGTTTCAGGCTAATTAGCAAGCGCATCCCCACCACGTACAGGTACACTCGCTAGAGCATACAGTGGTAGCTCACTGGGAGCCATGTCTGCTCTCGTTCTTGGCCTATCCACTTCCCCGGGCGGACGTTTCCAGGGAGGTGCCACGCAGAGGAGCATTTCCTCCGTCTTCCATCATGAAGAAACATTCGAAACTTTTAATAAAAACAAAACAAAAACAAAGCAAACACAAAGACAAAACAAAAACAAAGCAAACACAAAAACAAAGCAAACACAAAAACAAAACAAAAACACTCAAACACAAAAACAAAACAAAAACAAAGCAAACACAAAAACAAAACAAAAACAAAGCAAACACAAAAACAAAACAAAAACAAAGCAAACACAAAAACAAAACAAAAACAAAGCAACCACAAAAACAAAACAAAAACAAAGCAAACACAAAAACAAAGCAAACACAAAAACAAAACAAAAACAAAGCAAACACAAAAACAAAGCAAACACAAAAACAAAACAAAAACAAAGCAAACACAAAAACAAAACAAAAACAAAGCTACCACAAAAACAAAATAAAAACAAAGCAAACACAAAAACAAAGCAAACACAAAAACAAAACAAAAACAAAGCTACCACAAAAACAAAATAAAAACAAAGCAAACAAAAACAAAGCAAACACAAAAACAAAACAAAAACAAAGCAAACACAAAAACAAAGCAAACACAAAAACAAAGCAAACACAAAAACAAAACAAAAACAAGCAAAAACAAAAACAAAGCAAACACAAAAACAAAACAAAAACACTTAAACACAAAAACAAAACAAAAACAAAGCAAACACAAAAACAAAACAAAAACACTCAAACACAAAAACAAAACAAAAACAAAGCAAACACAAAAAACAAAACAAAAACAAAGCAAACACAAAAACAAAGCAAACACAAAAACAAAAGAAAAACAAAGCAAACACAAAAACAAAACAAAAACAAAGCAAACACAAAAACAAAGCAAACACAAAAACAAAACAAAAACAAAGCAAACACAAAAACAAAACAAAAACAAAGCTACCACAAAAACAAAACAAAAACAAAGCAAACACAAAAACAAAGCAAACACAAAAACAAAACAAAAACAAAGCAAACACAAAAACAAAACAAAAACAAAGCAAACACAAAAACAATGCAAACACAAAAACAAAACAAAAACAAGCAAAAACAAAAACAAAGCAAACACAAAAACAAAACAAAAACACTCAAACACAAAAACAAAACAAAAACAAAGCAAACACAAAAACAAAACAAAAACAAAGCAAACACAAAAACAAAACAAAAACAAAGCAACCACAAAAACAAAACAAAAACAAAGCAAACACAAAAACAAAGCAAACACAAAAACAAAAGAAAAACAAAGCAAACACAAAAACAAAACAAAAACAAAGCAAACACAAAAACAAAGCAAACACAAAAACAAAACAAAAACAAAGCAAACACAAAAACAAAACAAAAACAAAGCAAACACAAAAACAAAACAAAAACAAAGCAAACACAAAAACAGAACAAAAACAAAAAAAAACAAAAAAAACAAAGCAAAAACAAAACAAAATTAAGCAAAAAACAAAACAAAACCAAACATAACAACAAACAAACAACAACGTAAGTCAAGACATTAAAAGCGACTTATTGGGACCCAAGGAGCGACAATAGATATGAAAACCCTTATCATCGTTGCAAAACAATACGACACCGCCACTGTTATTTAGTGTGTGTGTGTTTGTGTGTTTCTATGTTGACGCTGTGACCATGTTAACGATTGGTTGTGAATGTATGCAAGATAAGTAGCATTGTCTTCAGCGGTCTTCATGTAGACAACTCCAGAACGCCAGACTGAAAAGACGTGTTATTGTAGCAAGCTAGATTTTGTTTAAAAAAACAACATTGTATATTATGACTAAAATCAACTACAGTGATCCCATTTTATCGAAAGTAAAATTTGTTTATATTGTAATAAAAGTTCTATTTAGTTTTGTTCACTAAAGAAAGTATTCAAGTTATTTCAAATTTTATAAGTTTAAGATATAAAGCGCCTACTGCGGTTTGGTCGGAGACATCATCAGCGACTGCATACCCATTTGTTGTTTTATTAATGCATACTTTTCAAATTTCGCTAAATTATATTCACAGACATTCTGACCAGTACAGGATCCACGTTTTCTTCATAGATATAAACATATTTTCAGCTATTAAATACTACGCCAGATGTAGCAGATGGCACAGTATACAAAAATGGTCACATATAACCTACGCTTTAAAAAACAAAAAACTGATTTCGAACACCGGATACACAAAAAATAAAAAAATAAGCCAGCTTCCGATATGTATGAAAATCTCAGAATAGTTTATGTCTCTCTCTCGGACTGGATAGTAGTGTTAACAATCCATCTGAATACATTATGAATGGATCATATGCTAGCTCAGCGGTTCTCATCCTTTTAAGCTCGACGACCCCCTTTTACAATCCCCAACTCTGCCGCGCCCCCCCCCACCCCAACACAAACACACATACAGAAGAGTAGACTATAACAATCCATAATTTCGATGGTCTTAGGCGACCCCTGCCAAATCCTCAATCGACCCCCAAGGGGGTCGCGACGCACAGGTTGAGACCTCCTGTACTAGCTGATCGTGCGGTATGCATCTTGAAGTAATGTCGCGACGATCCCGAATTCGTATCATGCAGCCTTCATCCCGTGCGGTCCACCACGGGGCTTACGCTAGAGTGTAAAAATATTTCATTTCTGAAGGAACTTTGAAACTTGTATACAATTAAAACAATAGCGCACACTTTCAAAATTTTCCAAAGTTTCTCCTCCTCTGAGAAAACCTGGTTTCTCAATACTTTGATATTCTCAAAGAGAGAACTTCTGGGCCACTTCTGGCCTGAAATGCAAAGTCCACAGCAGCATTTGCTTTGCAATTAGGAAAGACAGTGGCATAGATATCGACACTAAAAGCGCTCCTTATATGCTTGCTCATCTTCAAAACTAACTGCAGAACTAGAGAGATGGGTCCTAGCAATAGAATTGAGTTCATAATGTATCATATATAGAATATATGTATCAATTACAAGGTTAAATATGTAGGGTTTTGTCCCGTAAATAGCTGTACACGTTATTTCTCTCACACATATTCTCGGATCAAGTTGGAACTTTTACAAAGAATTATACATTGTACCTAACAAAACATGAATCCATTTTTTATTAAATTAATCAACTAGTCAATAAATTATTGTTTATAAATTATTTTATTTGATAAAAAAGGAAATAACTTCTACATTATAGAGAAATGTAGTTTCAAGTGCGGGGCAATTCCACTTAGATAAGCTTATTTTTTTTTTTTTTTTTTTTTTTACAAAAGATTTTGTTCTATTCTACTAGTTATATTATGCATTTCTGATACTTTTGAATTTCCCGCTTCTTTTCCCGCCCTTCGATTGAGTAGCACCAGACGAACTCCCCTAAACGTAGACTGTACCCTGACGCAGTGCCATGCCTTAAAAAACAACATACAATTGGAAACTGTGCGATCGGGGAGAAAACTAATTCATTAGAATCAATAATTTGTTAACCCAATCGTTAGTTCTTCTGTGAATAGAATTTTAAAAAAATAGATCATCAATAAATATCTGAAAGTGATTTATGATCCATTCTAAACAATCAATTTAAATGAAAAATGTTTAAAAAAAACAACAACAATATGTTCATTTGTATGCTAGCTGTTTGGATACAAAATTATAAGTAAACTATTGGACCCATTTTATTTGTATTTTATTACCTTCAATAGTTACAACGTATTATTTCTTTTAAAGGCAAACTGGCCTGCAGCTAATTATCCTTAAATTATATGGTGTATAACAAAATTAGGGTTCTATCTAATGCAGGGTCTTAAACTCATTTCTGCATGTGGGCCACTGTGGAAAGTAACAACCATTCCGCGGGCCGCACCACAAAAGAGGATGTTTTTTCATTAAATTTTACGAACACTACAGTCACTGCAGTTAAATGCTAAAATAAAGTTTTTATAATTACTGATTACATTTAGTGTAGTTTATTACATGCACAGGCAGTTTAGTTTACTAAAATAAGTTGACGTTGTCTCTGTCACTTATTTAAAAGCAGAAACTGTAGTTCCCCAAAAAACAACAACTATAATTTCTGGCCTACTGCAGATGGCTCGTCACTCATGTTTCTGTCCACTCAGCTGAGAGCGTTTGGCAGAGACCAGACCATCGACGTTAGGCCTGAAGTTGCATGTAGTGGCAAGACGCAAGGTTGCTCTCAGATGCTTATCAGTCAGCCTTGATCGTAAGGCTGTTTTGTTGATCATTCTGGAAAAAAAGGTTCGCAAACGTACGTACTCCCGAACATCGCTAGAATTCTAGCAGCTGCGCAGAATAAGTTTGGAAAGTTCTCTCTGGGAAGAAACTGGTAGAAATCTGGAACACCAACATCAGCGTATTTTTGCTTCAGAACAGTGTCACACTGCAGGTCCAGTAGTTCCATCTGGACTTTCTCTGGAACGTTTTTCACTTCAACTGAGAACGGAATGGCAACAAGGAAAAACTGTGGTTCGAGAGGAGTGAATAGCTGAAAGCGGTGTTCAAAATCTTCCAGAAGTCTGGAGAGAATGTCTACGTAGTCTTTCAGGCGCTGTGGTTCAACCGTTATGCTCTGTAGAAAAGACAAATGAGACAGATTTCCATTTGCCAGCTGAGTGGCCCACAAAGTCAGCTTGCATCTGAATGATTTGATGCGGTCAAACATCACGGTAATCAGCTGCTTTTTGCCCTGTAGTTGTGAATTGAGTGCATTGAGATGTTGCGTGATGTCAATAAGAAAAGCAAGATCCGACAAAACATTGGGTCACTGAGCTGAGTTATGTCTCCGTCTTTCATTGCCATGAAAATGCTTTTTCCCGTTTCAGTTAAAAAATCTCTCTAGCACTTTTCCACGACAACCATCTGACTTCCGTATGATAAAGCAACTCTCCGTATTCCGTTTCTAAATCAGCTAGACATGACACAAACTGTCTGTGGTTGCGACCCCCGCTCATATGAAGTTCACCGTCTTCACGACAACATCCATCACGTTCTTCATTTGTAGACTTTTGCTACAGAGTGCTTCTTGGTGCAGAATGCAATGTATGGCTGCAAAAGGTCCCGCTAAGCTGAGCTGATACCGTTTCTCTACCATTAATCCAACAACAACCTTCTCTGAACACATTGCTGGTGCACCATCCGTAGCTACTGCAACAAGTTTTTTTTCCCACGGTAGCCCACACACCTGTCAATACAAGCTTCCAGTTCTTGAAACACGTCGCGTCCATTCGTCGTAGTAAGTCCAATTGCTCTTCAACAATGTTCAAGTTTTCGTCGACCCCACGAATGAATACGGCACAGTATGCGGTGTCTGTTACACCAGTAGACTCGTCCAGTGCAATGGAATATGCTACAAAGTCTTTTGCAGCGGCAATCAGTTGCTGTTGAACATTTGTCGCTGACTCGGTTATCCAGCTTGCAACTGTGTTCGCAGACAAACTTATGCCTTCGAACAGTTTCTTTTTCCTGGGGCAGATAATTTCACACGCCTGTAGCATACACTGTTTTACAAACTGGCCTTCAGTGAATGGTCGTGATGCCCTTGCTATCATCTCGCTAACAACAAAGCTTGCCTTCGCAGAATCTTCGCTTGCAGTGGGCGGACACCTCATTTACTTATTTGTGCAGTTGTAAATCATATCACGGCTTATATGTGGTCATTGTAAATTTTATCTATTTTTTTTTATTCGCGGACGTGGCCGCGGGCCACACAAAATTGTTTCATGTGGCCCGCGGTCCACGTGTTTGAGACTCCTGATCTAATGGGAGCTAAATTTGAACTATGGACTGATCACGCTCCCTTGGCGCCTTCATTAATACAAATAAATTAGGGAACAACAGAATAGCCAGGTGGGCATTGCTACTTAGGGAGTATAACTTTGAGGTCAGGACAATATCGGGGAAAGACAATGTGATAGCTGACACAATTATCACGGTGTACCTAAGGAGGAAAAGAAATGGAAGTAAGGAAAGGAGCTAGGACACGTCAATTTTGTTTCAGTAAAATACTGTTGATGAGAACGTAATGAATGGCAGTGTAATGAAATAGACATGTACAACTGATTGGAATATTTTGTAAATGTACACGTACATCTTATCTTATCTTATTTTATATAATACAGACGTTACTTCAAAAAAGAAGATGATTACGTCCTACGCGTCATGCATTCAGTCATGCATATTAACCAATGACTTAAATTCTGTCACTGGTTTTCCTGGCTAGCTCAGGCAACCCATCCCATGCTCTAATAGCACTATATGTATATTAGTGTAAGTTAGTGTAATCGAAGACTGTATGGATTGACGAAGCTTTGTTACATGTGTGAGGTGTCGAGATATCAATATATGGTGTTATATTAAGAATTTGATGAAACTATTGTTAAACATTGAAAATATATTATTACAGTTACATAGTTAATTATAGTTTATAATTGTGAATTATGAGAGTTTCTATGATTGGTTCGTTGGTGAAGTCTGGACATTATACATTGGAATGGATGTAAGTAATTTTGAACCTAAAATAATAATGTAGAGAATGGTGATATGTAATGTTGCTGTTGGAGGTTTTTTGTTGCTGGTTTTTATCTGGTTTAACGGAATGAGAATTAATGAAGATAATATAATTATATTGAACAGTGGTTTATAATTTTATTTGATAATTGAAGGACGTTCGATGTACATCGAACTTGGCAAACAAGGGGGGTGTTACGGTCGTAGCGCAGCACGGTGTGCATGAATAAAGGTGCGAATTAGTGTAATGAATGGAAGGGATGTAAAAAAGAGGAAGCCGTGAGAAAGTGACAGGAAGAGAGATGAAATGCTGATGTGTACATAAATCGTTATAGTTGTATTGCTAGAATAAAACCTGAGAGCGTATTATTATTTGAAGAGTCTTGTGCATTTAATCTCTATCTTTTAGACAATGAGTTTGGTTGTGTTGTGATGAGATGCATTTACAATTACTTGGTTATGTCCTCATGACTGCCTAGAATTGATTGGTTATGTTCTTATGACTGCCTAGAATTGCTTGGTTATGTCCTCATGACTGCCTAGAATTGCTTGGTTATGTCCTCATGACTGCCTAGAATTGATTGGTTATGTCCTCATGACTGCCTAGAATTGATTGGTTATGTCCTCATGACGATGCCTAGCATTGGTTGGTTATGTCCTTATGACTGACTAGAAATGCTTGGTTATATGCATGACTGCGCCTAGAATTGATTGCTTATGTCCTCATGACTGCTCATAGAATTGATTGGTTATGTCCTCATGACTGACTAGAATTGCTTGGTTATATTCATGACTGTGCCTAGGATTGATTATGTCCTCATGACTGCTCATAGAATTTATTGCTTATGTCCACATGATTGCGCTAGAATTGATTGGTTATGTCCTTATGACTGCACCTAGAATTGATTGGTTATGTCCTGATGACTGCTCATAGAATTGATTGGTTATGTCCTCATAGCTGCTCATAATATTGATTTGCTTGCTTATGTCCTCATGATTGCGCTAGAATTGCTTGGATATGTCCTCATGGCTGCGCTACTCATGACTGCACCTAGAATTGTTTGATTAAGTCCTCATGACTGACTAGAATCGCTTGGTTATGTTCTTATGGCTGTGTGTAGAAATGTACTTAAGGGATGTACCTGATCATGTTTAGTCAAGATCAAAATATTTGGCCATTTAGTAGAATGCAGTGTGTAGCGTGTATTAGTTAAATATTTGGACACTGTTCTTACCTTTGTTTGTAACAATGTATAATCTTAATGAAAAAAAAAATATTTGTTAAGCCCAGGTTGTGCAGAGATTTGTTTTTTCTTTGATGTATCACTCACTCATCGGCAGGTGTTACATACATATTACGAAGGTCTTTTTAGTTCTTCAACAACTAGATGTAACTTGTATGAGGTTTGTTGTCTAAAATGTACCCCAACATGTCTTAGTTGCAGTGCAGTTTAGGAACAACTGAGAACTGTACAAATCAACTACTTGGACATTTCTCTTTTAGACTCACAAGGAAAGTACCATAAAAAGAATGTTCGATTTCCAGTTAAAGACCTCTCAATGTATATTTCAAAATGTAGATATACAAAAACTAGATTACATGATCATGCAAATAAAACATTTTACGCAAAAATAAAACAAAAAAAAAAAAAGAAAGTTTTACTGCTTCGTGAAGTTGATTTGGATGAATTTTCTAGACACAGATCTAGATCTATCATCTAGATCTATATTATAGTTATTATCTCACTATCATTAGTTAATTAGTATCATTCATTATGAGATAGGATATTTTTATTTAATTCTAAATAAACTCTAAAGCAAACAAATTAATAATTCGTCGTCAGAGACAAAAACCATAAAATAAATCTAGTCTACATCTAAATCAGAGTAAATGGCTGTAAGTAGTGTTTCCAAGTTATTTCAATGGCTAATCTGTTTGACTTCCTTCATGGCTGTATGGCTTTCATATGTCCTGGGTTTGGTGCAGACAAGGTTCAGTGAAGAGATGAATGAAATTATTGCATTACCAATTTACTTGTTGAATTTGTTTTGCTTGTGTGTTTCTTGGGGATGATTGGTCATAGAGTCGCCACATTTAATGATTGTGAATTAGCATCCAAAGAATTAAAAGAGCATATAGATGCAGCAAGACAAGACCTTGCAACGAAAGGCTATAAGTTTGCATCTGATTGGAAATCATAACCTGAGGAGAAGGCTGTTTTCTATTTTAAGGGTTTTACTTTGGCCTGTGAATCTGGACCACAAAGTACTACTCAACATTTCCAAAACTTTTTGCCTATTTTTAACATGTTTGTTGAACATTGAAATAGGGGTCTTATTGGATTCTATAAATGTAATAAGGATTGGATAATGAAATGTTTTTTAAAATATTGTTGATGAGTATAAACACAGGTGAAAATTATTTTTAAAATATATTTATAAATCACATTCATATTTTTATTTTATGCTGTCATAATTATATATTTAAAAAAAATTAAACTTTGAATACAATGAAAAAAAAATTGTAAACAATTTGTCTTTGGTGGGTTCAATGGTTGGGATGGTTAGGTAGTATGTCTTTGATATTAAATAATATTTCAATTACTATTTTTATATTTTTAGGTTAATCCCTTTTCAATTGTTTATGATTTAATACTTGTGAATTATGAGAACTTACAAATAAAAACATATTTAAAAAAAAAAGCCCACAAAAGAGGCAAGATGGCCCATAAAAGAGGCACATAAAGCCCAAAAAAGAGGCAAAGAATAGAGGCCTAAAGCCCAAGGATTCCTATGATGATAAAGCTAAAATTGAATAGCGCAAATTCTGAGGTTTTCTTTGTAAAAAAAACCCCCAAAAAACAAGCTCTGCTTAAATTGTTTATGTTCATTTTTAAATAGAGATAAAATCTTTCACTCCGTTTACGATTGATTATAAACTATATTTACAGTCGATGTATTATTTGTGTTTAATATCTATTAAGGTTCAATACTCACTTTAAAATCAATAAATATAGCCTAATTCGTTCCCTTGTGCTCATGCCTGACGTAAACAGGAATGAAAAGAGCCTTCTAACAATGGAATAAAACATTGCACTTTTTAGAATTCAAAATCTTAGTGATAAGGAATCCAGAATTAAGAGGACCAGTGGGGCCCCAGTCCTAAGTGCGTGAAACAAAATGTATTTTAAATCCAGAAATGGTTGTCTTATGAAACCCAGAACCAGAAATATGTTATTACTTTTTATTTATAACCATTCTAAACTTAGAATCATATTGATGACTACTACACAGTTTAGTTGCTCGCAATACATTGTAGTGCTCAACCAATGTAGGCGTATTAAATCCTATTTTCATATCTTATATAATACAGATGTTACTTTAAAAAAGAAGATGATTACGTCCTACGCGTCATACATTTAGTCATGCATATTAACCAATGACTTAAATTCTGCCAAGCCACTTTTTTTCCTGGCTAGCTCAGTCAACCCATTCCATGCTCTAATAGCACTAGGGAAGAAGGAGCACTTGTACAAATTTGTCCTAGCATATGGGACGAGGAATGTGTCTTTATCTTTGTGTCTTTCAGAGTATTTTATTAGATTTTGTTTTTGTATTTGAAGAATATGGTTCAGAGTTTTTATGTATAATTGCTACTTTACGTTTGAGTCTTCTACCCTGAAGGCTTTCTAAATTTAGTGATTTTTACTAAAGGTGTTACTCTAGTCAAATGTGAATATTTATTTGTTATGAGTCTCACTGCTCTATTTTGTGTCTGTTCCAGTTTCTTAATGTTTTCTTGAGAATGCATATTCTATTATTGGCCCAACCAAGGTTAGATAACATTTATTACATGCTTAATGTAGAACTTGACATAAGCATGACTGAATTTCATATGCCATAAAACTGAATAAAATTTGTATTTATAAATAGACACAGATTCAACTTGAAAGAAGATGTATGTAGAAACACAATTGAACTAATTTAAAGAAGAAACAACTTTAAAAAAAAATACACATCTTTTCTGTCTCACAGCTGTTCTTTTCAACTATCACACCGGAATATATTGAGTTGGCTCCCTTTGTGGCTTCGTCAGAATATATTCAGCCTACACAACCAAACCATCCGCCCACCTTTTCTCATGGTTCCATCAGAAACTTTCACACATTCTCCTTAACATGTATATGGAACAATTATAAAATTATGATACGATTCATTGAATTAAAAGGTGAAGAACTAATACTTTTACACAGGATAATATAGAAAGTAAAGGAACTTAGGAATCTTTTAAATATGGTTAAAGAAGGAACATTTCAGGTGTGGATAAAGAAGGAACATTTCAGATGTGGTTACAGAAGAAACATTTCAGGTGTGGATAAAGAAAAAGCATTTCAAATGTGGATAAAAAAGGAACATTTCAGATGTGATTAAAGAAGGAACATTTTAGATGTGGTTAAAGATGGGCCCCCAGGGCCCCCAAATGATGGCTACGCCTTTGATCGTACGACTCTCGTTAGTACGAGGCGGATAAGACGGACGGTTAAGCGGAGACATTATTTCATCCCCTACAAGTGCAATGCTCGGTCGCTAGGACGTCCTCTGTCTGACTCATTGGTGGGAATGCCTCCTTTTCCCTGGTAGCCTGTCTCCCTTAACAAGCGTTGCCACTAAAGCTTCACACTTCAATTATTCCTAATATATTCTTATATTCAAATAATCTTATTCGTTATCGAGGGATGGTCATCTAGTCACTTCTTTATGATAGTCTCAATTTAAACTACTTCCTAGACGTGGTCTATCATCGCTGGACAGCAGAGACATCACATTTGACCTCACCCTTATCTTCACTGATCCCTTTCGCTAAGTTTCGGACACGCTCAGCACTAAGAATAGCTTAATTTGTTGTTGTTTTTTTCCGGAAATCTGTGTCTCCGTCTGTCTCTTGAAAAAAGCTGACTGATAGAAATAGAAATACCAATTAAGTTAAACGGCAAAGTGGTGGTTAGAATCTCGTACGCATGTGAAAAATTGTTGTTTTTTTTTACAGAAAAAAAAAAGGGGGGGGGTACTTTTTATTTTACCTTGTTTTTCAAGAGATGGAACAATATTTTGTGCATACGCTTTTTGAAAAGGGGCGGAGGTACTATATGGGCGACATCGTTCAACCGTAGCTAATGCCCAGGCATTCATCTCATTTCTATGGGATGCTTCGTAGTTGCTTAGTACACTTTCAAATAGGCTTTCGTCTGTTTAAGGTAACATTGACACCTGCTGGTTCAGAGGTGCCTCTTTAGTAACACGTAACACACTTAAGAAACATGGTGGTTGATAACATTTCGTTAAGAGTTTAATATATGCAAACTCAGACGAAATGAACACTCCACATTTGAACACACAATGACATCAAACACAAATCACTTGTATAAAACATAACAACGATGTCGCCCTCACAGCTGCCCCCCCCCCCACCCCACCCATCCTCATAAAAGCTCATACACAAAATAATGTTCATTATTGACAAACAGAGTAAAAAACGCATAATTTTTGGACTCAGAACCGGACACAACAGAATGAGACAACATAAGTCGGGACGAGCGAAACCTGCCCATGTGGAGCATCACCAGAGAATGCTGGCCATGTCCTTCGATGTTGCATACTATATCAAGAGGCTCGAACAAGACTCTGGCTCCAAAACCTTACTATAAAACAAAAACTATACGGAAACCACTGCGCGGTTCATCTCAGATATAGGACTACTGATCTGAACTGCCTGATCTGGAAACGACTGCACAGTTCATCTCAGATATAGGACTACTGATCTGAACTGCCTGATCTGGAAACCACTGCACAGTTCATCTCAGATATAGGACTACTGATCTGAACTGCCTGATCTGGAAACCACTGCACAGTTCATCTCAGATATAGGACTACTGATCTGAACTGCCTGATCTGGAAACCGCTGCACAGTTCATCTCAGATATAAGATTACTGATCTGAACTGCCTGATCTGGAAACCGCTGCACAGTTCATCTCAGGTATAAGATTACTGATCTGAACTGCCTGATCTGGAAACCGCTGCACAGTTCATCTCAGGTATAAGATTACTGATCTGAACTGCCTGATCTGGAAACCGCTGCACAGTTCATCTCAGATATAAGATTACTGATCTGAACTGCCTGATCTGGAAACCGCTGCACAGTTCATCTCAGATATAAGATTACTAATCTGAACCCTCCGACATGTAAAATGAGAACGAAGAATAATAATAACATATTAGAATAACTGGACAGACTAAAGCTATTTCAATTAAACAAAACACAGTGAACAATATATAATTACCAAATAATAACTGCTGATCAAATAAATAAAGAACTAGCTAGACCTGACCTGCCATATTGTCTAGCCGTGATGTTCCGTCGATCGTAACTGCTTAAACGCTTTATTGCAGAATGCCGTTTTTGGGAACTACAATGGTTGCCATAGTATCAATACATTATGCGTGAGTCTGTGTTTAGAATGGCGTAAAATTATTTTTTTTATGACTTCGTGATATTGTTGTTGTTTTTTCTGACCTCGATCTGAAAACGAGGCTTGCATTGGGCTCATTAGTAAAGTTTCAGAAAACAAAACTTAGTAACTCTTCGAAATCTTGCTATTGCAAAAACGAGTACTTTCAGTGTATTTGGAATCGATGTATTCGACATTAATGTCACAATTTTATTTATTATAGTAATCGTAACCGCAGAATCGATATTTTGTCGATTCCAGTATTATTATTTTTAACCCATCTTTAGCTGTTGGTGTGGAAAGTTCCAACGCCAATGTTGTGTCTATATAGTGTATGACGGGATTATTTCCTGGCATCTAGGACATTCTTACCAACCATTCCTCTATGCTGATAGCTTCAACTTTTTTTTTTAAGGCTACCTTATTGCTACCTCCTGTTCATGTGACCAAAAAAAAAATCACAAACGCTAGCTAGATTTCAGCGCGAGTCTCTAACTACGAGCGCGTAAAGGGAGGTAAATATTTGTAGAGTACTGGGGGATCAAGTTACTTTGTTAATGAGTGAGTTGCGGGACCTGGGCACACCGGGGGTTTATGTGGCGGAGGGTGGAGCGGTGACTAGTGTGTGTGTGTGTGGTAGGGGTATTCTGGGTGAGCCAGGATTATAGGGGGATTAGGGAGTGAGTTAAAACAGAAGAAAAGGGTAGAAAATGTTGGCCAGGTAATTGGACCACTCGGTAGGTGTTTGTAGATTTAGACAAACACTAGTCCTGAATGATGAGCCGCCTTTTTTTTTATTCCAAGTGGTGAATTGACAAAGTCAAGCGAATGAAGGGAATTATGGGAGGTCACCGAGGACACGCATGCGCATTTCCAACTATTCGCCGATTTAGGAAACCTCGTTTTATGAGGGTACAGCTAAAAACATTTAATACAAGAACATTTGATACGCAGATATTTACTATACATTTTATCTACGACGATTCGCTTATATGCTTAAGAAATGTACATTGAAATTAAGGTAAAGAAATATTGTTGTCTTCTACAATAATGTTTTGTTTCTGTGTTTACTTCAAAGGGAGTGCGGGAGAGAGAGAGAGAGAGAGAGAAACAGAGAAAGAAAGAGAGAGAAAGAGAAAGAGAGAAACAAAGAGAAATAGATAGAGAAAGTTAGAGAGAAAAGAGAGAGAAAGAGATAGGGAAAGAGAGAAAGAGAGAAACAGGGTAAGAGAGTGAGAAACAGAGAGAGACAGAGGAGATAATGTGTTGTTTTTTTTGAGAGTCAGAAAGATTGTATTAAATATAGAGATGGGGATTGATAGTGAGTGAGTGAGAGAGAGAGACGTAGAGAGAGAGAGAGAGAAAAGAAAGACAGACAGAACGGCAGAGAAAGAGGAAGAAAATAAAAAAAGAAAACAATAACAAGACAGTTTACGGAGGCAAATCACGTGACCTAGCCTGTGTAAATTATTCAGTACTTTGCCCAATCAATAGTCTTTCAAAAGTCTCTGATTTAATCTCCCCTGCTTCCATATTCAATCAACTGGTCACTGCTAGTCTATTTTACTTCTACTGACCATAACACTTTTTCTCCTAGGAATAAACACATTGATGATTCAGTGAAAAGAAAGGGTAAAGGGGCGCTATGTTCCATGGCGCAAGCAGGGGAGTCACCATGAAAGTGGTAACCTAAGGGCTGAGGTCATTTCTTAAGTGCTACGGGAACCAGGCACCGGAGCGGGAGGGGCTGGCCCTGGTCAACCTGGTGTATGCATCTATCGTCTGCAGCACTGCCTGGTCTGACCACTGATAAATGGTAGGCCACCACCGCGCCTGATTGATGCCTGCCGTCCCTGACCTCATGATTGATGCCCGGCGCCTTTGACCTTCGTGATTGATATTTGACAGCTGATTCAACACTTTCAGAACTGAACGTGAAACGGAGAGGCGGGGGGGACAGAATTGATTTAGTGCTCGATATTTGAGGGGGTGGGTGATGTCTGCCACGAATAGTAAGCTTTTAGGCACAGGGGCGGCGATCTTGTAAAATTAATGGAGAGGGCTGAAAGTACTTATTAAATAAGAAACAAAGGTTCGTTAAAGAACAAAAAGTCCATTACAAAAAAAAAAAAAAAAAACAATTTCAATGGCCAACGGTTATAAAGGGGGACATTACAACATGGTCTATCAATGCTCTTTTTTTTTTTTTTTCCACATTTGAAGTTAGAAAGTTAACTCTTTCTCTCCTAACTGACGCTACCAGCGTTGACTCCACCAGATTGTGGTAAATAATTACGGAGAGAAAGAGTTAACAAAGAAACCAAGCTTAAAAAAAAAAAAACGCAACGATGATTCCATTAACCCAGAACAATCCCATGATGCCATCTGCGTGAGTAACAAAGAGGGGGCCGTTGGAGTTCTTGTCAAACTGACTACAAGAGGGATGAGAACTAGACACGATCACGTGACGTAGACACACGATCATGTGACATGTAGATCTAGATCTATTCCTTAACAGACGGATTTGCTTTTCCGCAACATTTCAAGCCGAAGTGCCCCGGGAAATTATTTTGTCTGATTGTTCAAGGTCGCACAGCTCAATGTATGCACTGTATTGGAGAGTTTCATGACAAATTAAAATAAAGTCAAGGACGCTAAATTTAACCTCATTATCGTCAGCCAAAGGAGGTGAAATGGATGAGCGGTAAAGCTCTTGGCTTCCGAACCGGGGGTCCGGGGTTCGAATCCTGGTGATTTTTTTTTTTATTTCAGGATCTTTGGGCGCCTCTAAGTCCACCCAGCTCTGACATTAGTTGGGGAAAAGTAAAGACGATTGGTCGTTGTGCTGGCCACATGAAACCCTCGTTAACAGTAAACCACGGAAACAGATGACCTTTGTATCATCTGCCCTATAGGTCTGAAAGGGGAACTTTACTTTTTTTTAGTCTGCTAAATAAAAAAAATAAAAAAATTTGAACGGATATTAGAAGTGTAATTTTGTTATTCAATGCACTGGCCTATAATCTTAAAGTGCACAATTATCTCTTGTGTTGCCTAATTGTAAATATGTTTAAACGTAAAAATCTGAAGTCATTTATATTAAAGTATTTTGTCGTACAAACGGAGGAGCTAGGAAAATTTGATACGGCAATGCTATAGAGTGCACACGAATTATCATAAGCTTTAAAAAAAAACAAAAAAAAACATATTTACCTTTATTTTGTACACCGGATACACCAAAAGCTGGCTATTTATAGTATTTTTTTCCGCCATGTTAAACAATCTCCATTTACCGCCTGTTCTCCAAGTAAGAAATGGAAAAAAGAACATTGATAGACCCAATGTTTCAGTATTTCCATATTCTAATGTCGATCTTGGGGGCAAGGTGGCTGAGTGGTTCGTACCTGTGGTTTGAATCTCAGTGAAGGCTGGGATTGCGATTTCGGGATTTTTTTTTTAGGACGCCCCTAAGTTCACCCAGCTATAAGGGTGCCTTTTTTTAGTGGGGGGAAAGTAAAGGCGGTTGGTCGTTGTGCTGGCCACACGACACCCTTCTCATTAACCGTTGGCCAAAGAAACAGATGACCTTAACATCGTCTGCCCTATAGATCGCAAGGTCTGAAAAGAAAAATTTACTTTACTTTAATGTCACCCTTGTTCTCCAAGTGAGGTACGCGCACAAATGTGGTTCGTATCAATATTTATGCAAAGTACACTAGGAGAATTCGTTAGCTTCATTATCCACTACTTACAAAGTTTCTACTCTGCGAATACAGCACGCAATGTCAAAGTGCCACAGAACTTTGAGACCCATCGTTTTATATGCCAGGCTCACTTAATACTACTTCACAATCGTAAAAGCGCCCACACCTTTTTTTACGGTTTCAACATGCAGGGTGCCCCATGGTGTGAAATAATAATTTCTAAATACTTGACAGAAGCTTTTTCCTTCAGGGGCGTAGCTAGCAAGTTTCCATCGTTTGCGGGCCCGGGTGGGCTTGACCATGAACTCTTTGGGGGCCCCTGCATTTTGCGTATGATTTATATTTTTAATGTAAAAACACTCATTTGGAGCCCTTCTCCCCTCAAGTGGGGGCCCGGGAGGGGGGATTGTCCAATTCTCCCCCCATCCTCCTCCACCCTAGCTACTCCATTGCTTCCCTTTTCATCTCCTCAGAATTCACGCCCCTGCGCCATGACACTCAAAATCCTCCGCAAAAAAACATATACTTTCACTTCTAGCCAAAAAAAAAAAAATAAGCCCTAACAGCTGTTGTATCGAGGTATGAACAACCGAGGAGGTAGAATTCTCCCCCCTTTTAATATAAATATTCCCTCCCCTTCCATGTACACCTCCTGCCCCCCCCCCCCCCACCACACCATAGCTAGGCGTCTATCCCTGAGGCCCGAGCCGCGGTCAAACTGGGAACGTAAGAATGAAGGGCAAAGAATGTTTAGCTCCGAAGAGCTTATTACATGAGCTAAAAGTTATACAGAATTCAAAACAAATCTTTGTCTCGATGTTTGCTTGTAGTTTGTTCTCGTTGGGAGTATAGCAGTGACGCCCAAACTACGACACGCGGGACATATCCGAACCATAGAAAATCGTTTCCACTGTGCGTAATTAAGCGACAGGGGATTTTTTTTTTTAAATCTACATCGATAGAGAAAAGAAAAATGGTCTTTAAGGATTCTGTAAATTCCTTGTTTGCCCATAAGAAAGCTTGCGGTTGTCAATTTCGAGACATTATAAGTTTCTTTTTCACAGAATTTAGTCTCAGAAGTGGGATTTCTACATCTTTATTTGACGCCACCCACCGATCAAAACGCAAGTTTTTAATTTGATGAAACATTTCATTTTTTTGTGTGTATAATCTAAGATTATCTGTGGCATTTTACGTCTTGAGAGACGATCTTTTCCCTTTGCAACTTCTCGTGTGACTAAAGAGGCCAATCTTTGATACACAGCTGCGATCGCAGGTTGAGCATATATAATCACCAGGCGCCGTTGCATTTTCACCCTTCTTTCTGCTTCTGTTGTGTATGACTTAATAATCAATACAAGACACATATACCGAACTACTTCAAATGTATAAAGTCTGTTCATACTTACCGAGTTTTGTCGCTTCGATTTCAAGTCCTTCGCTAAAACTAAGTTATATTAACTTTATTGTTTATTATCATATTTCCAGACTATGACACCTGTGTGAATGGGATCAACAAGTGCCAAGGTGACTTCGAATGTGTCAACGTCAATGGCAGCTACACTTGTCAGTGTAAGGAAGGATATGTCAGTGACGGACAGAGCTGTCAACGTGAGTACTACTTTACGTCTTAAGGTTTACTCTCAATAAAATTTGTCCAACAAAGGGCCTGCAATTGGTAGAAAGATAAAAGGGCCTGCAATCGGTAGAAAGATGATATGGCCTACAATTGGTAGAAAGATGATAGGGCCTGCAATCGGTAGAAAGATGATAGGGCCTGCAATTGGTAGAAAGATAAAAGGGCCTACAATTGGTAGAAAGCTCAAAGGGCCTACAATTGGTAGAAAGATAAAAGGGCCTACAATTGGTAGAAAGCTCAAAGGGCCTACAATTGGTAGAAAGATCAAAGGGCCTACAATTGGTAGAAAGATGATAGGGCCTGCAATTGGTAGAAAGATAATATGGCCTACAATTGGTAGAATGATGATAGGGCCTGCAATTGGTAGAAAGATGATAGGGCCTGCAATTGGTAGAAAGATGATAGGGCCTGCAATTGGTAGAAAGCTCAAAGGGCCTACAATTGGTAGAAAGCTCAAAGGGCCTACAATTGGTAGAAAGATCAAAGGGCCTGCAATCGGTAGAAAGATGATAGGGCCTAAAAAGATTGTAGAATCCACTGATATAGCTGACATAGGGCTCCACAGCCACAAGAGGAAGTGTGCGAGATGAACCATATTTGTTCTACCACTGAAGGAGGCCAATGGAATTTTTACAAAACGTATATTAACTCTCTCTGTCTGTTAGTCTGTATGTCTGGCACAATTTTTGTCCACCTTTTCCCCTACTTCCAATGCATTGTCAACGACAATACACTAATCAATAAAAAAATTAATTACTAATCAATTAGTTAATCAATTAGTGGTAATTAATTATACTTTATTTTATATAGAAAAGAGAGAGACTCCCTGCATTTTTTGAGATATATGACATAGATTTTGCAGTTCTTTCCTTAGATAAACTTTGATTTTATTTAGCATGTTCTTTCTGAAACGGAAGAATACAGTTCGTACCCACCTCTCACTTGCCAACGTAGACTCAATCATACATGGGCTCATTTCAAAGCTTATTTGGATGTAGTCCCTTAAATATGTGGAGATAAATGGATACAGAGGCGTAGCGAGGGGAGGAAGAGGGACACGATACCCCGGGTACCACCCTCTGGGGGCACCACACGCAGAGAGGCGACAAGAAAAATTATTGTAGATATTTTAGTTAGGTAATACATTCTAGGGCTATTTTTATCATATTATTATTAAATACTTTGTATTCATAAGCCTATATTTCTATGTGATGTTCATGGAAAATGGGTGTGTGTGGGGGGGGGGGGGGTAGCGCCAACTATGTTCCTTGCCCCGAGCACACGTTTTACTCACTACGCCTCTGAATAGATATACGCTGTATTAATGCTGGCACCACTTTCTGGCTAGCCAGCTACGCTCACGACTGTGACAAGCCTAACACTCTTCTGAAATTCAACTCAGCGTTGAAAAGACAAGTTTGTTCAAGGTCTACGTTGACGTCTGCTGTGATAATAGCGCGTGAATTACAGATAGTCTAAAGCAGCGGTTCTCAACCTTTTAAGCTCGGCGACCCTTTTTACGACCCCCACCCCACCTCATACACATACGACAACGGAATAGTAGACAATAATAATCCCTATTTTCGATGGTCTTAGGCGACCCCTTGGCAAATGGTTAATCGACCCCCAAGGGGGTCGCGACCCACAGGTTAAGAACCCCTGGTCTAAAGGATTATTTTACTAAGCTCTTTCTCTCCTCACTGACGATACCATCGTTAACCTCATTCAATTAAATCAATGTTTAATTTTATAAACTTTACTTTGTGTTACATAAAAAGGGCATCCTTTAATTGCAGACCAAACATAAAATTTTCTGATAACAAACGAATAAGTTATTGAAGCCTAATCATAACAGCGTGGGGAAATACTCATGAGAAAAAAAGGAAGAATTCCTTCACAGTAACGTCTGTATTTATATAAGATAAGATAAGATAAGATAAACGTGGACAAATAATTACGGAGAGAAAGAGTTAAAGAACATTGCAGCACTAGTTGACGTGCAGTTTTAAGTTCGTCATCAGTACCTTAGTTCAGGGGTGGGCAAATTACGGAACGCGGGCCACTACGGCCCGCCAGAACGTTTTATGCGGCCCGCGAACACCTACAGAATTCAGGTGCGCTGACATATTATAAAATGCAAATATATTAGAAATAAATAATTATAAATATCTATATCAATTACTGAGACTTACAACTCTTATCACTTATGATGAAAAGGCGCTAAAGAAACATTTTCCCTACAAGTCATTCTAAAAAGTTTAAAGTAAACGAAGATTATTCTTATTTCAAAACATTCGGTCAAAGACACAAACTCAGGCCAGTATTTATTCAATACTATGAAGAATTGTGTTGAAAGTGTTGTCATGAAACAAACGGCAAGTGTAGCAACTGATGGAGTCCGTGCTTTGACTGAGAACAATAAATTAAATTCAAGAACAATATCCCAATCATAAACTAACCCAATTATAAACTAACCCAATCATAAACTAACCCAATCATAAACTAACCCAATCATAGACTCTAAACTGCATTGAAAATTAAACATGTATTGACCCCATTGTCTGAGTGATCAAACTTATCAGAGCTAGAGGTCTTCACCAGAGGCAGTTCAGGGAAGATTTGGAAACAAAAAAATTCCCTATGTTTGGTACCACAGTAGTATCCGCTGGTTGAACACGGGCGGCAAGGTGTTCAGAAGAAAATGAAATCTCAAGAAAGAAATCGTTATGTTCCCTGAAGGACATTGACTGTGACATTGTTTCTAATATTTCTAATGAAGAGTGAAAGACAGAATTCTCGTTTTCCGTCGGAATTATTGCAATGGTTTGTTTGCACATTACATGTGTGTGCATGTTAAATATTTTCCAACAAAGCTATCCCATTTCTCCAGGTTAACAAGTGAAAACAGGTTTTGTCATTTTCTTTTGATAAAGATGAAACTATTTCTAGTGAAATGGTTAAAATGTACAAGACTTATTTGGATTCCTTGATTTTAGAGTCTGAAAGCACATTTTAAGACGTCAATAACTTGGAACCCGATTTTCAATACCTTCAGCTCACCATTTAGTGCAGGGGTGGGCACCCCATTCCTAAAATATCTTAAATGTGGCCCTCGTAAGAAAAAGGCTGCCCACCCCTGCCTTAGTTGCTTTTGTAGATTAGAGTCATTGATGGGAGTATATACAAAGTTTAGGGCCCCCTTCATTTGCGAAGCAGCTATGGAACATCTCGCAGAAGTGATATAAATGATTGGGCGTAAGCTCTGTTAGGAACGATGTTGCCCACACTGCAGTCTCCCTCACCTCCTCCACGAAGCTGAGGTATCCAAATGTATCCAGAGGCGTCGCAGGGTCTGTCAGGGCCCGGGTACGCTGTTCTGCCTCACCGTGGCACCCGGGTGGAAACATTTGCTTGAGGGGGCAACTAGGCTAAATGAATGGCGAAACATAGCTCCCGGGTAGACGAAAGTGCACCTTTTGCACGGGTGGATTTGCAAAAAAGTTCCCCACAAACCTGACACACATCCATGCACTGTTCCTCAAAGGGACCGTTACATAAATGGCGAGTCCCTCACGGTTAGCTTGGTATAACGAAGGAAGATGGCGGAGGCTCCCGGTGTCCTCGGTCTTCGGCCATGTGCAGCCAAGCATGCGTCGGGGGCCAAAGGCATTGGAAACAGCAATGCTTTACATAGGCATTGACTCGGGTCTCTCTCAAACAGAACTGTGTTCCCACAGGTTTTGTTTTTTTACTGTTTGGCGTCCAAACATGTTTTTTTTTTCAAACTTAGAGCTCGAAGAGCCTTCGGCTCAGCTCTTAAGACGATCAAACGGGTCTGTCAGGGTGTAGCCTTTCTGTGCTGCAAGCTCCCTAAAGATCAATGGCTCCTGATTGTTCCTCAGGAAAGAATTCCGAATCCTTTTCCATGTCCGCGGACAGCTACAAGGTTTGGGATGTCCTTCTCGTAGGTCGGTAGCCAGCCAAGGCGTGCGGGTCCCTTTGTCCGAAGCTACTGGTTCAGGTGTCATTTACTCTCCTTAGCCTTTTCTCCTGTCAATTAAAGCTGTTCCGCCGGACCCAATATGCGAGCCACACGTGAAGGCAAGGAGTTGGACTGGTTGTCAGAGGCTGAGACGCAAGCCACTGCAGGCAAATTAATAGGTAGTGATGTACTTATTTTTGTGACCAAGTCCAGATGTAACAAATTAAAAGGGAATAGTTCAACAACGTAGCAATTAATTTATATCAATGGAGTAACAGAAAGAATTATGCGATACTGTTAATTGTACTGTGGCCATATACATATAAGCCCGTAAACAGGAGTAACAATATCATTTCATGTTTCTATTATGGTGGATATGTTTAGACATACGTGTATGTCAATAGCACCCAGAATAAATCCACAGCTTGACAGTTCTTTGTCACGCGCGTGTATCAAATACTTGATCTCTATCTGTTCTCACTGTCACCCCCTCCCTTACCTTGCATACACCCCCACCCCCCCCCCCCCCTGCTGATCTCCATGTCGCTGGCAAAGAACTTAAGGCTAAACATCGCCAAGATTTTTACAAAGCTTTTATCAACCCACTCTGTCTGTCTGTCTGGTAAAAAGTTTGTACGCGTTATTTCTCCCACATCCTTTCTAGGATCAAGTTGAAACTTTAAACAACTATTTATTGTACCTAACAAAATATGAATCAATAAAAAAAAAATTAAACAGTTACTCAATTAATTAATGGCAATTAATTTTTTTTTATATGATACAAAAAAAAAGAAGTTAATCATTTAGTATTAAGATATATTAGCTTAGCTCAATATGCTGTACGGCCAGATTTTCGAGCGTAGGATATTAATTTCCTCTGTTTCTTTTTTTTATAAAGTTAATTAGCTATCGCACAAATTATTCTTCTTATGTGTACACCCCCCCCCCCCTTTTTTTTTGTTTTGTATGACCTAACTGTAATGACTTCAGATAATGGGTAATGTAATGGCGACTAATCTACTTCCGCCCTCATCACCAGATGCAGCTAAATTTTAATGGGCGTATAAGTAGACTATTTATAGGTCAGCGCCATCTCACCGCGAGTGTCTTATTCTTAGTAATGGAGGAAATTTATGTATTTATTTTTGTTACTTGATACTCTCTGGCTATAAATCGAGAAAGAAGTTACTTTGAGGGAAGAAATTATTGACAGTAATTGGAAAGAAAAAAGAGAGAAAGAAAAGATTAAGAACACAAGAAAGCACAAGCAGAGTCTAAGTCATTTTGTTGACATCGCCTGTTCATTAGCTTGTTTTATAGGTCAGTGGAGGATATTTATAGACTGAACCATTTTTTTTTAAAAGTCATGCGATGAGCTCATGTGATAAACTTTTTTTTCTTGTTACAAAGCTTTATGCTGACGCACACTGCCTGTCTGTCCTGTCTGTCTGTCCGGTAAAACTTGTGCGCTTCTTATTTCTCCCACTATTCTTGGATAAAGCTCTAACTTTACACAATTATTGGTTGTACCAAACAAAACATACATAACATATTAACCAATTAATAAATTAAGTAATAATTACTTTGCTTGGTAACCAAAAAGGGAAAACAATTGTACTTATTGAGAGATGTGGCTATATTTGTCTTCTATTGAGTTTTCTCCACGTTCTTTTCTCCCATTTCCCATCTTGGGACAAGTTCAAATTTTGCAGAACTATTTCTTTTTTTTTTACAATTCCTCTTATAAGCTTGCAAACTCTTCATGGTTGATAGGTGGAACCTGCACACTGAAACCTGGACACTGGAACCTGGACATTGGAACCTGGACATTGGAACCTGGACATTGAAACGGGACATTGGAACCTGGACATTGGAACCTGCACACTGGAACCTGGACATTGGAACCTGGACATTGGAACCTGGACACTGGAACCTGGACACTGGAACCTGGACACTGGAACCTGGACATTAGAACCTGGACATTGGAACCTGGACAATTGAACCTTGACCTGGAACCTGGACATGGAACCTGGACACTGAAACCTGGACATTGGAACCTGGAACCTGGACACTGGAACCTGGACATTGGAACCTGGACACTGGAACCTGGACACTGGAACCTGGACACTGGAACCTGGACACTGGAACCTTAACACTGGAACCTGAACATTGAAACCTTGACACTGGAACCTGGACACAGGAACCTGGACACAGAAACCTGGAAAAAGGAACCTGGAAACAGGAACCTGGAAACAGGAACCTGGACATTGGAACCTGGACACTGGAACCTGGACATTAGAACCTGGACATTAGAACCTGGACACCGGAACCTGGACACTGGAACCTGAACATTGGAACCTGGACACTGGAACCTGGACACCGGAACCTGGACACTGGAACCTGAACACTGGAACCTGGACATTGGAACCTGGACACTGGAACCTGGACATTAGAACCTGGACATTAGAACCTGGACACCGGAACCTGGACACTGGAACCTGAACATTGGAACCTGGACACTGGAACCTGGACACCGGAACCTGGACATTAGAACCTGGACATTAGAACCTGGACACCGGAACCTGGACACTGGAACCTGAACATTGGACGGGTAATTCGAAATCGTCTCTAACTATTGTCTTGGACAGCTTATGTATATCGTGGGGGATTAAAAATACTAGCTAATTGGGCTTACATTGGTTTGACCGTTTCAAATGTTCAAAATATGATCATTCTTAAGAAGTCAGTTGCCAGTAACACATACAAGTCAGTCCATAGTCTCCGCCATTGCTAAAAGACCTAGAAATAACTAAAAACATCTAAACCTTTCCAGATTGTCTGCCGAAGGTCAAGGAGACATCTCAGACTAAACATACATCTTCAAACTCAGGTTAACCCATGTAAGAAGTTATCTCATAACCACCTTGGGTGGGTGGGGGTAGGCCGTTGGGGGAGGGCATTTTCGTCACATTTGAGTGTCTACGGCAAGACTGTTCATTGATTTCTAGCTCTTAAGTTAGTTACTTGTTAAAATATTGAGTTAGCCCTGGTAAAAGTCTAGTTAAAGTTAATTACTTCTTGAGATAATTAGTTAGCCTTGGCGAAAGTCTAGTTAAAGTTTGTTAATTGTTGAGAAAGTGACTTAGCCCTGGCGAAAGCTTAGTTAAAGTTAGTTACTTGTTGAGATAGTGAGTTAGCCCTTGGTAGAAGTTCTAGTTAAGTTAGTTACTTCATAAGATAAAAAGTTTGCCCTCTTATAGAAGTCTAGTTAAGCTAGTTACTTCTTGAGATAGTAAGTTTGCCCTCTTGTAGAAGTCTAGTTAAGTTAGTTACTTCTTGAGATAGTAAGTGTGCCCTCTTGTAGAAGTCTAGTTAAGCTAGTTACTTCTTGAGATAGTAAGTTTGCCCTCTTGTAGAAGTCTAGTTATAGTTACTTCTTGAGATAGTAAGTGTGCCCTCTTGTAGAAGTCTAGTTAAGTTAGTTACTTCTTGAGATAGTAAGTGTGCCCTCTTGTAGAAGTTTAGTTAAACTAGTTACTTCTTGAGATAGTAAGTGTGCCCTCTTGTAGAAGTCTAGTTAAGTTAGTTACTTCTTGAGATAGTAAGTGTGCCCTCTTGTAGAAGTCTAGTTAAGTTAGTTACTTCTTGAGATAGTAAGTTTGCCCTCTTGTAGAAGTCTAGTTAAGTTAGTTACTTCTTGAGATAGTAAGTGTGCCCTCTTGTAGAAGTTTAGTTAAGCTAGTTACTTCTTGAGATAATAAGTTTGCCCTCTTGTAGAAGTCTAGTTAAGTTAGTTACTTCTTGAGATAGTAAGTTCGCCCTCTTGTAGAAGTCTAGTTAAGTTAGTTACTTCTTAAGATAGTAAGTTTGCCCTCTTGTAGAAGTCTAGTTAAGTTAGTTACTTCTTGAGATAGTAAGTGTGCCCTCTTGTAGAAGTCTAGTTAAGTTAGTTACTTCTTGAGATAGTAAGTGTGCCCTCTTGTAGAAGTTTAGTTAAGCTAGTTACTTCTTGAGATAGTAAGTTTGCCCTCTTGTAGAAGTCTAGTTAAGTTAGTTACTTCTTGAGATAGTGAGTTAGCCACTGATAGAAGTCTAGTTAAAGCTAGTTACTTTTTGAGATTGTGAGTTAGCCCCTGGTAGAAGTCTAGTTATAGTTAGTTGCTTCTTAAGATACTGAGTTTGCCCTCTTATAGAAGTCTAGTTATAGTTAGGTACTTGTTGAGATAGTAAGTTTGCCTTGCATGAAGAAGTCTAGCTAACGAATAAGAAAACCTGACACAATTTTAAAAAGACAAAGAAATTGGAAGTGTGGGCATCCTTAGCCTTTATGCCACGCTCATTGCCCATCAACTCTGCGGCCTAGTTGGACTTAAGGTTTTGGTGGGAAAAAAAAAATGTACCGGAAACACGGCAATTTTCACAACAGCTGGTGTAGAGAATGCTGGACATAAACGTAGAGGTCAGTATCACTAGGCTTCATCTCTCTTCCTCTTTCTCTCTATCTCTCTCTAGTTGGCCCATGCTGTGTACCTCCCTTTTATTTTCACCGACTGCCTCTTTTTTTCTTCTCTCTCTCTTATTTCTCTTTCTTCTTTTTTCTCTCTCTTTTATTTTCTTCACTCCCTTATCTCTCTCCTCTCTTCACATTATGATCTATTTCTCTTTATCCTCTCCCTATCGCTCCTATCTTTTGTTCCTCTTCTTCTGTCTCTCTTCTCTCTCTATTTCTTTTCTCTTCCTCCAACCTCTCTGATCATCGCTTTCTCCTCAGCCCCCTCTCCTCTCTCCGACTCCCTCCTCTATCTCCCTCCATTTCTCTCCTCTAGCTCTCTCTCTATCCTCCAGCTCCTTTCTTTCACTTTCCATTCGCTTTTCACTCCTTCTTGTCTCCCTCCCTCTCTGCTTTCTTCTCCTTCCACTTTTCCCTCTTACTTTTCTTCTCTCTCTCTCTTTCTCTTCTCTCTTTCTCTTCTCTTCCTTCTTTCTCTCTCAAGCCACCCGCACGAACAACTGAACACGCTCGATGAAAGATTCAATGACCTCGCCATCTCTCCCCCACCGCACGTCCAACGAGCCATTTGCTAAACTGACCTCTTGAAATCCTAATGACTTGCACGTGACCAGCTAGACCGGAAACAGGAAAAGGACAATGTCGACGAATGTTACTCGATGGGAGGGGTAGGTGGGGCGCGTTAGGGAAGGTGGAATCATGCTCTACAGTGTTCTGGAGATTAGATCTCTGAGATTTAACTGCTCCCTTCTAGTTGGGTGTCCAGTCAAATTGACCGATACTAGGCTGACGGGTGGGAACAACTGGTCATCTCAGGCCTTATCGGACGAGCCATGTACCGAGCCCCAGTCTGGCTTTTTAAGTACTAAAATCTCGGGTGTTAAAGCACGAGATGGCATCGACTTGGCGTCTGCTCGTGCAAGGGAGAGACAACGTAATCTTCACACATTGAAAAGCAGTTGTTTTAAAAATAAAAAGGAGACAACGCGAAGAAAGTTCTATTGGAACTTTTCAGACATGGAAGTTAGACGATAAACTGCAAGCTTTTTATAAAGTGTATATCAACTCACTACGTCTGTCTGTCTGGTAAAATGGTTGAACACTAGACTCTCAGTTATTTCAAATATTAATATCATGCGGATATATTTCTAAAAAGAGAAAGGGTGAGACAGAGCTTTATTGAGAATGTCTGAGAGAATGAATGAGATCAAATGTGAGACTGTTATAAAGAGAGAGAAAGAAGAAAGAGAAAGAACAGAGAGAGAGAGAGAAGAGAGAGAGAAGAGAGAGAGAAGAGAGAGAGAAGAGAGAGAGAAAAATGAAAGAAGAGAGGGAGAGAAACTTGGAGATTAAGCGTCTATGGAAATAATCCAAAATAACAATATACCCCATTGTTATATCAACCGAGGGGATAATAACAACCTACCTCACAGATACCTTCAAGGCCTTTAACATTCCTAGGAGCATCCTCGTTGCCTGTCAGAGGGCGGTACGGCTGCAGACCTGCTACATCACCTGAGATGAACTCCAATTGGTGACAAGGTTGGAAGGATCAGTACTCCCGTGAAGCCTTGGCGAGAAACTCTGCTGTTAGGCGTAGTGCCTTAATAGGTCAAGAGACTCTGCAGACTAATTACCCCGCATCTCTCGGAGCTGCGGACACTCTTGCAAGAGATGCGTGACACATCGCCAGAAAATTCCTCAGTGGACACCCTTTAGTGTTCAATAGTGAACACTCAATACATTGAATTGGGTTTCTCTTTAACGAAACTCGACCCAGGCAGCGTTCGTTTTTAACACTTCACTTTAGGCACGTGACTTCTCCACCACCACGCAACGCAGCACCGACATGCTCACGCAATCGTCTCATAAGCCCATGCAACAGAAACTGACCAACTTGGATTCAGCCCCATATTTCTTCCAGTCCTACAGCGCCCCCCCCCCTTCCTCCTCGGGGGACCTCTAGGGCGCGCAAGCGAGAACAAAGACATGACTGAAAGGTTTGATCTCCAGACGCCCACCTACCTCTCCCCTTTCTTCTTGTTTATTTAGACAGCCCACTAGCTCCATTGCACTGGCTGATTTCTTGGTATTATCTTACGGCACAGAGGTTCTAAAGTTACGTGTTTGGCTACATCTCTTAA
The DNA here is from genome assembly GCA_030265305.1 of Biomphalaria pfeifferi. NCBI lineage: Eukaryota > Metazoa > Mollusca > Gastropoda > Planorbidae > Biomphalaria > Biomphalaria pfeifferi. Next base: position 123,931 of record JASAOG010000052.1, read on the forward strand.
CGTCTATAATGAAATGGTTAAAGAACGATAAGCCAAAATATAAATAAATAAAAACGGAGGCCAATTCATAAATACGAAGCTTTTTGGTGTATCCGGTGTACAGAATAGCAAAGTATTGATACATGATTTTTTTTTTGAAAACATATATACCACTATACTTCTGATAGTTTTTGTGCATTTTTGTTTTGTTTTTGGCGCTGGAGAATAGAGCAAAGAGCAGATTACTCTGAATAACCTTTTAATTGAAAACCTCCAACAGTGGTGGAACTTTGCAGTGGGCTAAAAGAAACCGAGGCCAATCGTCAAAGAAGGCCTGAACTTGAACACTGACCTGCAACGTCACAACCTGTGGGCAGGGGAGACCAATAGCTCGTCTACACGTAATATAGACCCGCCCACAGGTTGCTACACTGCAGGTCGATGTGAAGGACTTCTAAGACGATTGGTCTCGAGAGAAATGCACTAGGCTAGCCAGTGGCGTAGCACAATCTTCTGGGCTCGTGTTCAAATTTAAATTAGTGGACTTCCGCCCTCACACTTCATAATAAATTAGAAGGTCTAATGTGGCACTTTTCCCCCCTTTCATTTGTTTATAGATAATAACCATTGATTTTGTTTTCTTCATTAGCTCACTGTCGAGGCGATTGCAGAAATGGCGGGAAGTGTATCGCTTCAAACGTCTGCGAGTGTCGTCATGGTTACATTGGTGCCAACTGCGAGCTAGGTAAGTTTAATTGCGTTTGAAACTCGATGTAAGGTTTGACTGGATAGATTCGATTCCAACATGCTTCAAGGTTTAACTGTATGATTTGACGATATTTCAGCATGATGTAAGGTTTGACTATTTTGCATTATGATGTGAGGTAGGACTACATTGCAACACGATGTAAGGTTTGACTGTACTGACTCGGTTTGACTGTTCTGACTCGGTTCCATCACGATGTAAGGTTTGACTGTATTGACGAGGTACCAACACGATGTAAGATTTAATGATATTGCAGCATGATGTAAGGTTTGACTGTATTGCAACACGATGTAAGATTTAATGATATTGCAGCATGATGTAAGGTTTGACTGTATTGCAACACGATGTAAGGTTTGACTGTATTGCACCATGATGTAAGGTTTGACTGTATTGCAACATGATATAAGGTTTGACTGTATTGCAACACGATTTAAGGTTTGACTGTTTAACAACACGATGTAAGGTTTGATTGCATTGCAACACGATGTAAGGTTTGACAATATTGATCCCGTTCTAAGATAGAAACAGAAACAGATAAGAGAAATGAGATAAAATAGCAACAATCGATAACTATGCAGGGTTTGGAGAGGGGCAATGCAACTTATGCTAATTGAAGGCAATTTTTCCTGTCCATAAGGTAAAATTGAGTACAATAGTTTGATAGCTAAGTATTTTTTATGTTTACGACCTTTTTTAAATTGATTTATGTATTGTCCTCGCCAATGAACAAATTCAATAATTGTGCAAAGTTTCCACTTCATGCGAGAATGGATGAGGGAGAAATAGAGTGTTCAGACTTTTTACTAGACAGGAAGACGGAGTTTGTACAGACATTGTCGTTTCTCGTTTTGCCTTCTGCGCATGTCTACAACACAAAGTTTTTCTTTGAGTCTAGATCAGCGGTTCTCAACCTTTTATGCTCGGCGACCCCTTTTTACAATCCCCCCCCCCCCCCCACTCTGCCGCGACCCTCCCCCCGCACACACACACACATCAATAGAAGAGTAGACAAAAAAACAATCCATTTTTTTCGATGGTCTTTGGCGACCCCCTGGCAAAATCGTCAATCGGCCCCCCAAGGGGTCTTGTTTTAAATCTTTTAGTCTCTATCTCACAGACACATCATTAATCACATTCACACACCTTTATTTAAAAGGCGCGGTGGCTGAGAGGTAAAGTGGGTCCCGGGTTCGAATCCTGGTGAAGACTGGGATTTTTAATCCCTTGATCAGTGGGCGCCTCTGTAGTCCACCCAGCTCTAATGAGGACCTGACATTGGTTGGGACGGTTGGTCGTTGTGCTGTTAGCCGTAGGCCACAGAAACAGATGACCTTTACATTATCTTTACTTTACTCTGATCGGGGGATGGCGGACGAATTTTATTAAAGAAATCAAACAATTCGCATACGAACTGTATTAGTTATGTTAAAAATATATATTGTTACAATTAGCTTATAAGAAATCTCTGACAGTATTTCAAGCTTTGGTTCACATGAAAACATTCCAAACATTTGCTTATCATTGTTAACCTTTTCTTAGCCTTTTTTTTTTAAACAAAACTAAATTACACTTTATCTATAAACATGTACATAAACGGAGTCAAGTTTAAATGAGATGAATCAACTGTAGTAGACTTAAGTAATAATATTCTTTAACAAAATCCTCAAGAGACACACTACCATAACTCAACCATTTAGTCTCACGTTCTGGAGTCGTCTCCCCTAACTAAGACTAAGTGACGACAATGCCACCTATGTTGCATCATTCACAACCAATCGCTAACCTCTTCCCACCTTCACCATAGAAACACGCACACACACTCCATGACAATCATGGCTAGTAAATTCATTGGTAACAAAACAAACCTCATTTGGACAACTATTTGATAAGAGAAACATTCTTAAGAAAGCGGAAAAGATTTTAAAACTAGAAAACAAAACACGTCATCACAAAGGAGACACAAGTTACCGTTTTTAAAAAACACATATAGGAAAGTGCGAAGTTCGAGCAGCCCCAATTTGTCAAGAGGTTCGAACAGTTCACTTTTTATTGCTATAACTTTTTTATTTGAATGTTTACCAAATTACTACTATATTGCTACTGCGCATGCACATTTTTTCTTCCCTTCCTACACATACTATTTTCTTTTCCTTGTAAAGGCTAAGTTCATGGTGAGGTCAAACTCAGGCGGTGTGGAGTTTTTCTTTTTTACTACCCGGTAGTGAAAGAAATGGGTAATGGGCTTAAGGCTACTTTTAAGTCTGATTGCTCATCAGCTTAGAGACTATTTGAAGTTGTGGAAGGTGGGAAATGGTGCAATGGATGGTGTTCTTGCGCTGGAGTAAAAAGAAAATGACTTTATAGTAAAAATTAAATATTAAAACATGTTTTTAGATATACTTTCTTTAATCTGTTCGAACCTTCCATCAACCCGATCGAGCTTACTAACTGGGGAAAAATCCGCTCGAGGAAAAGTACGCTTGGCGATACTTACCCTACAACTCTTTGACTTCGTATTTAATTTTAACTAAGCCTAGTGGTACATTAAATCCAATCTATTTTTATAGAAAAAAGGACGAGGAATTCAGAGGTACTATCAGTTTTTTCATAGGTCAGACCGTTACGGTGCTATAAAAATCCAAACTTGAAAATTGCTGCCAACGGGCTTAATGCGCTCGAACTTCGCACTTTACTCTAGATACAAAAACTCCTTTGTTCTCGTGGCTATACTGTAATACTAAAATGTTTGTAAAATGTTTTACAAGTTTCGGATATTCCTTCATAGTTGAAGATAGTTTACTTCCTAGTCCAAACCTCCCGCAGGACGACGGGGGATGGGAGCGGGCAGGGTTTGAACCCGGGACCATCGATAAATCCAAACGACAGTCCAGCGCGCAAACCGCACGACCAGGCAGCCATCCCTAACCCTAACAAATACATACATATATATCCGACAAATTATCTTTCCGCATTCACAGGTTCTCACAAATACCTATATACATATACCCACAGGCACACGTAGTCACCAATATACAAACCCACACATTTCCCTTGACCATATCATCATTTACATTTGCCCAAAGTTCACTAGTTCAAAGTCTACAATTTGTCTAAACATTATGTCCAGGTCACCAGGAAGGAACTTTTTATTATGCATAACAATTTTTCAGTCTAGTATTCCAAACAAGTTTCCTGTACTCTGCCAAAATAATGAGTTTAAAATTCCTAAGAGCTTTATTACGTAATTTGGGAACCTTGTTTAAAAAGGATCGCCAGATGTACATCCACATCGAGTCACTATTAGCATCTAACAGACTTTTAACAGTATTTTTCACCTTAGAAAACATCGGACAATCTCTATATGTACGTCCGTATTTCACTCCCACTGACCTGTTACATATTTTTTTTTATTAGTTACTACCTAGAAGTTTAATTGTGCACAACAAGGAGATATTATAGAGTTATTTAGTGTTTATTTTATTTTATTTTTTCACTTTCCAAAAGATTGCATTGCAAAAAAAATATAAAGATAAAAAATAAAAATAAACAAAAAATCAAAATGTATTACAACAACTAACGTAAAAACTGTTCAGAAACTGTTTATAGTTCTTGCGTTCATTTGCCTGTTACATTGTTTGCCCTATTCTTTTAAAGGAAACCTCAGAATTTGCTCTATTCAACTTTAGCTTTATCATCATAGGAATCCTTGGGCCTCTTTTCTGTGCCTCTTTTAGGGGCCATCTTGCCTCTTTTTTTTATATAGGTTTTTATTTGTAAATTCTCACATTTCACAAATATTAAATCATAAACAATTGAAAAGTGATTTACCTAAAAATATAATAATGGTAATAGAAATATTATTTAGTAGCTAAGACATACTACCTAACTATTAAAACCACTACAGACAGAAAAATGATTTTTTTTTTTTTTTTTTTTTTTTTTTTAAAAAGGAAACCTCAGAATTTGCGCTATTCAATTTTAGCTTTATCATCATAGGAATCCTTGGGCCTTAGGCCTCTTTTCTTTTCTTTGCCTCTTTTTGGGCTTAATGTGCCTCTTGTATGGGCCATCTTGCCTCTTTTGTGGGCTGTTTTTTTTTTTTTTTCCAATATGTTTTTATTTGTAAGTTCTCATAATTCACAAGTATTAAATCATAAACAATCGAAAATTGATTAACCTAAAAATACAACAATAGTAACAGAAACATTATTTAATATCGAAGACATACTACCTAACCATCCTAGCCATTGAATCCATAAAAGACAGAACAATGATACAAGTATCCTCTACCCCAGAACAATCAACACAATATCAAATATCCCTGACCCCCATCACCCCATTTCTGGAAAATCACCCGAGCACTGCACAAGCATACGAAAATCAAACTAGATAATTCTCTACCCTAAAATCCATTATTTTTCTAAATGTCAATTCTAAGTGATTAGGATGAAAAACCTTATTATTATGTAGAGCTTTGAGCCAGCTAGCCCAAACAAGGTTCCTGTATTCGGAAACAATAATTAAGTTAAAGTTATGTATCATTTTAATTTTTAGTTTTGGCAGCTTGTTTAATACAATTGACAAGTTAACATTTACATAGTTGCCACAGTTTGCTTCTAATAAGTCCCTTACAGTACTTCTAACTTGAAGGAATAATGGACATTCCAAATACATATGTTTCTCATCGTCAGCATTTTCAAGATGGCATAATATACAGGCGCGGTCATTTGCTCGTCTTCTAACCATAGGGGTCATCCCAAAGATAAGTCTATAACTTATCTCTCTAGCTTTTGGTGGGATATGTTTGCTGTGTAGGTTTATGAATGTGTACTTGAATTCTGTCACCCCAAGAACTCTCCCCCACTTAATCCTATTCACTAGACTTTCATGTAACAGCTTTTTAAGTGTTGTGTATGATTCTTTGGTTTTGTTGTGTATTAAATGTTCATTACCAGGTAAAATTCTGGAAATAGACCTGTAATATGGATGAGTGACTATACCAAAATGGTGAGGAGTATCATTGTGTATTGGAAGAAGACTACTTAATCTTAAACCATAATAGTAAATTGTCAAGGGAAAGTTTGTTGGGTTTCTAACTACTTGACCTACAAAATTTAGCCTTAGCGAATGTATTTTTGTTTTGACATCTTGTAAGTTTATCCCCCCATCCTCTTTGTTTTGAATGAGTGTAGTGTTTTTAAATATAAAGCTTCTAATTAATTTGTTCAGCTTGTTTAACCTGAATCTGTTACTTGTAATTTACAACACTGTTCATTAATAGAGACACTTATGTATTTTTAATTATTAATACTATCTGGATGTGACATTAGAGATATAATTTGTTGAGAGTAAATGTTTTACAAAATGCGCATTTTATTAGGTGCATATTTATCTGTATAAAAAAGTGGATAGAATTTTTTTTAAAATTACAAAATGCTTGCAAAAAAAAATAATAATTACATTTTGTGTTAACACATTGTCATCATCTTTAAACAAACAACCTTTTATCAATTAAGAGAATTCAATAGCTTTAGCGCAGTTTCGATCTAAACATGACAGACAGGATAGACATAATATAGCTCAAATAAAGAGACACTGTCTCGAAGTGAAGAAGATTGTCTCTCAAAAATGTTGCTACAGTAAGGGTAAGCTAATTGTCGCTGCAAAGTGAATCGAAGCAAAAAGATGTCAGCTTCCCAGAGAGTCGAAGCTAATTATCGCTACTCTAATGCTCTCCTCTTTATTCTGTAGAGGTAAATGGTTTATCTCCCTTTGTCTGAAATGAACAAATGGTCTTGTCTTTCTCCATTCTTTAAGGCTGTTTTCCCATCAATTTCTCTGTCTGCCTCTTTTTCCTGGTACTGATCCCTGAAGGAAGGTCATTGCGAGCAGGGGCGGACTGGCTATATGGGCATTCGGGCAAATGCCCGGTGGGCCGGTACGCAAATTGGCCAGTAGGACCACAGAAAGGGCCGCATGGATGCCACTATGTATTAAATTGTTACAAGTTTTATAATATTATTTTACAAAAGGACCCTCTTAAATCTCTCTACAGCGTAATTGTAATTTAATTTAATAATTACTCGAAATAATGTAATAGTCTACATCCGTAGACAGTGCTTTTAGGGCCTACACACTGGGCGATTAAAAAGCAACATAAGGGTTATGTTTTTTTTAAAATAGAAATACAGAGCTCATTGTATGCGTGTGAACAGTTATCGATGCTCAAAGTAATATAATGATTTTGAGGACCTATAATTGGATGTTTATAAAAAATATGTAATTTACGGGCCTGATTGTATAGAAATGCCTCGACCGATTTTGACACCCAGTCCGCCCCTGATTGCGAGCCCCGAGGATCTTGTGATATGGCCATAGAGTTTAAGCCTGAGTTTCTCGACCATAATTAACAAATACAAAAAACAAAACCTAATAAAATACTCCGAAAGACACAAATATAAAGTCACATTTCTTATTCCATATGCTAGTACAAACTTCTACAAGTGCTCCTTCTCTCCTAATGCTATAAGAGCATGATACGGGTTGCCTGAATCAGTCAGGAAAACCAACGACTTATCAGAGTATCAAGTCATTTATTAACATGCATGACTAGATTGACACATGAAATGCATAGGACGTTAGTATCTTCTCTTATGAATTAACGTCTGTAATTTATAAGATAAGCGTGTTTTTGTGAGTACTTAGAATGACACTCTTCACTCACTCAGAGTTCCACCAAATTACCTCTATAGTGGTCTTCCCCGAGAATAACTTCCCTTTGATATCCGGTACACAAATTTTGTGAAATGGTTGTTAATCTTAACCTTTTAAATAGTGCCTTATTTTATTGATCCCAATACTTTCATGGCTTCATTCATCGCCTCCAAACTGCTCATTCATGCTCCGTGCCTTCCCATTCATACTCTTTCTTCCAATTTTGCTGCCAGCCTCCATCTCGCCCCACATATTCCCCCCCCCCCACACACACACACACCTTTCCACCAATCAGGTGCCGGGATAGGCAAAATAAAGGTTCCATCACTCAGGTTAGAACGAAAAAAAAAAATCATTTCCTACTCCAAAGTTTCATCCCTTGTCTCTGTCCGTTTCCTGCGTCTCTTGCCAAAAAAAAAAAAAACGCGCGCCTGGCTTCGCACTGTTACTTCACGTCCATTTCGGAGCAATGTCGTATCCAGCGGCGTAACTTCTTTGCCGCCAAGGGGTTTTTCGACGATAAAGGGTCCACATTGACACTGCTTCTTGGAAACCTAGCTGAAATATTATTTAAACAATATAAAATTCACGGATAAAATATAAAAGACAGTGAATAAATAATAATTAAGAATATTTTATTACTATTTTTTTTTCAGTATTTAACCATTTCTGGAATAAATTGTTTTCAAAAGTGCATTGATTTAATGGGAAATTACGGAATAGAATAAGATACGAAACGAAAAGGCATCATTTATTACTTTTAAAAAACATCGAACAAACATAACTGAATTGGATGCTATGATACTATTACTCATTAAATTTGTGGAATATAATGGAAAGGGGGCTAATCCTTGCTATCTTCTTATATATATATATATATCAGTATTTAACGGTTATCCCCCTTATATAAGCTTTTTATTGTTGTTTTTTTTTAAATGCTTTTTTTAAGATTGTAAACCTTGTAGTAGCTGTTCCCCTTATGGTCACACGGGAGGCATGGTGGCCAAGAGGTAGAGCGCTTGTTTCTAAACCAAGTGAGGACTAGTATCTCGAATTTCGGGACTTTTAGGGCGTTCCTGAATCCAACTCAACTCTGATGACATCACTTAAGGAAGAGCAAAGTGGGTCACAGAAACAGATGGCCTTTACATCATTACAAAGTCTATTATTTTATAATGGTCACATAGCCTGATAAAATGTGAGATTATAGTAATTGGTTGCCTGGTCGTGTTGTATGCGCATTCGCCCGTCCTTACAATAACCCCCAGTTCAAACCCTGCCAGCTGCCATTCCCGCCCCTGTAGGACGCACTAATTTTCATTTCTGAACGATCGTCTGAAAACGATAAATTTTTCAAAGCAGTGGAAATGCTGGTAGAGAAATAGCTCTAGCAATCTCTTTAACTCTTGGTCGTAAAGAAATAGCTCTAGCTAGCAATCTCTTCAACTCTTGGTCTATGATCTTGTAGAGAAATAGCTCTAGCTAGCAATCTCTTCAACTCTTGGTCTATGACCTTATAGAGAAATAGCTCTAGCAATCTCTTCAACTCTATGATTTAAATACTTTGTTCATCTTAATGCTTATTGACACGATGAGGCTTTGTTCATCTTAAGGCCTCGGAGGCCTGTTCAGTAGGTACCAAGCCCACTAGGTTGTCGAACTGTCCCTAGTAATTGGTCAGAAACATTCAATGAAACGCCCTGTTAGGTCCAATCGTCTCATCTCACTGTACCTTTAGGCACCACGAGGATCTCAGGACCTACAGTCTTGTAGCTGCTACCGACAACGTTACCTGATCCCCTTGTGTTTAGCGTTAACAGTACACACTCCCCCTCCCATGCCCCCCCCTTCCCCCCCTTAGACACCTCACTTCCCCCATTCCTCCCTCAACAGAACCTCCGGGGCAAGTGCGACGTGCGAAACACCTGAGTAATCCAAAGATTCGTGTGCGCTTTGCGTGAGTCGAGCAGAGGAGAGAGTCCACATTTGTGTTTTACCATTGAGGACTGTACCTTGTAGTTATAGTAAATCAATAGTATATGTAATACATGTTACTTAATACAATATACAAGAATGTTGCCCTATATCTTATTCTAGCTTATCTTATCTTTAAAATTACAGGCATTCAAAGAGAAGAGAAAATTACATTTTACGATATCTCTGGGTGAATCTAGCCGAGCATGTTAGTCAGGGACTTAAGCTATGATAAATAATTCTATTATTGGCTGATTCAGGCAACCCGTTCCATGCTTGTATCGCTTTAGAAAAGAAAGAGGAATTACACGAATTTTTCTTAGATTACGGAATAAGAAATCTGCCCTTTTCTTTGTTATTGTCTGCACATAGTGCCTTGGGGGAGTGGGTCAACTTCCCAGGCCCCGGACTTAGCGGGCCCCGAGACTTAGAGAGGAAGAGAATTGGTCTTTTTGTCTCCATTAACCTATCGTACAAATATGAGTGGCACTGATATGAAACTCGCCCATGGCCATGCGCATAAGGCCGCCACTGACTTCTGAGTATATATGAGAAATGTATTACTGTGCATACAGATCTGTGTTGTTTTTTTTAATGATTTCTAAATAAATATATAGAAATTCATTGATACAAATTCGAATGTTAATCATTATCACTTGTAGTTTTTGCAGTCCTGAGTGAAAGTCTATTGTTTGAGGGACAAAACTCACGAAATGAAAACAAAAAAGCTAAAAAAAAAATATTAAAAAAAAAGAAAAAGAGAAAAGTTTATGCGAAGTGTAATTGTATCAATTAGTTTGGATCATTGGATCAGTCATGTGATTACATTTGTAAGAGAGCTGGACCAACAGCAATAAATCTGTGCGATTACATATATTTTTACGAAGCTTATACCAATTCACTCTGACTGTCTGTCTATCTGTCTGGTAAAAAATGTGTACACGTTATTTCTCCGACACCCAATCTCGGATCAAGCTGAAATTTTGCACAATTATTTCTTTTACCCGACAACACAAGAATCAAATTTGAAAACATTAACCAATAAGTTAATTAACTATTGGAAATAAATTATTTCTTTTGGTATCTCAAAAAAGGGCAAGAAATTTTACTTGACTGAAATTATGACATAGAGTCTCTTGTTGTTGCCGGTCGTTGACTTATAGCACCAAACTGCTGGTAGAAAACTAAACCGCTGTAGGCGTAATATTTATTAACTAATAAAACTTGAAAGAACCTGAATAACTTCATAGTGAAGAAGACTAAATATAACTTTTATTTATAATATAGATGAAATCAACTTGTAATAAGATGAATCAGTGGCGTAGCTAGGGTGGGTGAGGAGGGGAGAATCTGAAAATCCCCCCACCGGGCCCCCAATTGAAGGGGGCCCAAAATGAGTGTTTTTTACATTAATAATTAAATATTACGCAAAATGCAGATCCCCCAAAGAAGTCAAGCACCCCGGGCCCCAGGAAAATTCATAGCTAAGCCTCTGAGATGAATTAATGTACTAGACATTAGTAATAATATCTATTAAACAAAATTTAACATACTACAATAACACAAGCTTTCAGTCTCATGTTCTGGAGTCGTCTCCCCTAACTAAGACTAAGTGACGACAACCCCCACCTGTATTGCATCATTCACAACCAATCGCTGCCCTTTTCTCACCGTCACCATAGCACACACACACACACACACACACACACACACACACACATACACTAGTCACGTCATTGTCTGGAAAGAACTCCACACTTAAAACTATATCTGTCCATAATGTAGACGTTATTTCCTCAAATATCAAACAAAGTAATTAATAACCACTAACTAATTTACTAATCAGTCTTTTTTTTTATAATTGATTCATGAATTCAAATGAATACTGTGCAAGTTTTTAACTTGATCCGAGGCTATGGGAGACTTGACGTGTTCAAACTTTTTAGCAGACAGAGTGAGTTGATAATGCTTTTTAAAAAATGTCCACTGCGTTACGCATAAGATTTTTAATTGAAACAATAAAACTGAATAAGAAACAAACACATATTATTTCAAACAGTTCACACCTTGGTTAGGCCAATGTTAGAATATGCGCCCTCTGTTTAGGGGCCCCTCAACTTGGCAAGTAACATAAAGAAACAAGAACGGATGCTAAATAGAGCCGTAAGATTTGTAACAAACGAATATCCTCCTTTGATTTGAGAAACACCAATATGGTAAGATCATTAAATTTGGAGACGCTTCAGGAGAGAAGATTAAGAATCTTAATATATGCAGACGTGAATTCTAACCCTAACACAGGTCGATATATTTAGCATTGTTGGATTAAAGATGACCCATGTCAAGGACATTTTACTTGATGTTGAGGGAACATCCCCTCTCAAGGACATTTTACTTGATGTTGAGGGAACATCCCCTCTCAAGGACATTTTACTTGATGTTGAGGGAACATCCCCTCTCAAGGACATTTTACTTGATGTTGAGGGAACATCCCCTCTCAAGGACATTTTACTTGATGTTGAGGGAACATCTCCTCTCAAGGACATTTTACTTGATGTTGAGGGAACATCTCCTCTCAAGGACATTTTACTTGATGTTAAGGGAACATCCCCTCTCAAGGACATTTTACTTGATTTTAAGGGAACATCCCCTCTCAAGGACATTTTACTTCATGTTAAGGGAACATCCCATCTCATGGACATTTTACTTGATGTTAAGGTAATATCCCCTATCGCCATGTCATATTCCTCACTCCTTGACCTATGTATCTCACCCCAAGTATCACTTGTATACTTTGCATTGTTGTTACCCCTCCGCAGGGCAACGCTTTCACATTCACACCCACTTCACATTTACATCAACCTCCCCGAACCTCTATTTTTTTTCTAGACCAAAAAAAAATGTAGGTAAGAAAATAAAAGGTCATCCACGCGTGGCGTCTGTATATTTACCTGATAACTTCAATCCCCAGCAAATGACACGTCACAATAAGAGAGGCTTTAAGTGGCCTCAAACGTTGTCTGGGAGAGGCGCTCCGAGCGGGGGTAGTAGAAAACCTCAGAGTTGACATCACATCGAGTTGTAACAATAAGCAACCACATAGCTGCTGGTACCCCCCTCTGGATTCCAGCTCCGTTTGTCAAAAAAAAAAAAAAATCTGTCTGAGTTTTATGAGTGATTCGGCAGTTTCGGAAAATAAAAATATCTTACTAAATGACCGGATCTCCCAATTGTAGCGTAGAATAAGTTTTTTAAATGTGCATAAAGTTTCCTTACTTAATTAATCTTGAAGGAAGTAGTCTTTACTTAATGCCCATCTAGCATTTTTCGATAAATATTTTTTAAAGGAAATAAAGTTAAACAAATTATTGGACGATGTGGATATACAAAATTTCAATATAGTAGATAATCCCAATATTTTCATGATCATTACACTATTGTCTCCTTTTCATTCCCTAAACTATTTATATATATATAAACATTTTATATTGTTACTAGACATATGTTACCCGCGACCCGCGGGTCTTTATTTGCGCATTACTGTCGATATAGTCACAGAGAGTGTTTTGTAAACAATTAAACGAAATAATAATGTAATAAGTAAAGCGAATGTGTCAATGTAAAAATAGTGTGAATGAAGCTATCAAATCAAAATAGATAATAGGCTTAAATCTATTTTTTCAAATTAAAACATTTGCTTGTAGGTCTACATATATTTGATTAAAATTTGAGATGAGTAGACTTAATTTTGTATGTTCATGTGTTAAAGTATAAAGTAGATCTTGAGATCTTGAGTAGATCTAAATCTACACTAATCTAGAGTTAAAAATTGGCTTTTATAGAGCTCATTCTGTGTTGCGCATGCGTGACCTTTTCATGAATGAATGAATATAAGCCTATTTCAACACGGCTACGCAGTTTTAGCGAACAGCGAAGGAATGTATTAAAAATGCTTTAGAAAAACAAATTTGAATGTTAATTTAATTAAAATATGAAATGAATGGACAATAATTAGTATGTTTATGTGTTAACGCATAAAACTATCTTTGCGAAAAGAAGTTTTATCATCTTAGAGTTCAATAAGAGTTTTAGACCTAGGCATAGGAATAGACTCAGTAGAGTGATGTGTTAATGTGTAACCATTTGGTAATGTCTAATGAAAGAATGTTCGCCAGGAAATCTGTAGTCACAGATATCAGGAACTAATTTATGTAAAAAATGCTTTTGAAACACGAAATTGAAGGTTAATTTTATTATATAATGAAATCAATGGATCTTCTTTTGTATTTTCATGTGTCAAAGTAAAAAACTATCTGCGCAAAGTGTATTTCTTAAAATTAGATTTAGGTCTAAATCCTTTCGATCTTTTCTCATGTCAACATTGTTAACCATGGCCTAGACCCATAAAATACTATAGCTTTAATAGAGTCGGACAACTTTTTTTTTTATTTAGGGTCTTAAGTTTGTTTTAGGGCTACAATACATACACTACGGTCTAAGTTGGTACCCAAGGAACATTCCTGCCAAGTTTTATCAATATTGATCAAGCGGTTTTGATGTCTATAAGTCACATACATACATACATACATACATACATACATACATACGCCTTACTTTATACTTTACTAGCCTGACATTACCCGCGGCCTGCGGGTCTAAGTTTGTGTTTACTAATCTAGTGGATTGGATTTAGATGTATGTGAAAGTTAGCTAATGATCCTTTCAAGTTTTTTCTCTTTCGCTACGAAAATAAAATTAGTTTTGCGAAAATGGGTTTACCCGAAGCCGATACATTCATATTTATTAAAAACGAAAAGAGCAATAGCTTTGTTAAATGAACGGGATTATAAAGTGAACAATTAAACGAAATAATTTTTAGTACGCTATTAATGAATGAATATAGATCTAGGCCTATCTCAACTCGGCTTCGCAGCTTTCGTAAACGAATGTAGTCTCTTAAAAATGCTTTAGAAAACCAAATTTGAATGTTTATTTGATCAAAATATGACATGAATGGACTATAAGTAGTATGTTCATGTTTTTAAAGTATAAAACTATCTGAGCGAAGAGAGTTTTAGCATCTTAGAGTTGAATTAGAGTTTTAGATCTAGGGATGGGACTATAAAGTAAACAATTAATCGAAATAATTTTTAGTAAGCGATTCATTACGGTATTGTCTAATGAAAGAATGTTCGTCAGGAAATCTGTAGTCACAGATATCAGGAACTAATTTATGTAAAAAATGCTTTTGAACACGAAATTGAAGGTTAATTTTATTATATAATGAAATCAATGGATCTTCTTTTGTATTTTTATGTGTCAAAGTAAAAAACTATCTGCGCAAAGTGTATTTCTTAAAATTAGATCTTGGTCTAAATCCTTTCTATCTTTTCTCATGTCAACATTGTTAACCATGGCCTAGAGCCATAAATACTATAGCTTTAATAGAGTCGGACAACTTTTTTTTTATTTATGGTCTTAAGTTTGTTTTAGGGCTACAATACATACACTACGGTCTAAGTTGGTACCCAAGAAACATTCCTGCCAAGTTTTATAAAGATCGTTCAAGCGGTTTTGATGTCTATAAGTCACATACATACATACACCTTACATTCTACTTTATATAGATGATAGAATACACATTTTGGTGGGCGCTGTATCGAATGAATGAGGATATTTGTTAAACAATCCTTTAGTATTTGTATTTCTTATAATTACAATGACATAAATTTAAGATTTTTTTCCCCGATTCTACACAATGTTAATTCATGCCTCATTCATTTTCATGTTTACAATGCTTATATTAACTTGGTCTGACTGGAACAACTTTTAATCATGTTATTATCTCCCGATTTCCATTCTTGGATTACGTTGAAATTTTGCACAATTATTCGTTGTATATAATTAGTGTTCATTGGTTAAGTGGTAAAGGGCCTGGCCTCCAAACCTGGGGTCCTAGGTTCGAATCTTTGTAAAAAAAAACAAACTTGGGCGCCCATGAGTCCATCCAACTCTAATGGGTAACTGACTTTTAAGTTGGGGAGAGTAAAGGCGGTTGGTGGTTGTGCTGGTCACATGACTCTCCGCTTGTTAACCACTGGTCCAAGAAACAGATGTTCATTAGATGTTTTATTTGTAAAATGTTTTGGATGTTCCTTTAGAGTTGAAGATAATTTACTTCCTAGTCAGCGGGCAAGATTTGAACCCGGGACCATCGACAAGTACAAATGACAGTCCAGCGCGCATACCACACGACCATGAATCTCAAGGTCTGAAAGGGGAAGTTTTTGATTGTTGTTAACATATTCTTTTTTTTTTTGTTAAAGAATTGGATTTAATTAGCATATTTTCAAACCTTATTTCTTCAAGAAGCAACTAGGAGTCGAGAGTCTTTCTCTGATATCGTTTTCAACAACAGTCCTCGTTTCCAGTAAGTGTATACGTCAAGTTGCAATCTTCCTACGTATGCCACCCCACAAGAGAGTACCCTCATTCTTTTTTATTCTTAGAACCGCTGCGACAGACACATGGCGACCTCACTGAACCCGCGCCCCGCATCAAACTGTAAACGATTCGGCCGGACTTCCGGTCAAATGTAATGCCATTTTTTGAGATAGAGGTCAGGAGAAGGGGAGAGGCGCCGAGGTTGAAGATGAGGTGAGGGAAACCCTTTGGCTTCGTGTTTCCAGGCCACGTAGCAGTAGGTACCAACTGTTCTGTTAGTAGAGTAAGTCTCGGTGTTGAGGTAACTCTCCAGGTAGTCGAAGTAAACATGACTTAGAGACTTCCCTAATGGCAAATAAATACATTCTACCTGAATTCCTCGTCCAGGTAAACGACTGACAGGAGCCCAGAGTCGAATATACAGGCCGGCAATCACAACATATTCAAATTTAGAGAACCTATTGAGAACTACACATTTTCTTTACATAAATGAAGTAATTAGGAAATATATTGATATCTACAATTATTGAAATAACCGTAGACATGATTGTCACCGGTCTCAAGTGAGACAATCAAAAATTGTCTAGAAAGGGAGAGTTTATAATTTTATGACATAAACCTTGTTCATTCCTAAGAACGATTGCTGCAGTTGCAATTCACAAACATACCAAAAGTATTAGAATATATGTGCAGCTTTCATCACTTGTTGTTCAATTTTTTTCTAGATACATTCATCTATATTTTCATTTTAAAAAAGGTAGTCTTGCCGAGAATATTTGACTTTAGCAAAAACTTTCAACATGTATGTAAATTGACTTTAGCATCAATTTCTGGCTCTTGTTGTCATAACTTCCCGAGACTTTACTGTAGTCCACTCGATGTCCATGATGGAAATCATAAATTGTGCTTTTAAAACTATTCCTTCACAAAATTTAGTTTTTATTAAATATTCTTTGTATTATTATTGATATAAAATATTATATTATGTCTTTTCTTTTGAATAAAATTTTATTTAATTTTTTAAAAAAATTAAAGAAAAAAAAATTGGCTAGAACAGTAAATAAATAAAGGCACTGACCTTCAAAACTCCGAAGATCATGCATTTCGTTTGATATGACACCCCATGTGGGTTGTATGTCTAGGACTGGAAAAGGGACACGCAAAAAAAAACCGAGAACTATGAACAATTCTGAAAAAAGTTCTTACATTTGTTGTTGTGATACCATAAAATTAGTATTTTGTATTTTTGCAATTTACTCTTTTGGAAAGTGAATTTAAAAAATATTATAATTTGGTTAATTGTATTAAACATTAATATTGAAACAATCAACACAGAAACTAGTCTGAATATATATTTTAGTAATGACTTTTTAATAATATTGTCCTACTAAAAAAAAAAGCAGAAATTATTATTATATAAGTATTTTTTTTAAAGCCCCTGCATTCGGTGTAAAGCAGCCTGTCTTCTCTTTGGGTTTCCAAGTTTCCCAATTATTCAAGTTTCACTACGCTTAAAAGTAGGTTGCAAGGTGTTTTGGTTCCACTCCTGTGTTTCCAATAAAGTTCTTGGAGAAATCGGTTGATTGATTAGCTCTACGTCTTGTGAAATCAAATGTGATGTCATTTCCTGTTTTAACCAACCAGCAACGGCTGCTTGAGCTTCAGGCCAGCTCCCTCTAAGAACCGGGTTGCATTATGTCTGCTTAAACCATGCTTTGATGCAATGAAGAGGTTGGTAAGCTTCAACTAGAAGTCTTATTACTTAATCCTGGCAAAGTAAATACAACTGTAAAGATATCATTATAATGTTAGATGATACCTTGCTCAGTGCAACACAATATCTTGACTATTACAAGAGTGGTGTGACGCATAGCAGGACAACTTAAAAATATATCAACAAACGGAGCACTGAGTACATCAATGACCGCTACAGTAAAAAGGTTAAAGCTCATGGAAACAGACATACATTAATAAATCAATTAATACATCAATTAATAAGTCAATTAATTGATCCATTAATTAATCATCAATCTTCATGATTTATATGCGTTTCAAACCTTTTTTTTAGCCAATAATATGTCTTTCTCCATTGAAAAGTTTACTACAATCCCAGTTCTGCAATCACTATGACACATTTTATAATACCACTATTAGTACCCAGCGTTTTTTTTTTTTTTTTTGGTGATTTACATACTTTGCTTCCAAACCGAGGAGTCCCGGGCTCGAATCCTAGTTAAGACTGGGATTTTTACTTTTGGGATCTCTAGGGCGCCTCTGAGCCCACCCAACTCCAATGGGTACCTGACATTAGTGGGGAGAAGTAAAGGCGGTTGGTCGTTGTGCTGACCACATGACACCCTCGTTAACCGTGGGCCATGGAAACAGATTAACTTTACATAGATCGCAAGATCTGAAAGAGGAACTTATTTATATATCATTACTCACGGTAACTTAAAGCTCCAAAAGATCTCTTCTAGACCAAACCCCCAGTAACTTGTTGACGTCTGTTGTGTACACCACCTGGGATTGTCCGTCCGCTAGAATAATTGTATCAGGGGCAACTACCCTTTTGGAATGTGGTTTACATATTAACTCAGCGATTCTCAACCTTTTAAGCTCGGCGACCCCTTTTTACAATCCCCCACTCTGACGCGATCCCCCTTCACACACACATACAGTAATAGAAGAATAGACAATAACAATCCATATTTTCGATGGTCTTAAGCGACCCCTGGCAAATCGTCAATCGACCCCCAAGGGGGTCGCGACCCACAGGTTGAGAACCCCTGTATTGACTGCTTCAAGGCAAGCCCTTCCGTTTCTCCCGACTCTATCTTTACCCAGTTTCTCTAAGACAAAATGTACCACTGAACACTAATGGCTATTTCTTCACCTGTTTTCATTACCTTTCCAACAGACTCCTCCTTTACTCCTCTGATTTCTTTTTCTTTATCTCTTCTCTTCTCCACCCAGTTTACCAGAAGGATGAAGAAGTCGAGACATCATTAAATATTTATATGTAACCGCGCGCAGTCGTGTGGAGCGTGTCGCGTGGTTTTTACCGAGGGGTTAGTCTTCATGCTAATGAAGTCGTCGAGCGGCCACTATACCGGAAGTCCTGCATTGTCTGTGTGTGTGCTTTTTAAAAAAAAATGGCGGTGTAAATATTTAGCCGCGTTTGGTGTGCCTTAACAGGCCTCCAAGAATTCCCTCACAGGGGGGGGGGGGGAGCGGGAGACCCGTGGTGTATACAGCGGAATGTTTACTTACATTTTCTTGTGAGAAAAGACAGCTCAAAGGCTCTACAACAGCGCTGTTATCATCAAACACGGATGTTTGGGGTTTGAAAACAAGAGCCAGCAATTAACTTAAAATGTATTTAGCTTAACAGTGCAATCAAACTTAGTGTTGACTATTTGTAACGGCAAGACCTTGACAAACTGATTTAAAAGATTGACCCCCATGTAACTGGTCTAAAATGTAACTGGTCTAAAATGTAACTGAACTAAAATGTAACTGGTCTAAAATGTAACTGGTCTAAAATGTAACTGAACTAAAATGTAACTGGTCTAAAATGTAACTGGTCTAAAATGTAACTGAACTAAAATGTAACAGGTCTAAAATGTAACTGGTCTAAAATGTAACTGAACTAAAATGTATCTGGTCTAAAATGTATCTGGTCTAAAATGTAACTGGTCTAAAATGTAACTGAACTAAAATGTAACTGGTCTAAAATGTAACTGGTCTAAAATGTAACTGAACTCAAATGTAACTGGTCTAAAAATGTAACTGGTCTAAAATGTAACTGGTCTAAAATGTAACTGGTCTAAAATGTAACTGGTCTAAAATGCAACTGTAGAAGAAGCGGTATAAAATGTCTGCATCTAATATTCAACTATAGAGGTAGCTCTTCAAAAATGTCTGCATCTAATATTCAACTATAGAGCTAGCTCTTCAAAAATGTCTGCATTGAGATAGCGGTGGTAAAGCGTTTGGCTTCAGAATCAGTGGGGTGGGATGTCGCGTTCGCATCTCGATAAAAAAAACTACTTTTGAAACGTGGGCTCCTTAGGGTAAGAGTTGGTTTTTTTTGGCACATCGGCACACTTTAGGCCATGTCGTGCCCCTAATCCCTAAAGGTTACTCTCCTTTCATACCACAAGAGCTAAATTTTATTTAGTGAAGTTATTAAAAACAAGGTCCATTCACAGTTACAATAGTAAAGCCTCCTTAGGACGTCCGACTCTAATAGATAGCTGGGAAGCGTGGTCGAGAGGGCTCGAGGTTCGACACCCGACTCGGGCTGAGTTGTATTTACTGAGCGCCTAAAGGCAGCATAGAAAACCAACTCCTAGATACCCCCTCCCCCACTGGTCCACAAGTGAGATTGGATCAAAAAGCGCCCTGAGCATGCTATAAGCATGAAAGTAGCGCTATATAAAAGCTATAATAATAATTATATAATAATAATTATATAATAATAATTATATAATAATAATTATATAATAATAATTATATAATAATAATTATATAATAATAATTAGTTATTGAGAGTAAAGACGGTTGGCCACTTAATTACCTTTTTAACTGCCTACCATACAAAAGGATGAGCTGAAAGGTAGAGAACTGTGTATAATGCAGCCTTGGGAAGTAAGAAGAAAGGGGAGACGATCATAAAAATGTAACGAATTGGTGGTATACGTGTCACAACTTTGCCTTGGGTTGTGTCCCCTACCTTCATCTGAAATGCTGATTCGGAGGTGCAGTTAGTCTAAGATAAATACAACTAAGATACCGCAAATGACACAGTGTGTGTAGTTTTATTGAGTTTAATTCCTTTATACTCAAACTTGAAACAATGTCAACAATGACCTTAAACATATTGAAGATGACACCAGTGACATACTTAAACATATTGAAGATGACACCAGTGACCTACTTAAACATATTGAAGATGCCACCAGTGACTTTCTTAAACTAATTGAAGAAGATAACAATGACCTACTCAAACATATTGAAGATGACACGGATGACCTGCTTATACATAATGTTCGACTATCTTTTTATTAATTCCAAATACCGGTACATTTATGATAAAGAAACCACGGTGGAGTGTTATTATTGATATCTAGAACTGCCGCTCCCAGGGGCGTAGCTAGGAATTTTTCATAGTTTGGGGGCACGGGGGAGAGGCTTGACCTTTTGGGGGCCAATAGCATTTTGCGTAATATTTAATTTTTAATGTAAAAGACACTCATTAGGGGGCCCCCGTCAAGTGGAGGCCCAGGGGGATTTTCAAATTCTTCCCATCCTCTCCCCACCCTAGCAACGCCACTAACTACTCCTATATCACGTCTGGTTTTGTTCAACTGGTAGTTACTCCTATTGGGTATCTACACATATCTTATTGAAAATTGAATATGTTTAACTCTTTCTCTCCTAATTAACGATACCCTCGTTGATTTGACCTCATTAAATTTAATTAATTTCTGTTTTTATAAAATTTCATTTGTGTTTTATAAAAAGAGCATGCATTCTCCTATAACTCTATACCAAAAGTAATGTTTTCTGATTACAAACAAAAATGTTATTGAAGTTTAATCCTAACAGGGTAGAATGTACAAATGTGAAAAATGAACAATTCTGTCAGAACATGGACAAATAATTACGGAGATAAAGAGTTAATAAACTCAAATCTAGATGTAATCAAAATATAGGTTGAAAAATTCTTGTAAGTAGCCAAATAAAGAAAACAATACCTTATCTAACCACACTTACCTTACCGCACCTTATCTTACCTTATTTTACCTTACCTTACCTCCCTTAGTCTGTTGGACCGTTGGGGCACCATGCAAGATTTGTCTTTCTCCATTCCTGTCTTTTGCCTTTTGGTATAAACAAGAGCTGTGTTTAAAAACTGAGATCTAGTTGTATTTCAATGCTTTTTTGTTTTGTTTACTTTCTAGATATTGACGAGTGTAATCTTGGAATCTCCAACTGTCAAGGTCACTCTGTGTGTGTCAACATCCCTGGTTGGTATCATTGTGACTGTCTGGAAGGCTTTCACTCCTCTTGGCCAGACAACAATCTCGGACATCTCTGTCTTGGTCAGTAGAAACTAGACTTAATTTAGAAGAAGCGAGAATATTTTTGAGGAATGGTGGTTTTAATTCCCTTGACGTTATATATATATATTATGAGCATATCCAGGATTTTTTTTTTCGGGGAGGGGGGAATTTTTTCCGCCCCTCCCCCGGCAAAAAAAATATATTTATATTTATGTGTGTGTGTTCATAAACTTTATTACATTCTGACGCTTCATTCTTTCGGAAGACGTTTATTGTGCCCTAGAATGGGTTCTTCCTGGAGTTAGTGGGAAAATTGTAGACTCCCCGCCATTGCTAGCAAGGGGGGTCTGGGGGAGCGCTAGGAGCTCCCACAGCGTGGGTCTAAGCCCCGCCGCCAAGCACTATTTCTGGTATTGAAAGTCAGCAAAATGCATATTCTGAGGTATCTACAGTGCATTTTCCTGCTATTAAAATGTTTTATTTCAAAAACCCAATGTGCTATTCTTACTGACTTAGACCCTCCCGCGCCGTTCGTCGCATTTGCCGTCAAGCTGTTTCAACAAAAATCTGTCACTGCCAATGTCTGAAGCCTCTTCCCACCTGCTCTGAGGACCTCATGAATGTGTGGCGCCAAGTTGTACTAGGATGTCATCGCAACTCTTATTATGCGTAATTCATTTTGTCGGAGAACATGTCCCGCAAACCTTATGCGACGCTCTGTCATCTTACTAAGGGGTCGACTGCCAGTTCGGCATAGGATTTCCTTGATCTGTATAACTGACTTCTAAAATCTGTCTT
The DNA here is from genome assembly GCA_030265305.1 of Biomphalaria pfeifferi. Classification (NCBI taxonomy): domain Eukaryota; kingdom Metazoa; phylum Mollusca; class Gastropoda; family Planorbidae; genus Biomphalaria; species Biomphalaria pfeifferi. Next base: position 146,674 of record JASAOG010000052.1, read on the forward strand.
AGCCATCTTTGCTGAGCCACATTTAGTGTTTTTCAATTTCGGCAGATGACTATTCACTAGCACTTTATTAATGGAGCCCCGCCACAGGTAGAAATGTGTAACCTCTCTTGAATACGCTCTTGGAATTAGGTGACTGTAGTTTGCTTTAGATTTTATATCGAAAAGAGAAGTTTTATCGTCAAAATCATCTGTTTGGGTTTTTTAAACTAAAAATGGCAGAATTTAAGTCATTGGTTAATATGACTGAATGCATGACGCGTAGGACGTAATCATCTTCTTTTTTGAAGTAACGTCTGTATTAGATAAGATAAGACTAGAGTCTGCTGTGTTGGCTTTATGAGCTTGAAGATAACGTCCCAGCCCGAGCCTTCAGCAGGACGACATGGTTTGGCGTCGGGAAGGATTCGAATCCGGGACATATCGACATACCGGGCGCATACCGCTAGACTAGAAAGCCATTTTGAAATTGGATGGCTTTTTCTACAATTACTTTTGTATTTACAGGGCCGGCCATAGGCATCAGCAATTTAGGCAGCTGCCTAGTGCCTCCGATTGGTGGAGAACCTCGCAAAGGAGTCAAAGAATTTTTTTCAGAGAAAAAAATAGCGAATAATGCATTAACTCTTTATCTCCGTAATTATTTGTCCATGTTCTGACAGAATTGTTCATTTTTCATATTTGTACATTCTACCCTGTTAGGATTAAACTTCAATAACATTTTTGTTTGTAATCAGAAAAATGTTACTTTTAGTGTAGAATTATAGGTGAATGCATGCTCTTTTATATACAACACAAATTGAAGTTTATAAAACCAACCATTAATTTAATTTAATGAGGTCAAATCAACGACAATTTCGTTAATTAGGAGAGAAAACATAGCAAAACTCTATAGCTCTGTCTCCACTAGCCCAGCTCTAAGTCTCTACTACTAGATTTAAGGTTTATCGGATCATGGACTGAGCTGAAAAATCTGTTTATGACATCTCTCTGAATATGTTTAATAACCATAAAGGTACGCTGATTGAGCGCTATTGAAATGGTACTAATTGAAATTAACTTATTTGGTGGTTTCGATATAGAAACAGGAAATTTTTCAATGAGGTAGTTCCGAATCTCTGACCTACTTTATAAAAAGTCACGTGACTGTGGTCTTATACATGGCAATAATGGCAATATCTTCCCATGATAAGATGTAGATCTAGATTTAGTGCTAGCCTAGATCGAGTAGACCTACTAAATAATCATACAAATTAGTGAATTATTGTAACATACTTTATATTACTTAAAGATTTATAGATCTAGAATATTTTCATGTTTAGATTACAATGAAATCAATGAGGTCATTAGTGTAAGCAACACCCCAACCTTGAAGAGATCCGGAACTACCCCATTGCGTAATATTCTGTCTTATTTTGTATTTTCTACTTAATTTGGGGCCACCTAATTCACTTTGCCTAGGGCCTTCAATTACATAAAGCCGGCCCTGGTATTAATCTCAATGACAACCACAGCAATAAGCAGATGGACTAGCCACACAAAAAAACAACAACAACAAAAACTATTAATGCTAAATTTTAATTCAGAAAAAGATTGAAACTAATTGTTAAAATGTTATACTCTTTTCAGATGTCGATGAGTGCAAAGGTGAAGGGGAAGGTCACAAGTGTCACCCGTCCTTGACCTGCCTGAACACAGAGGGAGGCTACACATGCCAGTGTCCCAACAGCTCTGGGTGCCATAAAAGTAACACATCTTACTTTGTCTTTCGTCGTGTTAATGGGCCCCATTCACCAATCGTCAACAAACAACATTTAGCCACGTGATAACATTGATAAAACAATGAGAGAAAAAAACGCACCACGTGACAGCCTTTATGGATTACGTATTTTGTTATAGAAGAGATAGAGAACCACGTGGCTAAATGTTGTTTGCTTACGATTGGTGAATGAGATCTATTTAATGGTGAAGCTTTTCGGAAAGTGGGTAGGCTGGGGCTCCATAGCTTTGGTCAGCAGCCAGTTTAGAAGATGGAGACTTCGAAATAAAAGCTAGGACTATTTCTTTGTTCACGTCTCAGACTGGACTCTATAGCATTGACCAGAAGCCAGTCGGCGAGGGGATTAAACCACGACGTTATACCTACAGCTGTCTGTTGTTGACAGCCTTCTCAGACTTCTGTGCCACTGTAGACACAATTGTGTCTCTAGAGTTGTATTAGTCAACGTTGATTCCACCAGAATGTGGTAAAAAATTACGGAGAGAAAGAGTTAAATTTACTCAGTGCATGCTTGGGGCCATCTCGGCCATGCATTAAATATTTTTTAACTAGCTTACAGAATGTCTAAACGCCATCAGGTTTGAAATTGTGAAGAGAGTTGAGCCGAGGCTCTAGAAACTGTAGGCCAACAAAAGCTCACTTCCGCCAATTAATCAATTAATTAATGGTAATTAATTATTTTATTTGATACCAAAATGGGAAGTTAATTCTTCCCATTCTAGATATGGCTAAATATGTGGAAGTTTTGCCCTTTAGATTATTTTACGCACTATTTCTCCAGACCCATTCTCGGATAAATTTTAAACTTTCCAAAATTATTTATTGTACCTAACAAACATGTATTAATTTAACAAAAATAATTCAGTTTTTTAAAATAAATTTTTAGTAATTAATTATTTCTGTTTGATATCAAAAAAGGGAAATAAATTCAACATTACAATGATATACAGTTTTAATGAGGAGTTCTTCCCATTATGCACGTTTTTCTTTCTTTAATTAAAGTATTTTTATATTTTGCTTGGTTTTTGTTTGTTTGTTTTTTAACTCCTGCTCAAGTCCTGAGTTAACCCTATACCTCCACATAATATAAACCAGTTTTGTATAGTTTTCTTTTATTTCGGTAGTAAGAGTGTATTACGCATGACGTCTGGTCCACAGTTTGTATACATGAGGGCAAAGTTCACCTGGACAAGTCAAGATGGACATCGGTCAAAGACATGTGTCAAGAGTGTACATGCCAGGTTTGGTTCTTTTTATTTTCCCAGTGTCAAGCCTTCCTTCAAACAGAAGATGATCAAGTCCTAGCCATTGTGTTGGTTCTGTTCTTCCTTGTAGATCATGTTGATGATTACTTAACTATAATCATTTATTGGGGCGCGGTGGCTGAGTGGTAAAGCGCTGGGTTCGAATCCCGGTTAAAAACAGTTGTTGTTTTTTTAAATTTCAGGATCTTTAGTGCACGTCTGAATCATAATACAATTGAATCAAAGTACAATTGAATCATAATACAATTGAATAATAATACAAGTGAATCATAATACAGTTAAATCATAATACAATTGAATAATAATACAAGTGAATCATAATACAGTTAAATCATAATACAATTGAATCATAATACAGTTAAATCATTATACAATTGAATCATAATACAATTGAATCATGAGACAATTGAATCATAATACAGTTAAATCATAATACAATTGAATCAAAATACAGTTTAATCAAAATACAGTTGAATCAAAATACAATTGAATCATAATACAGAACCGATTTAAAATCAAATATAAAACATGTTTTTACTTACACTCTAAAAACGTTATAACACTACGTAGTAGAGATCTCAAACCTGTACTAATGACGCGGGTAAAACAGTTTTGAGAACACTGTTCTAAACATTAACTCCATTTCCGGGTGTTTAACCAAGCTATAAAGTATTTGTAAGCTTTTTTTTGTAAACGCCTGCTTTCCGAATATGTTTGATTTGTACGTACGCCCCTTCTCAACTGAAGACTATATCGTCCTAGTTGAAGTGACGTCTGTATTTTATAAGATAAGTTCGAACCACCTGCAGGACGGCGGGTGATGGCAGCGGACAGGGATTGAACTCGGGACCAGTGTGACGGCAGGTTGATGGTTAACATGCACGACTAGATGCATGACGCGTAGGACGTAATCGTCTTCTTTTTTTGTAGTAACGTCTGTATAATATAAGATAAGAATATAAGATAAGAGCAGACAAATAGAATGTTTAGTAGAGTAAAAATGAATTCCATATCTCGATAAACTACATGTTTAAATGAAGGATAAAGCCAGTGTAGATGTAGATTCTATAGCTAGGTCTATAACTGTTCAAGTCAATGTCATTAAAAAAATATATATTGTCAAAGGTAAACTATTGACCTAAGAGATTATGTAACATTTTAACCTAGAAATATCTATAGGCCTAATTCTCTTCATGGCCCAACCATGCCTGACATCACCAAAAGTCATGGAAAGATAACTCTTTTTATTTCTGCAAGTCACGCAGGGCCGGCCATAACAATCGCGGGCCCTATGCGAAACGGTTGCGCTGGGCCTAGTATGTGAAATTTGTTGTACGTTGGTTCTGTGGTGTAGCGGTTATCACGTCTGCTTTACACGCAGAAGGTCGCGAGTTCGATCCTCGCCAGAACCTCGGTTTTTTGTTTTGATTTATTTTAAAATGCAATAAAATTAAATTAAACTTAAAATCAATGTCTAAATAATCTTTTTACACAGCTCACTTTGTCTGTCTGTCCGGCTGTCTTGTAAAAAGTTGAAACACGCTATTTCTCCCACACTCATTCTCGGATCAAGTTGAAACTTGACACAAATATTTATTAGCTTAAACAAGACATGAATCAATAAAAAAAAGTATCCAATTAGTTAATTAATAACTAGTAATTAATTATTTTGTTTATTATTAATAAGAGAAATTTATTCTTCATTAATCACAGATATATGTAGGGTTTTGTCCCTTTTAATCAGGGGTCCCAATTGTGGGTAGCATGACAAATGGCCAGGGGTCGCCTAAGACCCCCGGAAATTAGGATTTTGTTTTTTCATCAATGGAAGTTTTTGTGTTGTTGTCCATTCTATCGTGCTGTAACAATTGCAGACTCTTTGGCCCACCAGGGAGGGCAAATATTCCACCCACTGATCAGGCTGTAAGCTTTCACCAAACCCTGGCTATAATACAAAAAACAGAAATGGAAAAGTGGTTTGAGTGCTCGGACAAGTCCCAGAAAGCTCGTAGAGTCTGGGAGCGCATGAGGCGCCCTGACCGCACTTCCCCGTGGTGGAGGCTGTCCAGGCCTGAGCAAGCTATTATAGCACAGTGCAGGATTGGCCACTGTCCTGTTGGGTCATATTTCTCGCGGCTATGGCCAAATTTTGATCCACGGTGCCCACGCTGCGGGGAAGAAGAGGAAACCGTGCCTGATATTCTGTTTGACTGCCCAAGACTTGCTGATCTCTGTCTCGACAGGTCTGGGAAACCCAAAATTCTCGACCTGTATGGCGACATTTATGCACTACGCAAGACAGCAGGGTTTCTGTCCAGGGCTTTTGCAAGAGAGGATTTAAGCCTCTAAAGCCCTCACTCTAATGGAGTTTGATGATAATGATCGTGCTGTAACAAGCAGATCTGAACCGTAACCTACAAGGTCTTGAAACTAGTTCCTATCCTGTTCTTTTTTAGATTGTTTTCATCTTCCATTTCCAAGAACAAATCCTTGCGAAACAAAGTTTTCCAGCTTGTTATGAAATCCAAATTCAGAAACAGACTTGATGCAGAAGATGACATTCGTTGTGCTACTGAATGTCCTGATCTGGTGGAAAAGAAACAAGCTCAACCTTCGCACTACCATTGGCGTGTTTGTAAATACTTTCGAAACACTATTTCTGTAACAATGTGGTTTACTGTATCGAAGACTGTTCTCCATACTTCGCCATATTTGTCAAATTGTCACTAAAGTATGCAACATGTATCTTTGTAGACAACTAAATAAATGTAAGGCTGAATAATAACCCATTTAAATTTAATTATGAGCACAAATTTATATATCTTAGGGATTATATTTGGGGTCGTGGAACTAGAAAGGCTAAGAAACGCAGCCTTAGATAATTGAACACATTATTTCTCCCATTCCCAATTAAAACTTAAAACAAATGTGTGTGGTGGGTTTGGCACAGAACAAACTAAATGACATGACGAAGGCAACTCGTAGGACGGTTCCAAACTGTTTATTATACATTAAAAACCTGCCAAAGGCAAACATAAAACATAATTACAAATGAACATAAACTAAACATAATTAATAGGCCTAAATACTAGATCTAACGAAAAACAAAAAGAAAATCTTATAGTGTGAACCAATCATCTCTTTGACAAACACAAGAGAGATATGGAACACCAACAAACATTATAAAAATAAATGACAACATAGTTCTCTAAAAATAAATCCACTAGTTGTTCTACATAACACTAACATATATATACATTGTTTGAAGAGTTCGCTCTTTCCTTTCCTTACAAAAACTCTAATTAAATATAACAAATCTGTACACTCACAAATATACTGTTTCTTAAAAGCCCAGTATCTAAACACTTGATGTAAAAATACATTTACAAGATGGACAGTGAACATTCTATATAGAATACTAAATAAAATTACAATCTAATATAAATAAGTAAAATGTGATTACCTGCAGCCATACGTAAACACATGGTGTAGAACCAGGCACAAAAGGGAGTGGAGACGACGTAGGTCCAGTAACATACGGACACTACAGTGACAAAAGATGCCGGTGGAATGGTTGTCTGCCTTTTTATGCGCGGACACAAGGTGCAATCTAGGGGGAAAAGGTATCCACTCCACTACATGTGTATAGTACTTAACCCTTAAAACGCTTGTGGTAGTTTGGCCTTTATATATCAGAATTGTAATTCCATTTTGTATGCACTCATTGTAAAACATCTCAGCACTTTAAGGGTTAACAAAATATGAATCAATTTAAAAATTAACCATCAGTCAATTAATTATTCGTAATTAATTATTTTGTTTGAATTCGAATAAGAGAAATAACTCACACATTTTTTAGAGGTATAGCTACAAATGTCCAGCTAGAGCTTTTAGATAACCTTTTTTTTTTTAAATTAATTTTTTTTTTACCTTGTTTGATTGGTATTGCCAAAGTGAAATTATTATGTGATAAGTTGCACTAGGATCTGAAACTTGAATTATAAATAACTATAAAGTTTAGAGGGTTCTGTGGTGTAGCGGTTATCACGTCTGCTTTACACGCAGAAGGCCGCGAGTTCGACCCTCGTTTTTTAATTTCTTAGAACACCTCCAATTTTTTTATTATTATTTTTTTTTTTTCACATTAAAAGGAACAAATGGAAACAAAAAAAAAAAAAAACTTTTTTTTTTATCAACAGAAAGAGTAAAATGGTAACTCCGAATCTGTGATAAAGTAACTGGCCATTGAAAAAGAAATTTTCAAAGATAGAATAATGGTTCAACTTCAATCTCTACATAGCCAACAATGAGAAATATATTATCTTATCTTATAAACTAAGAACGTTGCCATATGTTCAGACAACGGTACTTGTATTCAGTTGTCCTAGCAGATATATTTATTTCAACTTTTCAACCTCTTAAGCAGGGGCGTAGCTAGGAATTTTCCTGGGGGGGGGGTCTTTTTGGGGGGGCCCTGAATTATGCGTAATATTTTATTTCTAATGTAAAAAACACTCCTTTGGGGGCTCCCAAGTGGGGGCCCGGGGGATTTTTTAATTCTCCCTCCTTTTTTCCCCTCCCCCCATTAGCTACGACACTGGACTCTGAAGACATTCTTTAACAATATTAATATCTGAGAATTAACAATTTGAAATCTCTATAGCCAAAGGGAAGTAACTGTGTTTTACATTTCGCTCAATACATATAGGCCTACGAACTATTTACTAATACTAGTATTACAATAAAATATAACAAAAAGGGTAAAAAAAAGATTGCTGAATATTTTTTCGCTTGTTTATTACTATTATTATGTTAGAAGCGAACGAGTAGTCATTCTCTGGCGCTGCCAGGGTCTAGTTTCGCTAAAGAGAAACAAAATTCATTGTAGTCCCTTTACCAGTATCTACCGACAAATTTTCACATATATCGGCCTAAGTCTGTCTATTTCATGTAGGTCAGTGTCAATCCGTTTTATGTTAACTATAATGACAGGGCGCAATATATATATATATATATATATATAATCAATATCAAATGAATTCATTGCATCAGACTGTTATTAGATCCAAATAAAGGGCATTTCTTAATGAAAGTTAATTCATGTAAAAAAGTGAAGTTCCCCTTACAGACCTTGCGATCTATGCGGCAGGTCATCTGTTTCTATGGCCAACGGTTAACAAGCAGGGTGCCATGTAGAAGCACAGCGACCAACCGCCTTTTTTTTCCCCTAACCAAAGTCAGGTATCTGTTAGAGTTTGGATGGACTTAGGGCGCCCTAAAAATCCTGAAATTCAAAAACTTATTATCTTATAAATTACAGACGTTACTTCAAAGAGAAGATAATTACGTCCTACGCATTTCATGTGTCGATCTAGTCAATCTTCCCCGACATCTGAACCCAGAACGCCAAGTGCTTAAGCACTCATTCACCGCGACTCCTTCCTAATGAATTTAGATGGTGTTATTGAGTTGCACCTAATGTGCCATTTAAATTTAGACATTCTAGATTGTGTAACTTATCAAATGTGTTTTCTCCCAGGAGGGCAAAACCACATGTCACGATTCACCCTGCGACTGTGCCAGCCCCTCGGTCAATCTTCGATGCTGCCCAAGTTGTGACTCCAGCAGCACGTGCCCACACCAGGAGTTCCTGGTCCACCAGCAGAGTGGAGACACTTGGTTCTATCAATGTCAGAGATGCAAGTGTATGGTAAGGGTTCAAAGCCACATACAATTCATTTCGCTAGTACACAAAACAAAGTAAATTTCACTTGGGGACAAAATAAAAGGGCAGGCAACTCATCCGAGATAATCATTATAGAAAGTGTAAAACAGTGACTTCGCAATTTGTGGGCAGTTTAGACCAATAGCTCGTTGCCACAGCTAGGACGTCAGACCTGTGACGTGGCAACGAGCTATTGGTCCACAGGCTACGACTGCGCATGATCTTATGGCTGCCTGGTCGTGCTGTTTGCGCGCTGGATTGTCGTTTGGATTTATCGATGGTCTCGGGTTCAGACCCTGCCCTCTCCCATCCCCCGTCGTCCTACGGAAGGTTTGAACTAGGAAGTAAATTATCTTCAACTCTGAAGGAACATCCGAAACATGTCAAACATTAAACAAAACATTTTTATCTTGTCTGGACCGATTTGGAAAAGAGAAAAGGAGTCAGGAAGATGGGATATTTGTATGACTGATGCCGTGATCGCTTCGAATGTATATAAAAAGGCACTTGTTCACTCTGGGCCCAAGCCTTTTCAAGGGGACTAATTCAACTTATACTACCACATCTGTCAAGTACGATTTCTTTCCCTTGCTCGATACCAAACACAATAACAATTTAGAAATAGTTAATTAATTTTTTAAATTGATTCTTGTATTGTCAGGTAAAAGAAATAATTGTGCGAAATTTCTACTTGATCCGAGATTGGATGTGGTAGAAATGACAGACGTAAACATTTTACCAGACAGACAGAGTGAGTTGATATAAGCTTTGTAACAATGTGCTGGTTTCTATCTATCAGCAGGGAGAAACTAGCTGCTGGCCAATCAACTGTCCTCAGCAGACTTGCCAGAACGCTATCCAACGTCCTGGGGATTGCTGTCCTGTTTGCGCCGACACTAACCCCTGCGCTGCTTGGGCGATGGAGACAGGAGGGCAGGACCTCTCGCAATTGTCTTGCTCGTATGCAGGGGTCAGTTACTCTCACGGAGATGAGTGGACTTTGCCCTCTGACCTTTGCACCAAGTGCCAGTGTAAAGTAAGACCAGGCTGACTAAACTTTTGTTGGTTGTTGTTTTTAAAAATCACTCTTGAAGATAAGATAAGATAAGATACGATAATTTTTATTGATCCAATCAAATGGAAATGAAGTTTGACTACAATTGACAACAATTTTGACAACATATTCAGTATTGCGACAAATTTACTATTCCCGAACCTCTGACATGGAAAAATATTAGGCAAATTGCCAGGGGCGGACTGGCTATATGGGCTTTCGGGCAAATGCCCGGTGGGCCGGTACCTAAATGGTCCGGTAAGTCCACCTAAAGGGCCTCACGACAAGTATTGAATCGTTAAAGGTTTTAAAATATTCTGTTGTAAAAGAGGGCCTATGAGCGTCGTGTTTAAAAAAAACAAACAATTTTAACAGACTCTTACAATGTAATGCTAATTTAATCGATCACATTTTCCGAAATAATGTAATAGCCAACACCGTAGAAGGCCTCATCCTTAAAGGGCCAACATACTTAGCGATGAAAAGCAACAACATAAGTCCTATATTAGGACTATATAAGTCTTATAAAGATATAAAGTTTTACTGTATGCATGCGTAAAGTTATCGATACATTATCAAACTAAACAAAATGATTTCTAGGACAGGTAGACCTAGTATTGGATGCCCATTATATAATATTCAAGTTTTGGGCCCTATTCTGTGCAGGTCTGTATATCCATTTTGATATCCAGTCCGCCCGTGCCTATAGCCAATAGAACACGTATTATATGAAGGTGTACTTGCCTTGTTTAATTTCGAGGAAGGCTCGTTTCTATCCGGCAATCTTGCTGTTTGTGCCAAATCCGATTTTGACATTTATATATATTTTTTTACCGTTACATCATTTTCTATGATTGCATTAGTGTTCTTTTTTTTTCTGTTGCTAGTTTGGATAATATCATCTGACATTACTTCCCCTTAACCACTTCAGAACTACGATGTACAGTCACAGGCGTAGCCGAAGGTGCCCCCCCCCCCCGCACAATTTAAATAAAAAGAAACTGAAGCGAAATTATAAGTCACTAAAGTCCATGAGAGTAGACAACACCCACAAACACCCAGTAAAAATTTGCTGTGCTCCAATGATACAGCAAATCTACGAGAATTCGAGGTGCACGCAGTGTCGAGTAAAGCAAACTACTTTAAACCAATTCCTTAATTCCATGGGGGGGGGGGGGGGGGGGGGGGGGGGGGGGGGGGGGGGGGGGGAGGTTCAAAGCAAAATTAAAGTTAACATATTTGAGCGTAACAATGGAAGTGGGAAGGGGGGGGGGAGGAGGCTCAATGTTTCACACTGTGATCTGTTTTTTCCGACCATTATGCGAGACTCCAAGCCGACAGCCTAAGAAAAACTTCATCAATTTACAGTCTTTGAAATCCATGGGCGTAGGTGTGTGGCGTTGGGGGATGAGGCCCAAACCTCACCCAAATAAAAACATTTGGTCTGTTTTCCTTCCTGTCACTGGGCTCTATTAATAAAGTTCAGTAATGATTAGATTTTGATAACTGACCTGCATATTTTTTGGTTAAAATAATAGCAGGTTGTTGTGTTCTAGACACCTTTAAAAGAATGCATTTTCGAAGTTCCAAATGTCTGTGTGTTTACAAAAAAAAATCTTTGTTACGCCAATGTGAAATCTAGACAAACATTGACAAACAGATGTTGAAACACTAATTGTTTCTGCTTGACTTTTCAGGCTGGCCATATCTGCTGCAGTGCTATTCAAGCGTGTGGCGGTTCCAAACCGAGGTTTTAACACTTTCGTGAAAAGCTGCTTGATTCCATGGATTCACAAAATGAGAATGTGTTTTTTTTTGGACAGTAACTACGTTTTCTTCTTGCTTGAGCTATAAATGTAGATATGTTAGCATTTAGACATTATTGGACATTTTCATACATGGCGGGAAAACTGAAAATAGCAAGCTTTTTGGACGTGTCGATAAGCAATGTATTTAAAGTTATAATATATTTGTTTTGTGCTCTTTTTCGAAACAAATGTCTAACTTCCTCCGATTATAGTTTTTACTTTGTTGTCCAAACAATTTAGTGTCCTTGACATTGGTTAGTTTATCTTGTAAAAACCTCAATATGTGTATTGAAATATTGTATTTGTACGATCTTTACAGTTTCTTGGTTGTTGTTTTTTTTAAATCTCATGTATCAGAATTTTAATGACCTTATCATAATTATTTTTTGGAAAAACAAACGTATTAGCTTGTCTTGCTTAATGTGGAATCCAATAACACATGATGTTCAAAGATGTTCCATCCAGACTGAGTCGTCTGAGTTTGAGTAAAAAAATGTTTGTTTTGTAAAATGTTTTACATGTTTCGGATGTTCCTTCAGAGTTGAAGATAATTACTTCCTAGTCCAAACCTCCCGCAGGACGACGGGGGATGGGAGCGAGCAGGGTTTGAACCCGGGACCATCGATAAATCTGAACGACAGTCCAGCGTGCAAACCGCACGACCAGGCATAAGGTAAATAAATAAGATAGTTAGGCTTGTCTTCGAGTCCAAAAATTAATGAGGAATGCAGTATATTCCGTGGCTACGCTGCCCTAGCTGTGACCTACATATTTTGCAATTCAAGACATTGCTTAAAACAGTGACAAGATATTATTTGCTTTATTTTTAGCCAAACAATTGTACGTTTTAAAAAATTCAGCCTCTTGCCATGACCATTCCTATTTAATTACTCAAAGAACTTAGCAATGAGCTAGCTCCAGTGTTCAAAATACTCTTTCAGGCTTCGCTTAACCAGGGCAGAGTACCAAAGGACTGGAAAGAAGCAAATGTCACCCCCCTAGTTAAAAAAGGAAAAAAATCTGACCCAGGAAACTACAGACCATTATCACTTACCAGCATTACATGTAAAATCATAGAACACATAATATGTAGCAACATCATAAACCACTTAGACAAACATAATGTCCTCACAGCATACCAACATGGCTTTAGGAAATATAGATCATGTGAAACACAACTAATAGGACTAATTGATGATTTTTCTAAAGGTTTAGATAATAATGAACAAATAGATGCTATCTCTCTAGATTTTTCAAAGGCTTTTGACAAAGACACCATCATAGTTTGCTTAAAAAATTGAAATATTTTGCATTAATGGACTATAGATTGGATTAAAGATTTTCTGATAGGGAGAGAACAAACAAAATAATAAATGGCTCTAAATCAACACCGATAACAGTAAACTCAGGTGTACCTCAAGGAACAGTCTTGGGTCCACTACTATTTTTAATTTACATAAATGATTTACCCAATTGCATTACTTCAGAAACAAAAGTCAGATTATTTGCAGACGATTGCATAATATATAGAACAATAAAACAACACAAGACACAGATATTTTACAAAGAGAATTAGATGAATTACAGAAATGGGAATCAAATTGGAGCATGTCTTTCCACCCAGAAAAATGTCAGTTGTTAAGAGTAACAAAAAAACTAAAACAAATTAATTCCACTTATCTTATTCATGGCAAACCAGTAACACAGACTAAAAACGCAAAATACCTAGGTGTTATAATAAATGAAAAACTGCCATGGAATCCACATATTGATGAAACTATAAAAAAATCAAACAAAGCATTAGGATTTGTTAAAAGAAATTTCTATAAATCAAATAAGAACATAAAATTAAAATGTTATTTAACCTTGGTTAGGCCAATAATAGAATATGCGTCCTCCGTTTGGGACCCCTCAACTCAATAAAACATTAAGAAACTGGAACAGACACAAAATAGAGCAGTGAGATTCATAACAAATGAATATTCACATTTGAATAGAGTAACACCTTTAGTAAAATCACTAAATTTAGAAAGCCTTCAGGACAGAAGACTCAAAAGTAAAGTAGCAATTATACCTAAAACACTGAACCATAATCTTCAAAAACAAAAACAAAATTTAATAAAATACTCTGAAAGACACAAAGATAAAGGCACATTCCTCGTCCCATATGCTAGGACAAATGTGTACAAATACTCCTTCTTCCCTAGTGCTATTAGAGCATGGTATGGGTTGCCTGAGCTAGCCAGAAAAAACAGTGACTTGGCAGAATTTAAGTCATTGGTTAATATGCATGACTAAATGCATGACGCGTAGGACGTAATCATCTTCTTTTTTGAAGTAACGTCTGTATTATATAAGATAAGATAAGATAATTATGCTGAAATCTCCTCACCTCAGAAAATGCTTTTTTTTTTATATTGTAGAACTCTTCTCAGAGTTAAGAGTTGATGCATTTCTACAAAGTGTCGAAAAAATAATAATAATTTCATGAATAGCAACCCAGCCCAGTAAGGACCATCACTTACATGATAGCATCACTTAATTCTTCTGTTACAAATATTATAGTAACTTAAATGATCTACATTAATAACAATATTATATTTTACATATGTCATTGCTTTAAACTTTAAAGAATCTGTGTATTTACCAAAAATGTTTCATGCCACTAGACGACTAGATTAGATCTAGCTCTAAAGTATTTACTAAATAGATCTAGATTTTCTAGACAAAGACAAAACAAGATTCTATCCTCTATAAAAACATAAATAGAGAACAGTTGGGGGATGTTGGAGAAGAAAGCATCATAAAATGCCTAAGCCTATTTTCTCCATAAGACACAATTTGCAGAAAGAGTCATCAGAGGACAAAGTGGTTGGACTACGCCAAGAGACGGACCTTCTTGTCCCTTAACTTGAAGGCAGCTGACCAAGAAAACAAGAAGTCTTGTTTTAGCGCATCGTTTCTGAGCCCCCAAGTTGGCTTGATGTTTAAGAATCAGAATTGGATAAAGGGTGCAGTACAGTAGAATGCGTATTTATATCAGACCTTCCTTTTACTGGAATACATGTTGTTGTTTTTTTTAGCTTTATAGAAACTTGTATTCAGTATAAAACAGTGTCTAGTCATTTTTGTGTCATATTCAAATTGTGATAACCAAATATATAACGTAGCTTCTTTTTATTGAGTTAATGCACCCTAAGAATGGGTAATTATACTACCATAAGGAATAATACTTGTTCCTTTGTTCATTCACATTATCTAAATGTATTTAGAATATTTACTGGTATATTACTATGGTTGTGATTATATTTATAAATTATTATGTTTCATTTCAATGTTATCCTCATATCAACACATTAAATGTACTGTTGAATCCTGAATATCTGACCTAATTTAGAACGACACAAAGAAAAGCCACATTTTTTTCCATATGCTAGGACAAATTCATAGAAGTGTTCCTTCCTTTTCTTCCTTAGTGTAATAAAGTATTGAGCAGGCTGCCTAAATCAGCCAGAAAAAACAAAGACTTAGCAGAGTTTAAGTCTCTATTGAATATGTACGACTAGATTAACACTTGGATATGCCTAGGACATAATTATTTTCTCTTTGGAAGAAGCATTTGCAATTGATAAGATTCTATAAATAAATGTACCTGGTATAGTAAAAGTTATTTCCTTTGCAAGTTGTGAATCCATTGCGTCCTGTTGCAAAAAAGAGTAAATAAAAGTTGTCTTTATTTGTTGGGGGATTATAGCATAAATATTTTTTGTGATATTCAATCTTTAATATTTTCATTTTGGGTAATTCCAGCATCTTAGTCAAGTGATTAGATAATTATACCATTAGATAATTATACCATTGAAATGATACTTTGGAGAGTTGAAAGTTTAAACCCAATCTATAAGGTTACAGGAATATTGTTAATCAGGGTTCTGTTGTAATGATTAAAATTGTAACCATGCAAGTATAAATGTTGTTGTTTTTTTGTTTTTGTTTTACAGGAAATGATTACTTATAAACTTTTTTTTTTTTACACAAAATTGATATATGTATAAAACAAATATACTTCTGTTATCACTGGCTGTAGTGTGGAAACTATTTAGTGTGGCTTTTCGAAGGAAAGCGCTCGCAAGGTGGTCGAAGAAAGCGCTTCAGGGACACCCTCAAAGCTTCTCTAAAGGCGTTCAGCATAGACCCAGGCACCTGGGAGACAGAGGCACATGACAGAGCATCATGGCGTCGCGCTGTGAAAACCGGCGCACAGGTTGCTGAGGAAAAAAGAACAACGCTGGCAGAAGAAAAACGCCAGAATAGAAAAGCAAGACAAACGACACTAGCTCCAGCTGGAATAACCTGCCAAGTGTGCGGCCGAACATTCCGGGCTTTTATAGGTCTCACCAGCCACATGAGGAGGCATAAAACCCCAGTGCAAAGCCCTCAGCCCCCTGGATGACAAAGTGGTCATCATCGAACCACAATGGACGAACTATACAGTGTGGCTTTTAAATATATATAAATATATACGTTTTAGTCTAGTTAAGCTTATATAGAGAGCTTCATGTGTACATTGTTACTATTTATTTTTATTTTTTTAAAAGTGTTTGGTAATTCTGAACTTCTATAAGGGTAACTTTTGCAGTGCAGTGCCTGGTCATGTAGTATGCACTTAGGACTGCTATCACAATTGTCCATAATTAAAATACTATGCACTATCATTACCTGCCCACCTGCAGGAGGTTAGGTTTAGGTTGAAATTAATATTCATTTCTGAAAGAAACACCTGGAACATATAAATAGTAAAACTAATTTAAAAGTGCCACTAGATTATTTTTGTTAATGGTTCAGTCTGACCATAAAAAAAATTATTGATTGTCATTTTTCTTTTAGGTTTGGTAACAAGATGTTTATAATTTTGTATTTTGGATAAATTCTAACCTAACTGAAATCTTAGATATAGGGGACCCAACACCGATAAATATGCATCATTACATCAATCTTTGGAATACTTAAACTTCACCAAGTCTTTGGCTTAACTTTGTCTTGAAAATAAATTTTTGTTCTACAAGCTTGAATAATAGTTGAACTATTGTGAACTTTAAAAAAGAATATTAGGCCTATATGTTACTTTTATAACTATATATGTTTTTGGTATGTATGAATATATTTAGTTTTGCTGATTATATAATACTGGTACTTAATTTGCTGATTACCATAGAGTTTGGTAATTGAAATTAAAAGCAATTTTTAGCTTTTTAAATTAATATCTATAATTCCATGTATATTTGTATACGTATATGTATATACCTTTTCAATTGCATATCAGGAGAATACAGAACAATTTGTGATTACTTGTATAAATATTTAACAAGTCTGTTCAGACATTAGGAGATTAATACAAGTTATCGCAGGCTTCTGTTTTTCAACCATGTAATGAGGAAGTCCACTCAATTCTAAATACTTCTGCAAAAGAGCATTTCTAATTCTATAATTTAGAATGTCTCGAAGTGGACTCAGTGCTAAATGTTACCAAACATTTGATGTACATTAAAATACAGTTGGTGAATTTATTTATCATGATAACTTTCTTACTTAAACGCCAGAGAAACTAAGCGTTTCCATATGAATGGCTTTCTTAAATAGAATAAATGTTTTGTATTTTTTGATTTAAGTTCCCCTTTCAGACCTTGCGATCAATAGGGCAGATGATGTAGATGTCATCTGTTTCTGTGACTAGTTAATGAGGGTGTCATATGGCCAGCACAAGGACCAACTGCCTTTACTTTTCCCCAACTAATGTCAGATACCTATTAGAGCTGGGTGGACTCAGAGGCACCAAAAGATACAAAATTAAAAATCCCAAACTTCACTGGGATTTGAACCTGGGAGCAGCAGTTTGGAAGCCAAGCACGTTGCCTCTCAACTACTGCACCTCCTATTTGTTGCTTAAGCTGAAAATATAAAATATTATTCTAATGCACTTCATAGTGCTTGGGAGACAGCTTGGTTGAGTGGTATGTTTTGAACTGTCATCATGATGATTCAAAGCCAATCTGCCACCATCCCCTAAAATCCTACAAGAACTTTGGGCTAGGATACAGTGAAGGAATGTCCAAAACTTCTAAAACCAACTAAAATGTTTAAGAGTTAACAAACTTCTGTGACGATGTAGAAACTAATATGTCAAGGGACCAGTTCCTAAGAATGATTAAATTTTAAAGAAGACAAAATATTGTTAAAACCCCACGAGCGGCTGTGATCACACTGAGCAACAAACAGTTTAACTTTGAATTTATTTCTTAATGTCTGTTCAGACTTTTTAATGTCTAAATTCTAACACTTCACTTTCTGCTGTCTGTTCACATCTGTTCCAGGTATTTTAAAATTTTCAAAATATAATCTTTTATATTATTATTTTATTTTATTAAACTCCCGCGTTGTTCGACACATAGGTGACATCCAGCTGGATGCAGCACCATCATTTTATACAAAGACGGCTTTGTTTGCCACTTCTGTTAGCTCCTTAACATTTGTCAAGTGATTACCCTCCCCCCCCCCCCCCCACACACACTACCTTTTAAAAAAATGTATTATAGCTGTTTTCCAAGCAGACAATAAAGCTTCAATTTTATAAAATAAAAAAAAGAAAGTAGAGCCTTTAGTTTCTGAATATACATCTGTGATTTTTTTTTTTAAACTACAAACTGTTGGAAGCCTTGTTTTATTGATTTGAACAAACTGTTTTTCTATACATATGTATCTGTGACGTTTACACTTGCCGGGGATTATTATTATCAAACTTGACAATTCAATGAAATGAAGAAATAAACATCTCTCTGTATTTTCTTAAAACTTCTTTAATGATACTTCTCCAACTTTCACATAAAATTAACTTCTCAATTCAATAACTTCATATCACAAAACTTATTACTAATCGAGGACTGAGCGAGGATCATCGCTCTACAAGAACTACTACTATGCGAGGACCCCATCTAACTGACTTTCCCTTTAATTTATACCTTCTTTGATCGTACGTTTCAGAATCATGGAACCTTCCGTTAATTATTTTAGTAACTTTGACCTTCTAGAAGCTGACGTGTGCTATTTTTTTTCCCTTAACCTCTTTCTTTGATTGGATATCTAAAATTAACTTGTTTAAGCTGGACACTTGCACTAGTTTGAAGTCGACTCGTGACAGTATCATAGAGAACTGTGAGCCCTGTTTTCAATTTTTGTCTACAAGTTTTAAATCTAATATATTTATTTTACATTAAGTCTAGATTAATTGCCTAAAATCTTCAAAGTTCTCAGTGATTTATAGATTTCATTTCTATTTTAGCCTGTGTCATTTCTTTTTTTTTTTTTATGAAATACTTAAAACAAATGTTATATTGTAGTTATCTGCCATTGTTTTTAAGGTTTGGGAATTGATTGCTTGCAGCGCTTTACCAGATACTATGCATGTGTCTTCATTATCTATTCATTTGAGTTTCTATTGATTTGATCAAAGCTGTTTCACTTTCTCTGTGCCTATCAGAATTCACTTTTTTTGCAATGTAGCATAAACTTTGGTGTCAAGGTAGATAACCAAAAAAAAAAAAGCAAGATAACATTTGTGTACTGTTGTACTTGTAGCATGTGCATGTCAAGACTACGTTTTTCCTGTTCAGAATTTTAGATTTAAGCCAACTCAACTATTGGCTCTAAGAATCAGAACACAAAAAGTTCTTTAAAAAGTGTGTCCAAAAATGTTTTCTGGACCTTTATTTTTTTTCAAATAGAGAAAATGTAAATTATGTAAATTTTGGAAATCATATTTTTTTACACCAAGCATATAAGTAAAATGAATGCATGAGGGGTATTGTTCAACGTACCTGTACAGACACTAAATCCCTACAGTATAGAATAATCCACTTTACAAATAAATAAAAAATGCCCAATTTTTTTTTTATCTAAAAACTTTTTGTGATAGATATATTGGTGAAGATTTGCACAATTTCTGAAATAGATGTGCAAAAATTGTCATTTCCCTGTTAAAAAAATAATGGAGACCTTTTTCCCAAGTCTAAAGTCTCCTACATTTCACTAACAATTATATTTTTTAAAGCACTAAAAATGCTTTAAATAGTAAATTTTATTATAAAATTATTATTGTACTATAAGAAAGGTTTGAGTCATGACTTGATTAAAACAGGAAATTTACACTGAAACCCTGCTGGTTAGGCCTACCTACTTCTAGCTTATTTGCCAAGCTGGCATCATGCTTTATTAGTCTAATAAAAGAAATTTGTCACCTAGTGCTTTCCTGTTGTTATTTTACTATACTAAACTTATTAGATGGGAGCCTAATCTGTGGTTTGCTCTCTTGAAAGTCCCAAAATCGAATGCTGGCCACCACCCTCCCGCGGGAGGTTTGAGCTAGGATGTAATAAACTTTAATTCTGAAGGAACATGATATTTGATATTTTGGATTTTTTGGCATAATTTAGGCCATGTCGGGCCCTCTGGCATAACACTCAAAACGTGTAATTAAAAAACAAATATAGAAGGAACAATGAAAGAATTCCACACATCTGTATAGGCCAATGCAGGTGCAGAATAAAGTAGGGAAAGCTGATCACAAATTCAGCTCCACTTCAGCCCATTTCTCTTCATTCAAAACACTGTTTTACATGTTTCGGATGTTCCTTCAGAGTCGAAGATAATCTACTTCCTAGTCCGAACCTCCCCCAGGACGACAGAAGATAGCAGCGGGCAGGGCATAAACCTGGGACCATCGAGACAACAGTCCAGCATGCATTCTGCATGACCAGGCAGCCAGCCATCTGTTTGTAGTATAATATAAATGAGTTGCACTGTGGCTGACTGATTAACTCTATTCAAACCTGATTAGTTAGTTTCCAAAATCAATATAATGAGTTAACCTACTGCACTGTGGCCGACTGATTTACTCTATTGAAACCTGATTAGTTTCAAGTATCATGTGGTGCCCAAAACATATCTCTAGTATGAATATGTTTAAATATTATTTGTTTACATCCTAAGTTGTATATAAACTTGATTGCAGGTATGAATTAGATGGAAAAAAATAATAGATGAACATTAATTAATATCAACATCCTTTTATACAAGTAATTGATACTTATTATGAACTGCAATCAAAAGCTTGGTGGAATTCAATTTGAAATCATACACACAAGTGTTGAAGAATGACAAAATACTGAGTTGGTTCTATGATGCTTCTTTTATTGATATTTCACTTACTGGGGTTAGTTTTTTTTTTATTACATTTTATTTGAGATGTTCGTTTGTTAAACTGTTACTGAGTAGTTTCTGGGAAATTCTGAACAGAAGGAATCATACAAATCTCCAGTTCAAGGTAATTCTGTAAAAAAAAAAAAAATTTGTGACAATTTTTTGAACAATAAAATAATTGTTTCAGCAAAAAAATAAATTCTGTAAATGCTTTAGTCTTACAATGAGAGTTTCAATTTCAAAATCAAACTAAATTGATAGTTTACCCAAAAAATCATCAAACTTTGCCCTCATAAGAAATTTATACTCTCAAGAATTTCATCAGGATCTATTTAGAAAGTGGATTGGGAATCAAAGGTTGCAATAGAAATAGTATTTCAGGTCTGACCTAACCCTCAAGGAAACATTGTGATGGGGGAAATCAACATGGAGGAGTCACAGAAGATAAAACAGCTTACTTACTCCATCTTGAAGAAGGATTTAAAAAATAACTATTAAAATTTTCAACAGAATATATTACATAATCAAATCATAACAAAATTTCCAATAAGGCAGTCTTAGTATTAACGCTAACAAACTGATAAAAATGATCTTGTGAATGAAGAGTGGGGCCAGCTCAAAAGCAAAGTTTAGGACAGTAACTCGGTTTGCCACCTTCAAAAGCTACTACTGTACTATTTGGTGTCATTGATTCTAAAGGAGTTTTAATCATGTCATCTAAAAGGAGATCTGCCAAGCGGTTTAACAATCATCAAGAAGTAGAATTTCAGCCATGTCCTTTAATTCTGCATACAAGACTCTGGCCCCGAAAAACTATATGGAGAACTGCCTGATCTGGAAACCATGCAGTTCATCTTAAATATAGGATTACTGATCTGAATACTCCATTATAATACAAAAAGTGAGAAGAAGAAAAAAAAAAGTCAAGATGTGTCAGGAAGTGTGTCAGGATGTGTCAGGAAGTGTGTCAGGATGTGTCTCACCATTAGGTTTCTACAGTGATGTTCAAGTCCTAAGCCACATTCACAATGGTCCCACTAGAGCCTCAGTCACAGGGCCGACATTCAATGCTGGGTATATCTACGACTAAACTAGTAAGATAAGGAGAATGCTTGATGCCAAAACTGTAACATGGGCTTTGAGCTCGGACAACGTTCTGTTCAAGGGAAATAAAAAAATAAAGTGATTGAAATGTAAATGTAAAAATGTTTATTATTTTAAGAAACACAAAAATTGAACAGTATAATTTTAGAATGATACCATTGTTTCAATAAAGTTTTAATTAAATGATTCAAGTTCAGATATCTGTGAAGAAACGTACACACAACACAATCACATATTTATCTAACCTCCAACAAATAACTTTTTATTGAACTGCTAACAGATGTTCTTTTTTACAAATGACTTGATTTCACACTAATAATAAAGCTTACCTACCCCCCCCCCCTCCAAAAAAAGCCTAAACAATTAAGATGTTACACTGAATCTGAATGAGATCTCAATAGCAGTGGCAATTATAATTTTTTTGTAGTCTTTTTTAAAAATAAAAAATCATGTTTCGTAGATAATTTTTTAGATGTTTTGTAAAAGCTTCTTTAAAGAGATAGAAGTGGAGAACAGGTTCCCCCCAGTCCTACCTTTTCTTTTTGGTGGCCCAAGTCAAGGAAATTTCCTAAGAATAAAGTTTAAACCTTAACAAATTAAAATAGGTCAAGTCAATTGTAGGCAACTACTTACAGGATATGGCAAGTGTGCCCCAGGACCAGGCTTCTGTGTCACATCCCCAGGCATCATGTTTCTGCCAGTGATACTGTAGAGAGGAGCTTTGTCTTTGTAGACACTTGGATCAGTTGTGTTGTAGGCATCAGGACCAGGAGCCTGCACACAAGTACAATGGTCAAGAATTACAAGCTTTGTTCCAACAATAAGTCTACAGTCAATCAGTTAGTAGAAAGTGGGGGCTCTCATCAAGTGGGTAGCAGCTTGCAGAAAAGTTAATGTAATACATGTCTAGATGACTTAAGAAGCTTTAACAAATCTGGAGCAGCTTTTGTGTATTGAGTTCTCAATATGAGGACTCATATGTATACAAACAACATGATTGCCTGGTTGTGCAGTTTGTATTCCTACCATGAAAATGGTCCCAGGCTCCAATGTCATCATCCCCTACCATACAGAAGATCTCAGTATATGATGCCATTGACATTGGTGAAAGTGTGTGTGATTTTGAAGTCAAAATGTCTAGGTATATAGGTTAGGTGAACAGAATGAAGGGATGGATTGAAGTGAGTTCTAGTTAAATTTGAGCTGTGATATTTGTGTGAGATAAGAAAGAAAAGGAGGTTGTGAAACAGAGGCAGAGTTCTTTTAATGCTGTCACAGGCTTGTCATTGTTACTATGGGGCCCAGACAAAGAGTGGGGAAACAATTTACTCTACTAGAAGAAGAGTGAAGAAACAATTTACTCTACTAGAAGAAGAGTGAAGAAACAATTTACTCTACTAGAAGAAGAGTGAAGAAACCATTTTCTCTACTAGAAGAGTGAAGAAACAATTTACTCTACTAGAAGAAGAGTGAAGAAACCATTTTCTCTACTAGAAGAGTGAAGAAACAATTTACTCTACTAGAAGAAGAGTGAAGAAACCATTTTCTCTACTAGAAGAGTGAAGAAACAATTTACTCTACTAGAAGAAGAGTGAAGAAACCATTTTCTCTACTAGAAGAGTGAAGAAACAATTTACTCTACTAGAAGAAGAGTGAAGAAACCATTTTCTCTACTAGAAGAGTGAAGAAACAATTTACTCTACTAGAAGAAGAGTGAAGAAACCATTTTCTCTACTAGAAGAGTGAAGAAACCATTTACTCTACTAGAAGAAGAGTGAAGAAACCATTTTCTCTACTAGAAGAAGAGTGAAGAAACAATTTACTAGAAGAAGAGTGAAGAAACAATTTACTAGAAGAAGAGTGAAGAAACAATTTACTAGAAGAAGAGTGAAGAAACAATTTACTAGAAGAAGAGTGAAGAAACAATTTACTAGAAGAAGAGTGAAGAAACAATTTACTAGAATAAGAGTGAAGAAACAATTTACTAGAATAAGAGTGAAGAAACAATTTACTAGAATAAGAGTGAAGAAACAATTTACTAGAAGAAGAGTGAAGAAACAATTTACTAGAATAAGAGTGAAGAAACAATTTACTCTACTAGAAGAAGAGTGAAGAAACAATTTACTCTACTAGAAGAAGAGTGAAGAAACAATTTACTAGAATAAGAGTGAAGAAACAATTTACTCTACTAGAAGAAGAGTGAAGAAACAATTTACTCTACTAGAAGAAGAGTGAAGAAACAATTTACTCTACTAGAAGAAGAGTGAAGAAACAATTTACTAGAAGAAGAGTGAAGAAACAATTTACTCTACTAGAAGAAGAGTGAAGAAACAATTTACTAGAAGAAGAGTGAAGAAACAATTTACTAGAATAAGAGTGAAGAAACAATTTACTAGAATAAGAGTGAAGAAACAATTTACTAGAATAAGAGTGAAGAAACAATTTACTAGAAGAAGAGTGAAGAAACAATTTACTAGAATAAGAGTGAAGAAACAATTTACTAGAATAAGAGTGAAGAAACAATTTACTAGAATAAGAGTGAAGAAACAATTTACTAGAAGAAGAGTGAAGAAACAATTTACTAGAATAAGAGTGAAGAAACAATTTACTCTACTAGAAGAAAGAAAAGAACAGGAGTGGTGGCTGTGTGATGAAGCACTTGGCTTCCATACTGAGATGCATTGAGCTTGAACCTCATTGAAGACTGGTGTTTTATTAAACTTTATGATTTTTAAGGTTGAGTCCAACCAACTGTAAAGAGTACCGGTACCTGACATAAGTTATTTGTTGTGCTGGCAATATGGCATTATCATTAAACATCGGCCATAGAAATAGATCCGCTTTACGTCATTGCCCCCCAGAGAGGCACTTTTTGTTCTTTTTGATAAGAAAACCAGTCATCAACATTTCTGAAGGAAACTCTAAAATTTAAAAAGTCAGTAGCTGCTTAAAACTCAAGCTTAGACTAAATGGGTTCAAAGATCAGGAGTTATGGACTTGATTTCAAGAAGCAGATTTTATACAAGAATACATTTGTTGTTTAGTAGAGATAATCTAAAACAACTGGAAATGAGTCAATAATATTAGTCCTACTTGGTGGCTAGACTCACAAAAATAAACTTTAATTGATTGAACTCACATATAAAAAAAAATATTTTAAAAAATTGTTAAAAATTATTATGTTAAAAAATTGTTAAATCTGGTTTCTGTTTTTGAATTTTCTAATCATGTATTTATGTTGAGTATTTACCAAAAACAATCAAAATGTTTTCCTTAAAAAAGTAAGGCATTTTTTCCTAACACTCAATGACAATGACACTTGTTTCTGTAACTAATGACAGATACAAATAGGAATGGGCTCACTTTTTGGTTACTGGGCTCACTTTTTTGGTTACTGGGCTCACTTTTTGGTTACTGGGCTCACTTTTTGGTTACAAGGCTTGTCATCAGCCACTCACAATCTCATTGTAATATTTACATTTTTTGCTTGTTGACTTTTTACCACCAAACAATATAAAAAAAAAATATCTGGCTGAAGAAACAACTGCATTTTTTACCAGAGCGTTTAGACACTACACACATGCATTAAGAATTTGATTTCATTAGAATGTAGAAACCCTACCTTGTTAAGTTCTATACTGGCAAGGTTAGGCCGACCTCTCAGGCTGTAACAAGGGGCCTGGGGTTTCCCACTTTGAACTGTTTGGCCAATCATGCTCGGCAAAGTGTAGCTGTTAGCAGCTGTAGAATGAGTTACAGAAACTAAATAAATGTACCCAAAAAAGTTACTAACATGACGTGCACAGACAGACTCGATGGCTTTCTGTTTTGGTGCCTTTATCATTTTTTAAAATAGTAAAATACTTTGTCTATTGTAAAATGTTTATATGTTTCACTTGTTTTGGATGTTCCTTCAGAGTTGAAGATAATTTACTTCCTAGTCCAAACCTCTAGCAGGATGATGGGGGATGGGAGCGGGCAGGGTTTGAATCGGTGATAAATTGATAACTCCGAATGACAGTCCAGCATGCAAACCACACAACCAGGCAGTCATCCACATTATTATGACCATTATTATAATTATGTTTACTCAAAGAATAGCTTTTAAACAAATTTTCTGCTGGTCTGATAGTCAAATGTCTGAATTACAAGCTCATTGACCATTGGTGAACAATAACTTTTTTTTACAGATTTTACAGTCTAACAGAATAACAAGGTTCTGGAATGTCTACTAAATAATGAAAGACTATAATTACATTTGACCTTACACAGCTTTAAATCAGACCTTGCTAAATGATACACAACTTTACATCAGACACTGCTACATGATACATAACTTTACATTAGACACTGCTACATGATACACAACTTTACATTAGACACTGCTACATGATACACAACTTTACATTAGACACTGCTACATGATACATAACTTTACATTAGACACTGCTACATGATACACAACTTTACATCAGACACTGCTACATGATACATAACTTTACATCAGACACTGCTACATGATACATAACTTTACATTAGACACTGCTACATGATACATAACTTTACATCAGACACTGCTACATGATACATAACTTTACATCAGACACTGCTATACGATACATAACTTTACATCAGACACTGCTACATGATACACAACTTTACATCAGACACTGCTACACGATACATAACTTTACATCAGACACTGCTACATGATACACAACTTTACATCAGACACTGCTACACGATACATAACTTTACATCAGACACTGCTACACGATACATAACTTTACATCAGACACTGCTACACGATACATAACTTTACATCAGACACTGCTACATGATACACAACTTTACATTAGACACTGCTACATGATACACAACTTTACATCAGACACTGCTACATGATACATAACTTTACATCAGACACTGCTACATGATACATAACTTTACATCAGACACTGCTACATGATACATAACTTTACATCACACATTGATGCATAATACATAACTTTACATCAGACATTGCTACATGATACATAACTTTACATCACACATTGATGCATGATACATAACTTTACATCAGACATTGCTACATGATACATAACTTTACATCACACACTGCTACACGGTACATAAACTTTACATCACACATTGATGCATGATACACAACTTTACATAAGACATTGCTACATAATACACAACTTTACATCAGACACTGCTACATGATACATAACTTTACATCAGACACTGCTACACGGTACATAAACTTTACATCACACATTGATGCATGATACACAACTTTACATAAGACATTGCTACATAATACACAACTTTACATCAGACACTGCTACATGATACATAACTTTACATCAGACACTGCTACATGATACATAACTTTACATCAGACACTGCTACATGATACACAACTTTACATCAGACACTGCTACATGATACACAACTTTACATCAGACACTGCTACATGATACATAACTTTACATTAGACACTGCTGCATGATACACAACTTTACATCAGACACTGCTACATGATACATAACTTTACATCAGACACTGCTACATGATACATAACTTTACATTAGACACTGCTACATGATACACAACTTTACATTAGACACTGCTACATGATACACAACTTTACATTAGACACTGCTACATGATACATAACTTTACATTAGACACTGCTACATGATACATAACTTTACATCAGACACTGCTACATGATACACAACTTTACATCAGACACTGCTACACGATACATAACTTTACATCAGACACTGCTACATGATACACAACTTTACATCAGACACTGCTACACGATACATAACTTTACATCAGACACTGCTACATGATACACAACTTTACATTAGACACTGCTACATGATACACAACTTTACATCAGACACTGCTACATGATACATAACTTTACATCAGACACTGCTACATGATACATAACTTTACATCAGACACTGCTATACGATACATAACTTTACATCAGACACTGCTACATGATACACAACTTTACATCAGACACTTCTACACGATACATAACTTTACATCACACATTGATGCATGATACATAACTTTACATCAGACATTGCTACATGATACATAACTTTACATCAGACACTGCTACATGATACACAACTTTACATCAGACACTGCTACATGATACACAACTTTACATCAGACACTGCTACATGATACATAACTTTACATTAGACACTGCTGCATGATACACAACTTTACATCAGACACTGCTACATGATACATAACTTTACATCAGACACTGCTACACGATACATAACTTTACATCAGACACTGCTACATGATACACAACTTTACATCAGACACTGCTACACAATACATAACTTTACATCAGACACTGCTACACGATACATAACTTTACATCAGACACTGCTACATGATACACAACTTTACATTAGACACTGCTACATGATACACAACTTTACATCACACATTGATGCATGATACATAACTTTACATCAGACATTGCTACATGATACATAACTTTACATCACACACTGCTACACGGTACATAAACTTTACATCACACATTGATGCATGATACACAACTTTACATAAGACATTGCTACATGATACACAACTTTACATCAGACACTGCTACATGATACATAACTTTACATCAGACACTGCTACATGATACACAACTTTACATCGGAAACTGCTACATGATACACAACTTTACATCAGACACTGCTACATGATACACAACTTTACATCACACATTGAAGCATGATACACAACTTTACAAAAATATCAACTTTAAATAAGAAAATGTTCCATGTCCAACCAACCTAAAGGATAATAAACCTAAAGGATTAGTTATAATTATACAGAGGACTCAAAAATAAAACTTGATTAGAAACTTTGATTGATTCTGCCAACAGAGGTGTACAGTTCTAAAATATTTGGCTGAAGCAAGAACCAACCTACATCAAAACTAGTTAACATTCAACATTCAATAGTGTTACCTGTCTTGTCGTTTTTCATCAATAAGGTCTTGGTTCATTTATTTACAGATGTATTTTATAAGTTTCTGACTTTCCATCAGAAATGATTATTGCATCATAGCCAAAAAGTCCAGCAGGACAGAAGAGGTGGGCAGCAGTCTGGATTCAAACTCAGGACGCTAATGATGACAGTTCTAAGTGCATAACACTCAATCAGGTAGCAGGTAATAAAGCATACCCTATTTGCTCATGTCAAATAAATATTTAGTGACTTTTTAAAATTATAAATCATTGATTCAAAGATGATTACAGAGCCATTACCTGGAACATTATCAGTCTGACGGTGTCGACTACGGGTTCCAAAGCTGTATGCTGGGGCATTAGGCTTTGTCATTTGTCCTCCATTTTCTGGACAGTAAGCTCCTGGGCCCGGTGTCTTGAAAGCCATAGTATCTTTTTGTCTGTCATACAATGAATAATGGGGTGTTCCATCGTAACCATCTCTGTACACCTGGAAACAGAAGGAAATAAATCATCATTCTATATACCAAGTTAAACATGTAGTATACCAAGTTGAACATGTAATATACCAAGTTAAACATGGAGTATACCAAGTTGAACATGGAGTATACCAAGTCAAAGGAAATATATAGTGTATACCAAGTCAAACATATAGAATACCAAGATCCTCTGTCTCATATTATATAAGATTTAGTCTAAAAGAAACTCAATATATTATGGGTTAGATGCCAAGGAAGGATTTAATGTAATTAATTAACGATGATTAGATAATTGTGTTATATGTACCTTAGGGTTTGGGTAATAGCAAGGGCCAGGTCCTGAGTCTTCTTTGAACTTTCCATGCCTGACACCAAATGAATATGCTGGATATTTCACATGCACACTCCTGGGGTCATGAAACTTCTCCCCCACAAGAGTTGGCAGGCCATAAGCAGGTCCAGGGGACGAGTACATCGCTGCTATGGGACATCTTGGTTTTGTGTACTCATAAACCATTGTAAATCAGATGAAGGTATTGGATGAAAAGGTCAAATGGAAGACTTATGACTGTGATGTTAAATAAAATACTTTCAAATCTGAAAACAACAAAAAGTAACAAGTAAATTATAAATGCTGGTCGTGTATAATTAATACGCTGAACTTTTTTTTTCATTTCCAAGAATAGAAGATTAACACTGCCAATAGTTTACAATCTTTTATACTGTTCCTTAGCTTCTTCAATAACAACAATAACAGATAAAATGAAGAGTCAGGATGCTGATTCACAGATGTACAAATTGAAGTTTATTGTACAATATGGGATAAAACATAGGCACAATTTGTAGGCGTATCAAATATAATGTATTCCATATTATATATTGTTCAGAATAAACATGCAACATCCTATTCTGAATTAACAATAAATGTATAAACTGGCCAACTGCCTTCTAACAAAAATTATCATATAGTAGGGGGAAAAAAAATACTAATAATTTATAAATCAATTCAGGCACCTGTTAAGCCTGAGTCGTTGTGTAAATTTGTAAAGGTGCTTCTTCTTCCCCAGTGCAATTAGAGCATGGAATGGGTTGCCTGAGTCAGCCAGGAAAACCGCTGACTTGGCAGAATTTAAGTCATCAATTAAAGTACATGACTAGATTGACTTAGGGACACACGTAGGGCGTAATCATCTTCTTTTTTGAAATAACATGTTTATCTTATGTTATAAGATATTGATTCATGTTTATGTCAGAAGTTAACTTGGTTACTACATTCCTGCTGCTAATTGGTGTAGACAATTAAAATGGTCCTTAGTTGTGTTTGTTAGAGCT
>JASAOG010000052.1:1982500-2252500 GCA_030265305.1 Biomphalaria pfeifferi
GTTCTCAACCTGTGGGTCGCGACCCCTTTGGGGGGGGGGGGGTTGATTGACGATTTGCCCTAACCCCAGAACATTTTTATGAATTTCAACATGAGGTTATACAAAAAAAGTAAAGTTTCCCTTTCAGACCATGCGATCTATGGGGCAGATGTTGTTAAGGTCATCTTTTTTTTTTGGTCAACGGTTAACGAGCGGGTGTCATGTGGCCAGCAAAACGAGCGACCGCATTTACTTTCCCAACTAAAGTCAGGTACCCATTAGAGTTGGGTCGACTCAGGGACGCCCTAAAAATCCTGATATTCGAAATACCAGCCTTCACCGAGATTCAAACCTAGGACCTCAGGTTCAGAAGCCGAGCGCTTAACCACTCAGCCACCGCGCCCCCAACATGAGGTTACAAGGACGAAAAAATGCAGAATAAATTCCTCGAAATACAAAAGTTATTGACGGTGAATCATTTTTCAACGTTGAGTTATTTTTGATAATGATCAACACGATTCTGTTTTGGAGAGATGTGCATTGGCCTCACAAATATCTGACATACGCGAATTCAGAGGTACCTACAAATGTATCCAACTCACCACCAGGACAAAAATGAAGCAACTCAGCGCTGAATATTACAAAATACACAATTTTGAATCCAAAATAAATAATCCAAAGTACAAGATAAGTATACACACTAGCGGAGACGTTTGGAAATGTTTTCTTTAAAAAGTTTTGACCCATATCGTTGCATACATCTTTCGCGAAAATGGTCTAAATTTGACAATATCTTATTAAAACAGGAAACGTCTTCTCTTACTTACGATATTTTAATTTTTTTTAAAACACTGGTAATTATGTAATTTTAATAGTATCCAGACCTGACTAAATAAATACATTGAAAAGAAACTTTGTTTTCGCCGCCCCCCCCCCCCCCGTTACCTTGTTGTTTGTCGGACATTGGCTATAGTTCTAAACAGCTAATAAATCTGAACCGATGTAGGAGCATTTTAATTTTAATAAATAAGCTTTAAACAACTTGAACAAAAACTCAATATAACTGTTCTAACAATATACAGAGATTTAACTTGCTAAACAGTCATTTAGCATAAAAGTCAAAATGTTTTAAGCATTGTCTTTTGAATTGCTAGATCTCCTAACAGGGCGGGCTATTCGACTTAACACTAATAGTTATAGGTCTATGTTGTAAGAAGATACTAAGAAGAAAACAAAATTGTTCACTGATCTGCTTCTGTAAGTGTCTTTCAAAACAAATATTACAAACAGACCGCAAAAAATCTAGGCCAAAAATGAATAGTAGTGATTCCGTGGGAATCTCGTTTCGATGTCCAAGTATGGTTCAAGATGACCGCATCACTTTTATGAACCATGTGACCCGGGAAAGGATTTTATCCCGTGGCCAGGACTCTTCACCAGCTCCTCTGTCTGGAGTCCCCGCTCAACCAGACGATCACATCACATTTCGTCATGGGGCACGGTCCTTTGAGCCAACGACATGAGTTCCTCCTCTCATGGGAGGCCGGAGGCCGAGCTTACAATGGGCCATCTATATGCCTATAATGTGACACTGCCCCACGAGGGGGAACCATCACAGCAAGTGCAAGTACACTCGCTAGAGCATATCTGTGGTAGCTCACTCTATCTATCTATCTATCTATCTATCTATCTATCTATCTATCTATCTATCTATCTATCTATCTATCTATCTATCTATCTATCTAATCTAATATTATTATAGCTTTTATGTAGCGCTACTTTCATGTTTATAGCATGCTCAGAGCGCTTTGGTCCAATCTCATTTGTGGACCAGTGGGGGGGGGGGGGGGTATCTAGGAGTTGTTTTTCCGTGCTGCCTTTAGGCGATTTAAACTCGCTCGGATATATCAAAATGCTTGCTATTTATAGTCTTTCCAACATGTTTAGAGATATCCAATAGTCTCCTTTCATTAAATCCTTGTACAGTAGCGTATCATGGGATCTGGGTGACCCTCCTCTTTAGGGGACCCGGATTTTTTACTTTTCACATTATAACATGAAATAATGTACT
Organism: Biomphalaria pfeifferi; assembly: GCA_030265305.1. Taxonomy (NCBI): domain Eukaryota; kingdom Metazoa; phylum Mollusca; class Gastropoda; family Planorbidae; genus Biomphalaria; species Biomphalaria pfeifferi. Next base: position 1,984,551 of record JASAOG010000052.1, read on the forward strand.
TAATAAATATATGTCTAATGTTTTGAATGCATGCAACATGGTCACTAATTTACATAACAACATGAATAGCAAGATAATATTGTATTGTATTGGGTTAAATATGTATTATTTTTATTCCTACTTAATATTATATACTTTATTTTAACTAATTGAAGTGTTTGCTACAATTTCATCTTTCTGAGTTTGCTGTTTGTGTCAGATAGATGGGAAGCGTAGTCAAGAGGCTAAGTGCGCTTGAACTAGGCTTGTCTTGGGTACCTAGAAGGGCGCTTGAGGTTCGACACCCGACTCGGGCAAAGCAAGCATTTAATATATCCGGTGTACAAACAAGGAAGTGTTAATATTGTTAATGTTAATAATGTTTTTTTTTTAAGAATAGGTATATAGCGATATGTATGCACTTTTTCTCACTGCCGCATCTAATCTGCGGCCACCGGAAAGTGAATAGACGCTATTAAGTTTGTGTGGTCTGCCTGTCCGTCCGTCAGTCCCATTTGGATCTCAGAAACTAGAAGAGAAAATGAAAATCGGACATGATGATATTTTAGACAATAAAGGGGAACTTTACTTATGAAAAAACAACAACATGTAATTGAAAAGATAATTATGTTTGATATAAATTCATTTTGAAAGATTTAAAGTTTAAAAGGGATAAATGAATTTTATTTTATTTTTATTAATATTATTTAAGTGCCAAATGATTAAAAAATTGTATTACTTTAACGATGAAAACAAGACTATGGCTTGAATATTCCTGGTCCATTGGAGAATTCGAAAGGGGGCTTTTCTGTAATCTTGTTTTTTTTATTTTTATTGAGTTGGCAAAGGTGGAGTTTAAATGTACGTACTAAATAGTGTTCAGTTTATCGTGAAAATCTATAATATTTAATGATAAAAAAAGTAAAGTTCCCTTTGCAGACCTCTTAATATATAGGGCAGATGATGTAAAGGTTATCTGTTTCTGTGGCCAACGGTTGACGAGGGTGTCATGTGGCCAGTAAAACAACCAACCGACTTTACTTTTCCCAACTTATGTCAGGTACCCATTACAGCTGGATGGACCCAGAGGCACCCAAAGATCCCAAAAGTTAAAATCTCATTCTTCATCAGGATTCGGACACGGGACCCCCCGATTTAGAAGCTAAGCACTTTACCTTTCAGCCACCATTTTACAATGCTAATTTTAAATTAGAACTAATATTAAAGTAAACACATGTACTTGAGTGCAGCAACAAAGTCACTACCGCTTTTACTTTGCGTAATACTGTACTATAGCTCCTTTTAACGTCAGATCATGTACTGTAGTTCCTCTTACCACGAGATCTTGTACTGTAGCTCCTCTCACCGCTAGATCTTGTACTGTAGCTCCTCCTACCGCAACATCTTGTATCTTGTACTGTAGCTCCTCTCACCGCTAGATCTTGTACGGTAGCTCCTCTCACCGCTAGATCTTGTACAGTAGCTCCTCTCACCGCTAGATCTTGTACTGTAGCTCCTTACCGCTAGATCTTGTACTGTAGCTCCTCTCACCGCTAGATCATGTACTGTAGCTCCTCTCACCGCTAGATCTTGTACTGTAGCTCCTCTCACCGCTAGATCTTGTACTGTAGCTCCTCTCACCGCTAGATCTTGTACTGTAGCTCCTCTCACCGCTAGATCTTGTACTGTAGCTCCTCTCACCGCTAGATCTTGTACTGTAGCTCCTCTCACCGCTAGATCTTGTACTGTAGCTCCTCTCACCGCTAGATCTTGTACTGTAGCTCCTCACCGCTAGATCTTGTACTGTAGCTCCTCTCACCGCTAGATCTTGTACTGTAGCTCCTTACCGCTAGATCATGTACTGTAGCTCCTCTCACCGCTAGATCTTGTACTGTAGCTCCTCTCACCGCTAGATCTTGTACTGTAGCTCCTCTCACCGCTAGATCTTGTATCTTGTACTGTAGCTCCTCTCACCGTTAGATCAGGTACTGTAGCTACTGGTACCGTGAGATCTTGTACAGTAGCTCCTCTTACCGTGAGATCTTGTACTGTAGCTCCTCTGACCGCGAGATATTGTACTGTAGCTCGTCATACTGATCTCGCCGAATCCCTAATGTAATGTTGTACAGACGGTATTAAACTTATATGTTCAATAGTGGTTTATTTTAGTACAAAGCGTATATCAACTTCCTCTGTCTGTCTGGTACTGATCTTGTACCTATTCTCGGATCAAGCTGAAACTTCACACAATTATTTATTCTACATATCAAGACATGTAGGCTTATCAATAAAAAATTATTATAAGTAATTATTTGTAATTGATTTTTTGTGGGTATCGAACAAGGGAAAGAAATGCTACTTACTGAGAGTTGGGCCTGTATATATGTTTTGAATATGGTTTTTCTCCCATTTCCCATTCTCGGATCAAATTGAAATTTCGGATCAGTATTCACAGTCGATGACAATACACGAATCAATCAAAAAACGATAACCAATTAGTTAAAAAAATTAGTGGTTTTTAATTTAGTTTGTTTTAAATAGAAAAAGGAAGACTATTCCTGCAATATTGAGATATATGGCAGTGAATTTTGTGACTCTTCCCCTTCCCCTTGGATAAGGGTCGTTTTATTTTTAAATATTGTGTTACGTATTATTTGTTTTACATGACAGGGGTGAATGGAAGATTATTGCAAAACCAATAGTGGCTCTTCCTCAAAAAAATCGGGGCGGGGGGGGGGGGGGGGGGAAAGTCCACAAACTAACCTGGGTAAAAGATTTTTTTTTTCAGCTCACTTTGAAGATCCAGTATTGACCCATCTGCCCACCGATAGGTTCCTTCAGTGACACTATCATCTAAACCAATCCACACATTGGACATTGGCTCTACAATTTGGTACTTCTCCAACGTATTCAAGACAGCAAGTCTAGAGTTTCTACCTTTTTTAAAACAGAAAACAAAAATATAAAGCAAAATATTTATTTAAAATGAAGACTCTGCGGGCCACAGTCGAATCAATTACTATCAATTACAATCATTCAGTAAATTTGTGATAAAACAATAAAAACAACACAAGAGACAGATATTTTACAAAGAGAATTAGATGAATTACAGAAATGGGAATCAAATTGGAGCATGTCTTTCCACAAGGAAAAATGTCAGTTGTTAAGAGTAACAAAAAAACTAAAACAAATTAATTCCACTTTTCTTATTCATGGCAAACCAGTAACACAGACTAAAAACGCAAAATACTTAGGTGTTATAATAAATGAAAAACTGTCATGGAATCCTCATACTGATAAAACTATCAAACAATCAAACAAAGCTTTAGGATTTATTAAAAGAAATTTCTATAAATCAAATAAGAACATAAAACTAAACTATTTAACCTTGCTTAGGCCAATAATAGAATATGCATCCTCTGTTTGGGACCCCTCAACTCAAGAATTAGGGTTTATCAGCGTTAGACTCAAACGGGACCCCAGGCAAAGATAAGACGAGACATGGCTTGAAATGTTAACTTACTTGTGCAATCTGCTTTAGCCTCGACATAAGTCTTATTTTCTTGTCCCAGGTACAGACACATTTTTGTTGTACCTTGTGCATAAAGGTTGAAACCTGCTGATTGTTTGCATTTCAAGACTAAAGACAATCTTGGCCTCCCTTGACTGATCGCTTAAAAAAAAAAAGAATAGATCTAGTATAAGAATTAGGATATATTTTTTGTTCTCCTGACTGAAGTCATAAAAGAAGGGCATTTGAAAGGTGCATCAATGAGAATTTATTCTAAAAGATATTAATAGATCTAGCGCTAGCATAGAAAAGAAAAGTTCTGTTTAGAATTAGGAATAATTTTGTCCTATGAAAAATTCTTTGCGATGCGCTTGGGGAATATTACGAATGACAGGAACACAGGTCAGAACTAAAAAGAATCTCATGGATAGCATTGAAGAAACACCTGCTGATTATTTCAAGAACTCAACATTCCTCGTCCCATATGCTAGGACAAATTTGTACCAATACTTCTTCTTCCCTAGTGCTATTAGAGCATGGAATGGGTTGCCTGAGCTAGCCAGGAAAACCAGTGACTTGGCAGTATTTATGTCATTGGTTAATATGCATGACTATCATGACATCAAAAATATTATATTGGATGTTTAATAACTTTTCTATTTTTGGCGAACTAAACGGGACGGACAGACAGACAGACAGAAGGACTTACAGACTACACAAAACTAATAGCTGCTTTCCCTTTACGGGAGCCTCTAAGTAAAAAACAATTTACAAAATTTGATAAGGAAAATACTTTATTTGTTTCAACTTACGGACTCTAAAACTGCAAAGAACTAGAATTAAAACAATTAGGTTTCTCATATTGTAGCTCTAATGTAACTGTCTATACCTGTGTTGTAATGTAGCTGTAAGGTAACTGTCTATAGCTGTGTTGTAATCAAGCTGTAAGGTAACTGTCTATAGCTGTGTTGTAATCTAGCTGTAAGGTAACTGTCTATAGCTGTGTTGTAATCTAGCTGTAAGGTAACTGTCTATAGCTGTGTTGTAATCTAGCTGTAAGGTAACTGTCTATAGCTGTGTTGAGTTTCAACTACACGAATGTGTGGTGTCAGAAGCTGAGCACCTTTAATAACCCTTTTCATGACACATCTATTCATGACAAGAGCATCGAATAAAAAATAATCTCTTGATTTATTGACGACTCTAACACTAATCTCAGAAGGGCGTGTGCGTGTGTGTATATATACACCTAGAGATTTTTTTCCACTTCATTACTAAACCACGAGATACCATCTGTGTGGAAGTTGTTCATAATTGTCCCTGTGCCAAAGGTTTCCAAACCAAAGGGAAATGAGTGACTTCAGACCTGTTTCACTTACTTCCATTGTGTCTAAATGTTTAGAAAAAAATGGTCAAAATGTTTCTTCTGAATGATCTTTGTAGTAAGTTAGACCCTTTACAATTTGCTTACCAAAAGGGTAAAGGTGTAGACGATGCCATCCTTAATATTTTAAATTGTGTCTACAAACATCTAAACTTACCTAACACTGATATAAGATTGTTCTTTATTGATTTTTCATCAGCTTTTAACACTATACTACTTCATTTACTTATTGAAAAAATGAAAGCCTTGAAGATTAGTCCATACATAATACTATGGACCAATGAATTTTTGACCCAGAGACCTCAGAAGGTTAGGGTAAACAATGTAATATCAAATGCAAGCATAGTTAACACAGGGGCGCCCCAGGGGGCTGTGAGGTCGCCATTGTGGTTCATTTGTACACCAATGATTTTCCATCCGATAGTCCTTTTTGCTCCTTCACAAAATTCGCTGATGATGCGGCTCTTCTTGCCCTGCACTCTGAGAGCTCAGACGTAAATGAGTATTTCAGAGAAATTGAACACATTGAAAAATACTGTAAAGATACTTTTTTACTATTAAATGTCAAAAAAAAAAGCAACAACAAAGAAATGGTAATCGATTTTCGTAGTTAAAAGAAGGAAAATGATATTGTTTCTGTAGCTGGAGAGACTATTGAAATAGTGCAAACTTTTAAATACCTTAATACTATCCTAGACAATAAACTAAACTTTACAGCAAATACTTATTATATCAACAAAAAAAGATTACGATTACTGAGACAACTGTCCACGTTTAATGTTAGTGAAAAGGCCTTGGCTATGTTTTATCACTCTCACATCTGTAATATTTTAAGTTTTAATATCACTGCCTGGTATGGCAATCTGAGCATTAAAAATAAAAATAAACTTTATTGAATCTTTAATGCTGCTGGAAAAGTCACTGGCAAAAAAACAAACAAACCCCAATTTGGGCAGCTGTTTGAGACAAACATCCATAAAAAAGCTAAAAAGATTCTAGAAATAAAAAATCCCCCTTTGGAGAAGATTTTGTGATTTTACCATCACTAAAGAGCTACAAGACAAAGATAGCAAAGACAAACAGACACAAACACTCTTTTGTTCCCCTCGCAGACAAAACATCAAATAAAAACAATCTGATATAAACTTTGTCACATGTAAATTATAAGTGAGCCTGATGTGAATGTACATTTTTTTTTTTTTTAAATAGTTATAATGTTTTTGTTTGGTGTAATGCACAAATTGTAAGACAAATTTCCTTACGGACACTAAAGATTATTATTATTATTATGTTAGAAATGAACGAGTAGTCATTCTCTGGCGCTGCCAGGGTCGAGTTTCGCTAAAAATAAACTAAATTCATCGTAGTTCTTTTAACAGTTTCCACTGAAGAATTTTCTGGTGATGTGGCAGGTCTGCAGCAGTACCGCCCTCTGACAGGCAACGAGGATGTTCCCAGGAATGTTAAGGGTCTTGAAGGTGTCTGTGAGGTCAGTTGTTATTATCCCCTCGGTTGGTTGACATAACAATGGGGTATATTGTTATTTTGGACAATTTCCATAGACGCTTAATCTCCAGGCCTAGGTTCCCATATTTTCTTTGTTTTCTTAAATTATGAGACAGTGGCACGGCGATATCGATAATGGTAGCTTTTTTTTCTTTTTTATCGATGAACAGCAGATCCGGGCGATTAAAATCTACCGTTTTGTCGGTCAGAATAGGCCTATTCCAGTACAGCAGATGTTCAGTAGACTCGAGAACCTCTTGTGGAGAGTATTTATAATAAGGAGGAGTGTCCTTACCGATCAAATTGTACGTCAAACCCAGGTGTTGGTGTATTAACTTTGCAACTTGGTTATGGCGACCTAGGTAGGCTGACTCTGATAAGGCTGGACATCCTGCCATAATGTGTTCAATCGACTCGCCCACATTTCCACATTTTCGGCATTATTATTATTATTACATCAGTTGGAGAAAATCAAAGGCGGTTGGTTGTGGTGCTGGGCACATGACACCCTCGTTAACCGTGGGCCGCAGAAACAAATCTGCCCCATAGATCGAAAGGGCTGAAAGGGGAACTTTACTGTTATTATCTTGTGGTGTAGAAGACAATGTTGTTTGGAGTTTGTTTTTAGTTGAAGAGAATTACTTTGTCGAGGGTCTGATTGAACAAGCTTTTTTTTTTCTAATATTAATAATTATTGTTAGAACTGAAGCTGTTGTGAAGTATATTTTCATAGTTACTATTTAATAGTAATAAAGATAAGTATCCTGAAGCTGTTGTGAAGTATATTTTCATAGTTACTATTTAATAGTAATAAAGATAAGTATCAGGGTGTATCTGGGAGTGGTAGCACCTCTAGTGGATAGGCAGTCCACCTCTTTTTGAGGGTAGCTTGGCTCAGTCTTGGTCTGCACTCGGTACCAAACTCTAACCTGTGGCTCACAGAAGCTGTAGCATGCGCAGCCGCCACACCCCGGAAATGGCTTTGACTGGCCGGCTAAACCAGGTAGAGGGTATCTGACGTGTCCGTGACACTTAGTACACTGAGGTTCTGTCAAGCCTAACATGTGAAGTCTGGAGTTGGTGGCCTTTGTGAAACGTCACAAAAGTAGACAAATCGGACAGAAAGACAACTACAGCACATTGCTTTGGAGCACTCTAGAGCAGGACAAGACACACAGAAAGACTCATCCACTGCACCCAAACTCGTCCCCGGACGTCTTGACCAAATCTTGCTTCTGGAAAAGGATGGGCTTTAGGGCGAGAGAGTGAGGTGTGCGCGAATCCTCCTCACTAAAATCAAAATTCCAGCGCAAGTCATTAGTCATTCCCCCCCCCCCCCCCCCCCCCCAAAAAAAAAACAACAACCCAACTTTCCGGGCACACATAGGTCTCACCAGCCACACGAGGAAGCACTAAACCCCAGTGCAAAGCCCTCAGCCCCCTGGATGACAAAAGTGGTCATCATCGAACCACGATGATATATATATATATATATATATTAGGGTGGCCCATGCAGTATAGCAAAAAAAAAAAAGTTTTAAACTTCACCTTCTCACCCTTCCAACTTGTTCCAATGTTGAAAATAAAATTTTCTGTGAAATATTTTCTGAAATTTCTCGACATTTAGAGGTGGCCCAACAATCTAGAAGTTTGAAGTACAAATTTTTTAAAGTGGTTTTTATACGTTTTTGCTACTTGTACTGTGTTTGACGAAATTATGAGCAGCAAAATTATCTCATTTTTATTACAACATTAACTGTAGTGAAAACAGAGACATATTTGACAATAAACACACCTAACAACCGAAGCAGTTTACTAGTTTAGTTTATCACTGGGCCTATAGTCACTAGCCAGTCAAAGTCGACAAACTCATAAGTCGAACATTACTATCAGTCACACAGTCAGTACACATTAGGGTAAAATAACAACAGTGCATGGAACATGGAAACTGAAAACATGGTGATTGAACACAGTTTTTAGTCGTAACTACTAACTAAGATCAGTCCGAGTTTGATAGTTAAGGTGTCGTTGGCGTAGATGACATGGCCATCATGAGACCGGATTTGCTGCAGTCTGGAAACAGCCGGCGGTGTTCGCTAACGACATGCAACATGAATTGAAGCTGTTCCTCATCCTTGGTTAGCTTCTTATTGTAGTCCTGAATGAGGGCTACCCCTCTCTCAGCTCTGTCATTCACAACAGCCAACCCTTTAACAGTTCTCAGTGCACATTGGTATGTTTCATCCTCATCCCATTCTGATGGATCTTTTGACATAAATGACGTCTGTAACTGCAGAAGACGAAACATGGTCATTGAATTGGCTGTGCAGAACTGTTCGAGACCCTTGCTGTTTGTGAAGGCTGATGTTTCCACTCTGGGACGTTTAGGTGGATGCTCAGGTGCAGCATTCTCCATGGCTGCAAGCATCAGCTTCTTGGTTTCAGCTGGAACTCTAGAGTCAAACAGAGCGAGTGCTACCAGCTCTTCTGAAATATACCACAGATGCAGTCCCAGCTTTTTGCTGGTTACAGATGAAATGTTTACATCGGGGTATTCAAGGAGCTGTCTCATCAACAGGAAATCATTCAATGGTGCATTTATTGCCAGTGGTGCTGTTATCCATACTCTGAGATAGACAAGCACACCAAATGCAGCAACAGCAGTGATTCCCTTCAGCTCACTCTGTGTCATCTTGAATTGTGCTCTGAAAAGCCACATCTTGATACTGTACAGCACTTTAGCCAACCACCTTGCTCGATGCATTGCACCTGGAGACTGAAAGTGAATCCCCCTGGAAGGAGCCTGGCCAAGGTAAATCATAGACAGTTCCAGGAACTCCCGGTAATCATCTCGTGGCTGCTGCTCTTCAAGTTGCATGCGAGCAAATTCCAACAATTCATTTCTACTATTAGCAATGAGATTGTCGATGAATGGATCTGTTTCTGTCGGCTGGTAGTTGTCACGATCTATGAATTTCCAGTGCTCCTTGAATCTTTTGAAGATTGATATGTCAGGGCTTGATAAACCTCGTAGCATTTGGTCAAATGCTGCACCGACAATAAGTTCCATGATGTGATGACGACAGGCCAAGTATAGGAGATCTTTGGCCAACATCTGTTGAATTAAGACACAAGCACCTTGCTTATCACCAGTGTTTGAACTTGTTGTGTCAAAACACAAAGCCACAACCTGCTTTTCGATGCCCCATTGCTTTATCTCGTTGACCACGGCAGTAGCTTGGGATTCACCAGTTCCAGATGACAGTTTTGGAACTGCAAGCAGCTGTTCACAACCAACACCTGAGATGAGAATTGGTAACCTGTCGACGTGTTCTCTAGTTGTCAAATCTTCCAATAACTTTCCATCCCAGTGGACAGTCAGATGGTTTACAGATAGAAATTCTGATTTCAGGTGTGATGCTGCAATTGTTCTAGCTTTACACCTGGCTCGGTGGATTAAGTTCCTGCTGATGTTGAGGGAATCAACATTGTGATCAAGGCTGGATGCTGTTTCACACAACACATAAACAGCATTTCTGGAGGATGTCTGTGTTCTGTCCAGAGCTGCCATTAGCCCAGTAGTCAATACATCAGTCTTAGCTTTCTTTGGCACTGGCTTTGTGATACAGTCAGCAGGATCTGTTGATGAGGATGCAACAGGTTTATATTCATCATCACACATGGCAATCTGCTCTTGGTCATGGTCACTGTCTTCACCAGATGATGATTCGAGAGTTGTCAAACAAGCACTGATATTCATTTCATCTACTGACTTTTGCCGCCGCCTTGCTTCAGCCTGTTTGCGTTCACCAGCTGATCTAGCTTTACGTTCAGTAACTTTATCCCGGACACCAATGGATCCTGGACGCCCTTTTTCTCTCTGGCGTAACAGGAATGCCCTGTCTTCTGGGTTGCTAATGATAGTTAGTGCATCCTGATGGGCTATGTCGAACAGATCTTCAAGATGAGAAACAAATTCATGCTCCTGTTTTTTGTGAGCTTCACCAGACCTCGACTTGTGTTTTTGGAGACCCTTCCATTCATAAAAGACTGATTCAAGCTTCTGAATGCAGTGCTGTTCTGCTCTTGTCGGAATGCTTGCTTTTTTCCAGAACTCCATTATCACGTTGATTGTCAGTTTACTGGCTTCGCGAACAGTCATTTTTTCTACTTTATGTAGGTGTAGAAAGTACCCGAATGTCTGATAATACGATGGCAGCTTTGCACCAAGAATTTCAGGAACATATGATTTAATCAAGTAAACATTATCATTAGATCTTGTTTCCATTCTGTTAAATCTGAAACACAATAACATGGAGAGTGGAGACGATTAGGTTAAGCAAAACTCTAGGCATAATTGAATGAACAACTGAAAAATTTTAAATTTGCTGTATAGTACAAGAGTACCAGTACATTTAACAACGATGTGTTTTTGCAGTTAATTCAGCAAAGTAAAATACTGACTATTAATACATGAAGAGAACAAAGATTGCATAATTACATCTCGACTGGTGAGTAATAGCTGACTTTTTGTCTCAAAAATGAAAAACAAATATAAACATAAACAGAAGAGAATTAGCAAAGAATGTCTAATAAATTCAATAAAATACCAATAAATAAGTAACACTTAAATAGGTTAATCATCCATACTCTCTCAGTCACTGCTATATAACAAACCAATAACTCGCCCTGAATTACCGGCAAAGGAAACACCATGTCAAAACTTCATCACCAGTGGGCCACCTTTAAATATTGTCAAATTGCAGAAATATTTTGCACTAATTATTTTTATAGCAATTGGAACAACTTGGGAGGGTGAGAGTTGTTAGTTTTTAACTTTCAATTTTTTGGGCCACCCTAATATATATATATATCTTATATAATACAGACGTTACTTCAAAAAAGAAGATGATTACGTCCTACGCGTCATGCATTTAGTCATGCATATTAACCAATGACTTAAATTCTGCCAAGTCACTGGTTTTTCTGGCTAGCTCAGGCAACCCATTCCATGCTCTAATAGCACAAGGGAAGAAGGAGTATTTGTACAAATTTGTCCTAGCATAGGGGACGAGGAATGTGTCTTTATTTTTGTGTCTTTCAGAGTATTTTATTAAGTTTTGTTTTTGTATTTGAAGATTATGGTTCAGTGTTTTATGTATAATTGCTACTTTACTTTTGAGTCTTCTGTCCTGAAGGCTTTCTAAATTTAGTGATTTTACTAATGGTGTTACTCTAGTCAAATGTGAATATTCGTTTGTTATGAATCTCACTGCTCTATTTTGTGTTTGTTCCAGTTTCTTAATGTTTTCTTGAGTTGAGGGGTCCCAAACAGTGGATGCATATTCTATTATTGGCCTAACCAAGGTTAAATAACATTTTAGTTTTATGTTCTTATTTGATTTATAGAAATTTCTTTTAATAAATCCTAATGCTTTGTTGGATTTTTTTGTAGTTTCATCAATATGTGGATTCCATGACAGTTTTTCATTTATTATAGCACCTAGGTATTTTGCGTTTTTAGTCTGTGTTACTGGTTCGCCATGAATAAGATAAGTGGAATTAATTTGTTTTAGTTTTTTTGTTACTCTTAACAACTGACATTTTTCTGGGTGGAAGGCATGCTCCAATTTGATTCCCATTTCTGTAATTCATCTAATTCTCTTTGTAAAATATCTGTCTCTTGTGTTGTTTTTATTGTTCTATATATTATGCAATCATCTGCAAATAATCTGACTTTTGTTCCTGAACTAATGCAATTTGGTAAATCATTTATGTAAATTAAAAATAGTAGTGGACCCAAGACTGTTCCTTGAGGTACACATGAGTTTACTGTTATTGGTGTTGATTTAGAGCCATTTATTATTACAGTTTGTTCTCTCCCTATCAGAAAATCTTTAATCCACTGATGCAGTGGACCATTAATGCCGAAATATTTTAATTTTTTAAGCAAACTATGGTGGTGAACTTTGTCAAAAGCCTTGGAAAAATCTAGTAAAATAGCATCTATTTGTTCACTATTATCTAAACCTTTTGAAAAATCATCAATAAGTCCTATTAGTTGTGTTTCACATGTATTGTTTCACACATATTGTATGGGTTAGAAGTGTCTGCATCAAAGGAATCAAACAATCCTGATGTAAACTGAGGTAACTCACACGGTACACAGTGCCATGATGCGTCTTTGTTGCCTAAGGCATAATACACAGGTGTATTCATATGGAGACATGATGCATGGTACCATTCATCGCAGGTGTCACATTGAATGGCTTTCTGTTTCATGGCGCATACTTTTTTGCAGATGTTGCATCTATCTTTAGATCTAGGCCCTGGATTTGACTCTGCATCTCCTACTATTAATATTAACAGTGATAGGTATTTATTTCTGCTGTATCTGTAGCCAGAGCAATTTCATGATGACTGTTGTTGATTTTAGTTTTTAAAGGTCTAGTCTAAATCTAGTTTAAGGTTTACAATGCCTAAGTTGTCTAAGTCTAAAGTGAAAGCTAATTTACAATGACAATTAAATCAAATCAAATGGTTTATTAAATTCAAAATATGGACCTAGACTAGATCTAATTCTAGATCAATATATTTACGAGTATAACTAACTATATAGAATATTACTATTAGTTATTATTAGTAGTATTAGTAGATGATTAGTAGATCTAAAGCCTTAATTAAAGTCTAAGTCTAACACTAGACTGAGTAGATCTAAAATCTAAGGATATAATAATAAATATAGACTAGATCTAAATAATATTAAATATATAGATTCTAGATCTATCTAATTATATTTAGATCTATATAAGGCTAATAAAAAAAGGATTAGTGAGACAAAATAGTCCTAAACTAAGAGTTGTTAATTTGAATTAATTAGTGGAAAAAAATGCTGAATTAAGTTAAATATATAATTTAAGATATTAGTTTATTAGTTGAATAGCTTTTTTAAGGAATTTGGTTTGATTTTAATACAAAAAAACGAAAATTTCAACTCATCTCTGATAACAGTAAACAGGGTGCAGCCATCTTGCCAAGAGCGCGTAGCTCTTTAATATATACATATATATATATATATATATATATATATATATATTATTTACAAGTACACAAGTTATTGATCTACTTATGTCGATTTAAATGACATTAATACTTTGATCATACCCCTAGATAAGTCTGAGAAGAACCTGGCATATAAATTAATAAATAAAATTTGATGAAGCATTTGTAGTAGTTTACTTATATGAAAATAATTAATTGATGTCTTTTTCGTTAGTATCTAGTCCCTTCTTCAGGGAACAGTACCAGGAAAAAGAAGAAGAGGCAGACAAAGAAAGCGATGGGAAGACAACACAGAATGGGCATCCAAGACGAAAGACAGAGGGATAGAATGTGGGAGAAATAACGTGCACAAAATGTATACCTGACAGTCGGACCAGCGAGACGCGGTGGCTGAGCGGTAAAGCACTTGGCTACCGACCCGGAGTCCGGGGTTCGAATCCTGGTGAAGACTGGGATTTTTAACTTCAGGATCTTCGGGCGCCTCTGCTGAGTTTACCAAGCTCTAATTGGGTACTTGACGTAAGTTGGGGAAAACTAAAGGCGGTTGGTCGTTGTGCTGGCCACATGACACCCTCATTAACCGTAGGCTACAGAAAGAAACGGATGACCTTTAAAGTCATCTGCCCTATAGACCACAAGATCTGAAAGGGGAACTTTACTTTTTTTTTAGACAGACAAGCCGAGTTTATATAAGCAAGAACAGACTTCGGTGGGCAGGTCAACTTAAAAGAATGTCAAAGAACAGAGGATCAAAATAAAAAAGCGACGACCCCAAGGAAGACCGCGGATACGATGGATTGACGATGTAGAGGCAGATGTACAGCAGGTTAATTAAAAGGTGGGGGAGGGTGGAAACAAAAATCTCAAGAGAGATGTCAATGGAGGGATGCACTGAAGCAGTGGAGAGCTCTCCGTGGGCTGTAGCGCTATTGGGATGGTTGTATGGATTTTAATATTTAACAAGCAAAATATAAAAATCCTTTAAAAAACAAAACAAAGTTTATCTAAAGGGGAAGAACTCGGCCCTTAAAAATATATCTGTCAATAATGTACAAGTTATTTCTCATATTCTATATCTAACAAAATAATTAATTACCAATAATTAATTGACAAATTGTTTTTTTTTTGTTTATTGATTTATGTTTTGTTAGGGACAGTAAATAATTGTTTAAAGCATCAACTTGATCGAAGAATGCGTGCCAGAGAAATAGCGTTAAAAAATTATTTAATAGTATCCCATTCTTTAGGTAATCACTACCCATAGACCCCCGCTGACCGCAAATCCGAAACTGCAAACTTAAACTGTACGGCCATATCACGGGGTCCTCAGGACAAGCAAAGACTTACTGCATGGGCCATTACCAAAGAGGGGAAGAATAGGCAGACAAAGGTAGAGAAGAAATGGGAACGTCTACAGCATATAATTGAAACAGATTATCGTCAAGTCGAAAACAAAAGGGAGGAAAGGGGAAAGACGGTATGTGGTGGTGCCCCAAAATCCAACACACTAAGGATAAAAGTAAAAGTAGTACAGTTCCCCTTTCAGACCTTGTGGTCTATTGGGCAGATGATGCTAAAGGTCATCTGTTTATGTGGCCTACAGTTAACGCCACCGCGCCTCCAAACTAAGGATAGGTTACAGGTAAGGGTGTAGGTAATCTCAGGTACAACTAATTAAAAGCATACAAATACCCTCGCACAAATATGCTCATAAAAAAAATAATTAAACAGGAACATAGTGTTAAAATGTTATTTGACCTTGGTTAGGCTAATAATAGAATATGTTGTTTTTTCTGTTTAAGACTCCTCAACCAGGGGCGGACTGGCTATATGGGCATTCGGGCAAATGCCCGGTGGGCCGGTACCCAATTGGGCCGGCAGGACCACCGAAGGGGCCACATGAATGCCAGTAAATTGTTTTAAGATTTTATAATATTCTCTTTAAAAGCAATAATTTGAGTGTCGAGATTTAAGAGAGAATCTTTTACATTTTAAAGTCTAATACTAATCTAGGGCATTGTCGTAAATACCATTTGTCCGTATATAATGCTCCTGGCGGATGTCCATTCCTTAGACACACTAAACGATAAGCGGGAAACTTAAGGTCATTATTTCTTATAGAGATGGACGTTAGTGTGAATATATTCGGATGGACCTATACGGTCACCAACAACAGGGTTCCAGGTCCTATAAATAGGGTGTCCAGTCAAATGCTAATTCGTATTGTAATTCAACAATAGTATAAGGTATGATTAAGTTATACATAAATAGTGGATTATGGTAACTTGAAGATTGGACTAACTAGATCATGATCCGTCTTATGAAGATTGATCACCGCCTTTTGTCGTATGGTGATTTACTTTAGTTCTTTGTGTTGAAAATCCAATGTAAATAATAGTTTGTTTTTCTTTTAGTGAAGCACGGGAGTCTGGTAGAGTTATACGGATTGGACTATGTGAACAGTTCAATGTCTGCGTCCACAGTTTTATGTTTTTAATCTTTTAAGGTGACATATTGTTGACATTTATATTGCCTTTTGAAATGTATATTCAAATTTTGCGTTTAATACATTTTAGATGCATCACAAGTCCATCAAATGGTTTGTATAGTTAAATATATTAACTTAAATTGCTATGCTAGGCCATGCGGATGTGAGAATATGTATGTCTGGTTACTCTTTTTTCTCCATTTATATAAAAAAAATATTTAAAGTAAAATTGGTTTACATAGAAATGTAGCACATCCTCACATTAAATTTTGTCACAATAAATACAAGGACATGTTTTCTCTTTTAAAAATTTCTATAATAGTTAATGTAAAGAAACATTTTCGTATAATTATGTCACTTCGACAATTCACTTACACTGTAAAAAAAGGTTTACTATCAAATAGAATGCTAATTTTTCTTATTAAAACGCCCATAGAGTTCTCTATATCATTGTACTACGAAAATAAAAAACAGAAAGGTCATACCTTCAAAGGTAGATGACTGTTGGAAAAGATTTCATCTACTTATAACATATATAAATATTACAAATTTAGAATCTTTAAGGTCAAATATAGTCTTAGCATCGAACGTTTTCTTTCTATTTACTAATAATATTTTAAAACAAATAAATGTTTTCATTCATATTAAGTTCAACATTTGAAACAATATTTACAAAATAGTAAATTAAAAAACTGTAGCTCTATCTATCAGAATAAAATTTAAATCAAAGTACATATAAATAACCTCGTATTTCTTTAATAAGATAGCTTGTTGTGTGTAGAACATTGGCATTTCATTCCAAAGGTACAGAGTTCTAATATCTGTAAAGGATTTTTTATTTTATAAAGTTTTTATATTTATTTTTTAATACATAACTAAATAATTGCAATATATTGTGCTTACTTATTTCACCCTTTTTTTTTTCTATTCTTAGGCAGATACATTGATACATTGTTTGAGTCCAAATTGTTTGACACGACTCGCTGTCCAAATCATCTTAATTATAGGGATGGGGGATGGGAGCGGGCAGGATTTGAACCCTCGACCTACGATAAATCCGAACGACAGTCCAGTGCGCAAACCTCAGGCGGCCATCCAAAGATTTGAATGCTTTCAATGTGTATGCCAAGTACATGTATACGTTATATGGTAGCAGAAAGTTTATCGTAATAATAGATTCACCATTCCAGGTATTATACTTTATTCATTTAGTAATATATATGGCACACGATTTGTGGGCCGCATTGTATAGAAAATGCTCGGGCCGATTTTAACACCCTGTCCGCCACTTTCCTGAATGCAAGAAAACAGAAAGAAACTAGAAAAATACGCAAATTAGAGCCTCTAGATTAACACCACACACACACACACACACACAAGACAAAAATAAAAACAACGAATATTCACATAAGATTACATAAACTCTTTATCTCCCAAGCAACGATAATAGCGTCGGTCGATTTTGTAAAAGCCGATTAAGCGACGATATCGTCGTCGGTGCAGTTAAACATCTTTGTTTCGTTCCTATTCTTGATTAATAATTTTAAATGCTTATATTCTAAATCTACGTGATTTCCGCTTGCAGAAGAGTTCACTGTTGACTTCCTTCAACATGGTTTTAATATTACAGAGCGTTTTGAAAGCCGATCTTCTCAAACTTGTAGATCTAAATTATATTCGGATCAACATGTAAAAGACCTTATTGATTCAAAAAACAGTGATTTTGTTTTATCTGTTCATACTTCATAGTGATAGTGATAGTTCTAATGTCAGTGTTAGATCTAGATCTAGATTTTAGATCTGAATCTGATAGTTCATAAGCTGATGAACCTGCCACGCCCCCTCCTAAAAACTAGACGTATTAGCACAAAAAATACATCTAGATCTAGGCCTGTTTCAACAATTTTGAAAAATTCAGAGATAAGTACTAAAACAGAAAGCAATGTTAGATTTATTCCTTCCAATAAGTCTAGACCTACTTCAGCCAATGTGGTATATAGATCTAGAGGTGTCAACATGAGCTTACTCAATTCTGAGCTTTACTAGATTCCGCAATTGTTGATAATCTAGTAGATGCAATAATGAGTTATGCAGTCTACATAATAAAAATAAACACTCCAGCACGCAGGGCATCCATTTTTACAAAATGGAAACCAGTTTCTAACTATGAAATTAATAAATTTCTGGACAATGATGGGATTAGACTCGTCGTTACGTCCCGCACATCCATATGGATTAATTTTTAATAGTTGTTTTTTGTTCAGGCAAACATTATATAAATAGCAATGAATTACTTTTATTTGAAATATATCATGTGCAGTGTAATTATTTTCTTACTGGAACTTAATGTTTTTGCAAGCTGTTTGTTCTCATCAATTTTCTATGGAGGTGACCTTGGATATTGTGCTCCAGCTTTGTACTCCATGAGTTTTTTATTGTTTTAGTGCCAGTTCTATTTCATAAAAATATGAATAAGGATTATAAAACAATAGCATTTAATTCAGTTTGGACTAGAAATGATCTTCTTATGTGACCTGGATTAAATTTTTTCGTCGTCCATTGGTGAGTTTTCAGATTTTCATTTTTAATTTTCATAAAGCAAAAAAAAATAAAAAAATAACACTTCAATTTATACACTTGATTTTGTAATATCTAAAAAGGACATTCATTTTCCTTTAATTCAGTATCAAAAACATTATTCTATGATTGTAAATAGAAAAAAAGTTATGCCATTATAATTAGAACATGTTAGTGCACTACAATCGGATTAAATTAATAATTCCGACAGAACGATGAAAATAGTTACGGAGATAGAGAATACCTTTAAAAATCTCTATTTATATTTGGAACAGGAGAGAACTATTGAAAATTATAGGTGGCAAGTCATTTCTGGGTTATCTACCTTACTTTTAATAGCTCGCTTATCTTATCTTATATGATACAGACGTTACAAAAAAAAACAGTGATGTGTATACTGTCTTATTAAAGCAGACAAACAGTGGTGTGTATATTGTATGATTAAAAGCAGACATACAGTGGTGTGTGTATACTGCCTGATTAAAGCAGACATACAGTGGTGTGAATACTGCCTGATTAAAGCAGACATACAGTGGTGTGAATACTGTAGAAAGGACGGTTTATTAAAGCCTGATTGTTTATATTTTCAATAAGTAATGTGATGGAATACGTAGACCCAGTATCTATATAAATGAGAGTCATTTATGAAAACAACAATAGTACAGTAACAGTTGCTTCCCTTTTTGCGTCACATAGATGCTATTTTTACATCAATGTAGTCAGTGGTTGAGGCCAGCTAGAGTTGTTCCCATTTTACTAGAACCTACTTCATCAATAATTAAATTAAAAAAAAAAACGGCCTAGCAAGGTGATTATTGTATAAAGATTATCAGAACGAGAATTAGGAATTGAGAGGTCGATACATTGGCATTTAATCTAGCCTGAATCCTAGTCACACTATATCAAAACGTATGCTGGAGTTATAATTAATGTATTTTTATGTCTAACGGTTTTCACTCTTGAAAAATCAATATTTTAATATCATAAAACAGAAATAGTACAATAACAAAGACACTCACCCAAACTATGCTAATATAAAATAGTTTAAATAATGAATCCACGGAGATAGTGAAAATAATTACCATAAAATAAAATAAAGAAGCCTTACTTTGACCCTGCTAACTCAAAATGTTTGTTTTTGTTTTAGAAATACCTGAATTCTTGTTTTTATGAAGTTTATTTTTATGATTATCTACCTTGTGATGTTTCGCTTCAATAATCTCTGTTATCGGTCACCTATAAACGTTTTAGTACTTGACTAAGGGAATGTAACTCTTTCAGGTTCAATAACTCTATTTTTCCCAAGTACTCCCCCATATTTCATAATATTTTTTTGAAGTTATTTTCCTTCTTACTTCTGTATCCTTACCCTCAGGGACTCAGAGGTAGGCGTACCTCAGATTGAGAAACGCTGGTATTTCTCTTCATTCTGCCACTAGCACACAGGAACTGTCGTGTCGTACGCTGGCTAGATAAACAGCATCCTAGGAAAGCGTGGCCCCATCGATGTACAGAAACTAATTGACATCGATTTCCATTGATGAAGCAGTACGACAGCCATCCCTGACAACGGGCGCAACTTGATTGATGGCAAAAGTTAGGTCAAAATATCTCCGGTAATTTCCGGATCCTTGAGACCTGGCTTCATTGATAATGATTACAATGACTAGGAAAAAAGGAGCAGAGATTCTCCTAGAAACACTTTCATTTTGTTAGTGTGTGTTGGTGTTTATTTTGACACACTTTGATTGGGCTAATTATGTGTGACTACACGTAAGTGTGTGTGATTCTTTATAAAAATGAACGTGTATATGTGACGGATACAGTTGGGGTAGAAGCAAGCACGGATTTACAGTAGTGTAATGTTGAAATAGTCATGGTTTTAGATATATGTTGAAATTGTCGTAGTTGTAGATCTATGTTAAAATTGTTGTGGTTGTAGATCTATGTTGAAATAGTCGTGGTTGTAGATCTATGTTGAAATAGTCGTAGTTTTAGATCTATGTTGAAATAGTTGTAGTTTTAGATCTATGTTGAAATAGTTGTAGTTTTAGATCTATGTTGAAATAGTCGTGGTTGTAGATCTATGATGAAACTGTCGTAGTTGTAGATCTGTGTTGAAACTGTCGTGGTTGTAAATCTATGTTGAAACAGTCGAAGTTGTAGGTCTATGTTGAAATTGTCGTAGTTGTAGATCTATGTTGAAACAATTGTAGTTGTAGATGTATGTTGAAACTGTAGTAGTTGTAGATAGATCTATGTTGAAACTGTCGCAGTTGTAGATCTATGTTGAATAGAACCATGGGTGACTTATTACGATGACGGTGTACAACTCCGACTTATAATAATAGATTCTTTATGAACATATCTCGTTCTTACGTTCTCAAATCTGTGTTTCTGTTTATGAAGCCAACATTTTAGATTAAAAGGATTTCATGTTCCTCGCTGAATCAATCTAGAGATAGAAACAAAATATAAAACAAGGTTACAAAGACAGTTTGTGTGGAAACGCAAACTCAAATTCGGCCCCGAAGTGGTCCACCCAGGCAGTTAAAAAGGCAGGTTGCAATATTTTCAGAAAGAACATCAGAGTGAAATTCTGTCAAACGCAAATGACATAGAAGAATGAGAAAGAAGTTTGACAGATCTTGTGTGGTGCCCCAACGGTCCAACAGACCAAAGGATAGGTGAAAGTGAAGGTGAAGTTAGATGTGAACCTTGCCTGATTTCATGTAATGATTATTTTATTGATCTAATTACTTTGTATAGTTTCAATCTTTTAGTCAATGACTCATAAACAAAAGTGTCGTAAAAGAGAGAGAGAAAAAGCGAGTGGGAGAGAGAGGGAGAGAGAGATAGAAAGAGAGTGGGAAAGAGATAGAGAGAGAGTGGGAGAAAGAGAAAGCGAGTGGGAGAGATAGAGAGAGATAGAAAGAGAGTGGGAGAGAGAGAGAGAAAGAGTGGGAGAGAGAGAGAGAAAGCGAGTGGGAGAGAGAGAGAGAAAGCGAGTGGGAGAGATAGAGAGAGATAGAAAGAGAGTGGGAGAGAGAGAGAGAAAGCGAGTGGCAGAGAGAGAGAGATAGCGAGTGGGAGAGAGAGATAGAAAGAGAGTGGGAGAGAGAGAGAGAAAGCGAGTGGAAGAGATAGAGAGAGAGATAGCGAGTGGGAGAGAGAGAGAAAGCGAGTGGGAGAGAGAGATATATAGAGAGAAAGCGAGTGGGAGAGAGAGATATATAGAGAGAAAGCGAGTGGGAGAGAGAGATATATAGAGAGAAAGCGAGTGGGAGAGAGAGAGAGAAAGAGAGTGGGGGAGAGAGAGATAGAAAGAGAGTGGGGGAGAGAGAGATAGAAAGAGAGTGTAAGAGAGAGAGAAAGAGAGTGAGAGAGAGAGATAGAAAGCGAGTGGGAGAGATAGAGAGAGATAGAAAGAGAGTGGGAGAGATAGAGAGAGATAGAAAGAGAGTGGGAGATAGAAAGAGAGAGGGAGAAAACGAGTGGGAGAGAGAGAGAGAAAGAGAGTGGGAGAGAGATAAAAAGAGAGTGGGAGAGAGAGATAGCGAGTGGGAGAGAGAGAGAAAGCGAGTGGGAGAGAGAGATATATAGAGAGAAAGCGAGCGGGAGAGAGAGATATAGAGAGAGAAAGCGAGTGGGAGAGAGAGATATAGAGAGAGAAAGCGAGTGGGAGAGAGAGATAGAAAGAGAGTGTAAGAGAGAGAGAAAGAGAGTGGGAGAGAGAGAGAAAGCGAGTGGGAGAGATAGAGAGAGATAGAAAGAGAGTGGGAGAGATAGAGAGAGATAGAAAGAGAGTGGGAGATAGAAAGAGAGAGGGAGAAAGAGAGAGGGAGAAAACGAGTGGGAGAGAGAGAGAAAGAGAGTGGGAGAGAGATAAAAAGAGAGTGGGAGAGAGAGAGAAAGCGAGTGGGAGAGAGATAGAGAGAGAGAAAGAGAGTGGGAGAGAGAGAGAAAACGAGTGGGAGAGATAGAGAGAGAGAAAGAGAGTGGGAGAGATAGAGAGAGATAGAAAGAGAGTGGGAGAGAGAGAGAGAGATAGAAAGAGAGTGGGAGAGAGAGAGAGAGAAAGCAAGTGGGAGAGATAGAGAGAGATAGAAAGAGAGTGGGAGAGAGAGAGAGAAAGCGAGTGGGAGAGAGAGAGAGATAGCGAGTGGGAGAGAGAGATAGAAAGAGAGTGGGAGAGAGAGAGAGAAAGAGAGTGGGAGAGAGAGATATAGAGAGAGAAAGTGAGTGGGAGAGAGAGATATAGTGAGAGAAAGCGAGTGGGAGAGAGAGATATAGTGAGAGAAAGCGAGTGGGAGAGAGAGATATATAGAGAGAAAGCGAGTGGGAGAGAAAGAGAGTGGGGGAGAGAGAGAGAGATAGAAAGAGTGTAAGAGAGAGAGAAAGAGAGTGGGAGAGATAGAGAGAGAGAAAGAGAGTGGGAGTGAGAGAGAGAAAGCGAGTGAGAGAGAGATAGAGAGATAGAAAGAGAGTGGGAGTGAGAGAGAGAAAGCGAGTGGGAGAGAGAGAGAAAGAGAGTTGGGGAGAGAGACAGTGAGAGAGAGAGAGAGAAAGTGAGAGAAATTTGCAAAAAAGTTGAGCCAGACAAGAGAGAGAGAGAGAGAGAGAAAGAAAGAGCATATACGCAATGTAAAGGAGACAGCGAAAGAGAAACAGAAATTTTGAAATATAAAAAAAGTCTCCCATACAAAGATATACAAATCCTACCACCTTATCTGATATTGCTCCGTTATAAGTTAATATCTATGTTCTGGTTCCTGTATCCAGGGCTATTTCCCATCTCTACATTTCAATCACATTGTCCTCGACATCTTTTTTGAAAATAGAATGTGTCGAGACGTTTTTCTCTCCTCTCATTGTTTTTAAAATATATATTTAGTGCAAGAGCAGTGCACTCATACTTTGTGAGATTTTTCCATCTCTGTTAACGCCCTTGTCAAGTAGCAAGCAGATAAATATCTTCTGTTCTGAACGGTTTTATCCGTGAGTTCCAAGTGTCTTATACAAGACAGAGAGAAGACAGTTCTCGATGTTATGTGTGTCTGTTAGTTTACTAGAGAGAGAAAGAAAAAACACAGCAACGAGAAGAATAGACAGAGAGAGGGCGAAAGCAAGATTAAAAAATACGAAAAGATGTATTAATATTTCACTACATTTCACAAATGATAGCTGCACAATGAAAGAAGATACCGCAATTCCTATAAGTTAGTTTATAGACGAGGAGTTAATAGAGAGATCATAAGAGACATTACGAGAAAGAGAGGCTAAGATAAATAAGATAATATAATAATAATAATAATAATCTTTATTATCCATAAGAAAAATGGTCTTACAATTTGTGCATTACACCAAACACAACATGATAACTATAGAAAACCAAAATGTACATTCACATCAGATAATATACATGGGAAAAGGTTATATCAGATAGTTCAATTTTATTTAATGATTTGATTGCCAGGTGAACAAAAGAGTGTTTGTGTCTGTTTGACTTTGCTATCGGTGTCTTGTATCTCTTTTGAGATGGTAAAATCACAAAATTCTGACCTGAAGGGTGATTTTTTTATTTCTCAAACCTTTTTAGCTTTCTTATGAATGTTTTTTCTCAAGCAGCTGACCTAATTGAAATTCAGTTTGACTGCAATTGACCACCTTAGCATTAGTACTATACCAATAACATTATTGATGCAAATACGAACAACATTCACACACGAGAGTCATAGACACTCACTACCAGCGCTTTATGACTTCTATGTATTTCTCGATGAAGACAGATGATCTTGTAACACTCTGACTAAAAGTGGGATAAAGGCGTTTTTAAATCTTTCGTCCAGATCTGACGGAAGGAAAGAGAGAAAGGGCGGAAATGGGGTATGGAGAGAGAGAGAGGGGGGGGGGGAGACTGAGGAAGGAAGATAAAGATAGAGACTGGGAGAGAGAGAGGGAGACTGAGGAAGGAAGATAATGGGAGAGAGGGGGGGAGACTGAGGAAGGAAGATAATGGGAGAGAGAGGGGGAGACTGAGGAAGGAAGATAAAGAGAGAGAGAGGGAGACTGAGGAAGGAAGATAAAGAGAGAGACTGGGAGAGATAGAGAGGGAGACTGAGGAAGGAAGATAAAGAGAGAGACTGGGAGAGAGGGGGAGATGCTGGAAATGAAAAGAGAATATGAAAAACAAAAAGAGTAAATCGAATTGAAGAAAAAATAAAAAGACAAAAAAATTGAAAGAAAGAGAGGTAAAAATAAAATATAATAAAACAGAAAAAGAAAGAGAGAGAGAGAGAGAGGATGCAATGGGGACGGAAGCTCGAAAAAAGAAAATTAAAAACTTTTTTTCTACATTCTTCTCTGTCATTTGCCTTTGACAATTTCATTCTGATGTTCTTTCTGAAAATATTGAAACCTGCCTTTTTACCTGAAGGGGATAGATTATGTGTTTCTGTCTCCTCACGAACTGTCTTTGTAACCTTGTTTTTTTTTTTTTTGTATTTGAAGATTATTGTTTAGTGCTTTATGCATAATCGCTACTTTGCTTTTGAGTCTTCTATCCTGAAGGCTTTCTAAGTTTAGTGATTTTACTAATGGTGTTACTCTAAAAATTAGAATTGACAGTACTTTATAAAAAAAAATATATCTTAATTGTGTAGATTTAAATTTAATTTTAACATCTCTTTTACAAATAAGTACCTCTGAAACACAAAAAAGGGGTGATCAATCTACGGTCTGCGAATCCGGTCTCTCAAAGCTATAGAAGTTTTACTGTATTGCTGCCCGTCATATGAATTTAGTATATCTATATGGTCACCAGACCGAAAATTGTTGTGCTGGGATAAGTGGATACTTTTAGTACTAGAAATTATTTTTACAATAATTCGGAAATAATTTTGGTGAACTCTTTCGTGCATATAATATATGATTTTTTGAAACCTTTTCACAAATGTTATGTCAACACACTCTGTTTGTCTGTCCGTTAAAAGTCTTTTTATCACGCTATTTCTCCCACACCCCACATATGTGTGCGCCGCAACTTTAAACAATTATTAATTGACGTAGACAGGTACGAATCAATTTTAAAAAAATTGCCAATTAGTCAATAAATTGCTGGTATTTAATTATTATGTTTTATACCAACAAGGAAAATGAATGTTTAGTTATTTCCAGATACGGATGGTAATGTATCTGTGATTCTAATTCAATTGAGTGACATTGTGTTTTAATAATTACTTACGGTAACTTCTACCTTGTTGAAAGATGTATTTGTGAGAATTTCTTTCCCTTAGATCATCTTCGTTTATTTTTTTTATGAATTTTTAAAATTTTAATTATAATTTATTGCCTTTGATTAAAAGAAAATGACAGATTTGGTTAACTCTGCACTATCCCGTTCTAGTGCTGCAGTTTAAAGCGAATTAAATAATATCTTAGCGTTATGCAATAATATAGCATAAACTTATCTCCCTTGTGGTTGACATTGCTCTCAAAATAATGTCCATATTTTAAAAGGAAATTACCTAAATTCTGATTAAATCCTGTTCCAGTGTTTGATATAAAAGCGAATGACATAAAATGATTTTACTTATGCCATAATTTTGTTAAATATCTTATCTCCCTTTGTATTACATTGTACCTAAAAATAATGTTTACAATAATTTTTGAAATACCACGCCCAAGGATTTAACCTGAATCAAGGCATGCACTTTTAACATGAAATATCCCTGTTTTGAAAACTGATGAGTTATAGGATAATGATCTGTTCTTTTTCGAAAAAATGAAAATGATTAAAGGATTTGTTTGAGTTCTATTTTCTGAAACTTCTCTTCAATCTTTTAATATTTTTTTTTTATCGTGATAGCGAAAATGAGTGACAAGGTAATGAATGAATCTCCATTTGCAAAGAGTTCGTCGTATGTCCTTACTTCTATAGGGAATATTCATACATGTCAGTTTAAATCAATAGCTCATGTCACGTCACAAGGTCTGTACGACGTGGCAACGAGCTATTGGTCTCCACTCCCTACAGGAGGAGACGTCGCATGTCAGAGTTCAAGCCTACTATAAGGATTAGTCTTGGTCTGATATGTTGTAGCTTCATCTGCGCAAATTATGCAAAATCTGTAGGTCACATGGAATTTTAAAAGGCTGCACCTTTTAACTCCTTCGTCGCTGAACATGAGCACACTTCTAATTTCCTATGAACTTGAAGATGTTAACCCTTAAATAAAAGCCAGCCTATCACACTGCACGGGCTAGTTTGATCTTCTGCAGACAAGCCTACTTCTTCTCTCAGCTTTTTTCCAGCATTTCTCCTTGCTTCGTATCTTGAGACTCTAACATTCACGGCTTCACGCCATGAGGAGCGATCTAGAGCTAGTCTTTCTCAGCCGTAAATTTCAATATCACACAACTTGAGGAAGCTGCCCTATTCCTCAATCGGCTCCAAAACATTTACCTTTTTTACCTTTATCCCACAGTTTTCCAGCGCATCTTTCATGCTTCTAGCATGCTCAGTGGGCTATGGACCTTTCCTTTTTGTGAACCAGTGAGGTTGGGGTGAGAGGGGGAGTCCCCTAAGAAGGCTTCCGTGCTGCCTTTTTAAGTGCTCAGCAAACTCAGACTCTGGTTTCGAACCTAAGTCCCCTTGATAGGTAGCCAAGTGGTTACAGATCGAATAGAGCATGCAAGCATTTTCCAGGTGAGAGTTTAAAAAGAGACTCAGTAACAGGTCTTCTGCTGTCCAAACTGCCGAATGTGTTGTTGTGGACAGTCGTTGACCTGTGACACAAACCGCTGGTGGACAACTAAACCGATGTAGGCGTTTTATAACTCTACTTGAAAAACCTGAAATAACTTTCACAACTTCTTTTGTTAACACAATTAAATGTAATTTTTACTTCAGTATAGACAAATTCAGGAGGCGCGGTGGCTGAGCGGTAAAGCGCTTGACTTCCGAACCGGGGTCCGGGGCTCGAATCCTGGTGAAGACTGGGATTTTTAAATTTCGGGTTCATCGGGCGCCTCTGAGTCCACCCAGCTCTAATGGGTATCTGACATTAGTTGGGGAAAAGTAAAGGCGGTTGGTCGTTGTGCTGGCCAGATGACATCCTCGTTAACCGTAGGCCACATCATCTGCCCTATAGACCACAAGGTCTGAAAGGGGAACTTTACTGTATAGACAAATTCAACTTACGATAAAATGAAATCAATGTAATAGACTTTAGTGATATAAAAAATGGCATTTTGTACATACTCCAAAATCACTACAAAAAACACGTCTTTTCAGTCTCGCGTTATGAAGTCGTCTCCCTTTTCTAAGACCGCTGACGACAGCGCCGTTTATCTTGCATCATTCACAACAAATCGTTAACTCTGCCCACCGTCACCATAGAAACACACACACCCACACACCATAACATGAGTGCATGTCGCCTGCCATGTCCTGACTATAACAAATGGGCTACGTACTTTCCCTTTAGCAGTCCACGTAAGTGAAAAGCCGGGTATTAGTCTGTTGAAGTTGTCTGTCCCCTTGACAAAAGGTACGGGTTTCTCCTCTGAATTAGTGAATTATTTTTTGCCAAACCATTTGTCGCAAAGAAACACATCCAGTTGCGTACCTAGGGTATATTATGCCCAGTGAGCTTATAATTTTGATTTATATCAAAAATAGGAAATAAATTTTATAGTGTTAAGAAGTGTAGACCAGGCATGTCAAAGGCGACCACTTTGCGTGCGGCCCGCTAAGCCACCTAAAAATTTTAAAAATAATGTTAAACTGTTACGCTGGAAAATAAGAGATGATAAGCTACTTGAATTGAAAAATAGTTTTTGTTAAACTGAACAACGAGAGTGAGTCTGCAGTGTAAGCAATTTAAACTAAATTTTGACATTAATTGCAAGCCATAGCAAATCCTTTAGTGCATGTGATTTTATGAAGGAGTGTGTCGTTAAAGCTTCCGAAGTAATTTGTCCAGAAATGGTAAAAGCATTCACAGAAATAGCGTTAACTAGGAACACTGTGGCAGATAGAATAAATGACATGTCAGTCAGATTGCGTGAACATTTAAAGATTTTGAATTATTTTCATTGGCTCTCCATGAGTCAACTGATGTAACGGGTGTAGTATAGTTGTCTATTTCACATGGGCCTGTGACAGGAATTTTGAGATACATGAGGAGCTACTTGAGCTCTATTCTATGCATAACACCACAACAAGCAAGGATGTTTTTGAGAAATTAGAGTATGTGATATTGCAGTACAATTTATCTTTGGTAAAGCTAACTAGTCTAACAATGAATGGCGCACCAACCATGAAATGAAATGGTTTTGATGCAAAGCTACTGGTAAAAAATAAGAGAGACTGATGCAAAGTTTAAATTTCCTTATTTTCAGTGCATCATTCACCAAGAAACAATTAAAGTTCCAACATGTCATAAGACCGGTTTCAGTCGCTCTCAATTTTATTTGTGCCTGTAGTTTAAGTCAAATTTTCGATGTTTCTGGATGGCATTGGACACGAATTTGA
Organism: Biomphalaria pfeifferi; assembly: GCA_030265305.1. Classification (NCBI taxonomy): domain Eukaryota; kingdom Metazoa; phylum Mollusca; class Gastropoda; family Planorbidae; genus Biomphalaria; species Biomphalaria pfeifferi. The sequence goes on from JASAOG010000052.1 coordinate 2,013,595, forward strand.
TTGCGTTCCGTTGGCTCTCGTGTCATAAAGTATTGAAGAGATTTTGTGCACTGCGTGAGGTAATTGTATTGTTTCTGAACATAAAAGGTGAACATGTTGATTATTTCCAAACTGATTAATAGGTTCGGGATTTGGCATTGGCAGTTGATCTCACTGGTCACCCGCTAGACTTGAATTTGAAACTTCAAAGTGAAGACAATATTGTCACAACTGCTTGTAATCATGTGAAGTGCTTACAAGCAAAATTACAACTGTGGATAAACAAAATATGAAGATGAAATCTTGTTCACTTCTCAACGCGTCAGGAACTAAAAAGAAAAAATACGGCTACAACATTTGGTAAATATGTCTTACACCTGGAATCGTTATAGATGCTTTCAATGACCGTTTTCGTGACTTCAAGTTTCGTGACATACGAGCAAAAATGTTCGTTGTTTGTATCTCCATTCTCATTTGATTCTGAAATTGCTGCTGGTAAGGTGCAACTGGAGCTAATAGAAAAGCAGTCAGATTCTTTGTTGAAATCGAAGTATATAGAATTGGCTTTGTCAAAATTTTACAGTTATTTACCCTGAATTGCGTGAATTTGCAGCCAGAATTCTTGCTGTTTGCAATCATTTATCTCTGTGAGCAGTTCATTGTCATAATGAAAGCTACAAGAGCACCTCACAGTTCGAAATTATCTCATCAATATTTGTCGACATTGATGAAAGTGTCAGTGGAAAACAAACTTCAACATGACATAAATAAGCTTGTATCCTATAAAAGATGTCAAGCATTAGAACAAACAAAATAATGCGTAATCATATTAATTTTTAATCATCAAATTGTACTACAAATTTAGCTAATTAAGTGACAGGTATGCTATTAATTATTGTATTGTTTCTAATTAACATAAAACTGGTAAGCTGTTTTGCAACTGATTTTTGGCTGCGGGCCCCTCAGGTCATAGTAAGTTTTTAGGTGGCCCATACACCTAAATGAGTTTGACACTAGTGTATGCCGTTTGTGGCTGTTTCCCTTACATAAGGTTTGTTTTTTAAATTTCCAAATGTTGTAACTCATTCAAGTTTGATGTTAATTCCTACTGTCTCTTTGACTTTGTTAAAATGTCAAGGAAAAAAAACAACAATTACAGTAATTGCTTGTGAAGTTGACATTTGCTGAGGTATTTTCTTCTTTGGAGATCTGTAATCTAATACCCCCATTGTACTAGTGTCCAGATAATGTTTCTTGCTCGTCCGTCTGTGTTTAAGAACATCAGTACAGGCAAAGAGTGTTCAGAAGATAAACTCAGGGATCTAACGTAATTCGTGTTTCTGAGAGTAAAAAAAAAATTGGCATTATAGAGCTGAATGTCTAAAAATTTGCTCCACTCATAGCGGTGGGCTTTATTAAATCTCTTAGCATGCAGGGGGAGGTAGTGGCATCAAAGCTGGTTGGGAATTTCTACAAATCAGCCGACTCTTCCATTCAGGCTCCCCCATTTACTGTAAGCCCCCTCTCCCCGTCTGCATCCCCTCCCTGAGTTAATGTTATGGCAAAAAAGATTTCGTTAAGAGTTCATGAAATATATTTAGAAAAAACAACTGAAATGAAAACGAAAGGATTAGAGACAGAAAGGAAATGACGTGTTTACTCTTTGATTTTGAAAGTGTTTTATGTGTTAGCATCGTGTGAGGTAGAAATCTGAAATCTAGAAAAGATTACATCTTTGTAATCAACCAGTTTTGTTTTATTCTTCCTCACGTTGCTTCTTACTTTCTATATATAACGAACAGATCACAAGGGGAAGTAATCATCATGGCGTTTGTAAAAATCAAGGGCAACACTTTTGAAAGAGATAGGAGTGATTTTTTAAATTTTTATTGATAGGGATAAACATGTTTTTTTTTCTATGTATTCTCTTGAACAGTTATACACTTTACTTGAATTACTTCTATTTGATTTTCAAATATCTGTAAACGAATGAAGAGGGGTCGGTACTAAACTTCATCGTTGTTCGTGGAAATATGTTCATTGTTCCTTAAAACATAAAAAAAAAATTGTTTTATAACTTCCCCCGAAAGTGAAATAGCCGTAATGTGCATTCTGTGGTCCATCTGTCTGTTTGCCTGTCCGTCAACGGTCCGTCCGTCACTTTTAAAATACAGAAACTAGAAAAAGAAATTGAAAAATCCGACATTGTGATATTTTTAAAACCTTTCAAAGTTCTGATGCAAAGTCAACGTTTCTGTTTACTGAAAGCGAATCATTTAACTCTTTCTCTCCTGAATGACGATACCATCGTTTCTTTGCCCACATTAAATTCTCTGTGGCATTTTACGTCTCGAGAGACGATCTTTTCCCTTTGCAACTTCTTGTGTGACTTAAGAGGCCAATCCTTCCTTGATACACAGTTGCGATCGCAGGTTGGGCATATGTAATCACCAGGCGCCGTTGCATTTTCACCCTTCTTTCTGCTTCTGTTGTGTGTGACCTCTGCAATCTTTGACCCTTGCTGTATGCTCTCTCTCTCCATGAGGATCTGTCCAGTGCCACCTTTTCCCAGTTGCCAGTGTCGATTTTGAAGAGCTTCATGTCGCGTTTGCATACATCCGTATAACGTTAAAGTGGGCGACCAGCGGCTCTCCTGCCTTCTATTAGATCGCCATACAGGATGTCGACCTGCTGGCATTCTACGAACGTGGCCAAGCCAGCCAACCCGTCTGCTGCTGATAACAGAGCGGATGTCCTGGCACCCTGCTCTTTGTAGCACTTCCTGATTGGTTATCTTATCTTGCCACCTTATTTTAAAGATCCGCCTTAGGCATCGGAGATGGAAAACATTCAGCTTTTTAACCTGCCATGAATAGGTTGACCATGTTTCACTTCCGTACAGCAAGGTGCTCAACACACAGGTCCGGTAGACTAGGGCTTTAGTACTGTTAGTCAGCAATATGTTGTCCCAGACTCTTTTCTGCAGCCGTGACATGGTGGCCATTGCCTTGGCTATCCTGTTGTTTATGTCTTTATCCAGTAAAGTGTTGTTGGATATGATGGAGCCAAGGTAACAAAAGTGATCAACAATTTCTAGTGGTTGGCCATTAATGCTTACTTGAGGTGCAGTGTTTGTGTTTTGGACAAGTATCTTAGTCTTGATTTGACTGATGTTTAAGCCGAACTTCTGGCAAGCGGCAGATAGTTTGTCAATCAGGGACTGTAGCTGAATATCAGAATCAGCCACAATAGCTGCATCATCAGCATACAGGAGTTCCCTGACGAGTAGCTTCCTAACCTTGGTTTTTGCCCGCAGCCTTGATACATTAAATAGTTTTCCAGAGGATCTTGTATGGAGAAACACACCTTGGTTTATGTCGTTGTACGCAAAATGCAGTAGACAGGAGAAGAATATGCCAAACAGAGTAGGTGCGATGTAAAGGGGTCTGTCTCTCTTTCTGAATTTCTCCTGCAGTAGTCGTAGAGAAGATATCATGTCTATAGTGGATCTACCACTCCTGAATCCACACTGAGACTCTGGGTAGACTCTAGAAGTTAACACTTGCAGCCTGGGTAGTGCCACTCTAGCGAAGATCTGGCCCACTATACTGAGGAGAGAGATACCCCTGTAATTGTTGCAGTCACTCCGATCCCCTTTGTTCTTGTATATTGTGACTATAGTTGCGTCACGCATGTCCTGTGAGACATGACCTGTTTCCCAATAGCGGCAGAGGAGAATATAGAGTTCAGGGAGCAGGAGTGATTCGTTGACTTTCACTACTTCCACTGGGATACCATCACTCCCAGGAGATTTTCTATTTTTTATGCCGTTAATTGCTTTTTGAGGTCACTAAGGCTCGGAAGCTCATCTAGGCATTCCAGTACTGGAAGATCTGGTAGAGAAGCCAGGGCGACATCGTCTACTGTATTCTGTGTGGCATAGACTTCGAGGTAGTGTTCTGTCCATCGTTCTAGCTGCTTGGTTTGATCTGTAATTTTTTCTCCTGATTTGGATAGAAGGGGGGCAGGCTTAGACACTGTTGGACCCAGGGCCGCTTTAATGCCATCAAATAGAGCTTTGCTGTTTCCTGAGTGGAGACTGTCTTGGATTCTGTTGCAGGTATCCCTCCAAAAGTTGTTAGCACATTTTCTAGCCATTTGTTTCGCCTCTTTATTAGCACTTTTGAAGACTTCCAAAGATCTTGGACTTGGCTTTGTCTTGTGAGCGAGGTGTGCAGATCACTTTTTCTCAATGCAAGGTTCCATATGTGCTAGATTCGTCTCAAACCAGTCTACATTTTTGTGTTTTTGAGGCCCAAAGGCGGTGATTGCCGAACTGTAGATTACATCTCTTAATTTCTTCCATCTGATAGAGATGTCTTTTTCATCGCTTAGCGAGGGGATTGAGCTGTTCAGGAGTTCGCCAAAGAGTGCACACTTCTCTGGATCACCTACATGGTTGATGTTAATTCGCTTAGTTCTGGGTTGAGTGGAAGTATAAACCTTCTTGAGAAGTAGTTTGATTTTGCTTAGCACTAGTGAGTGGTCTGAGTTGCACTCGCGCTATGGTATGAACGGGTGTGGATGACACTTTTCAGATCCATCCTTCAGGTGATGCAGAGGTCAAGCTGGTGCCACCTTTTTGAGCGTGGGTGCTGCCAAGAGACTTTATGGCGTTCCTTGCCAGAGAAGAAAGTATTTGTTACACACAGTTCATGAGAGCTACAGAACTCGAGTAGCCTTTGGCCATTGTCATTGATTTTGCCAACACCATGAGGTCCCAGGCATTGTGGCCATGCATCATTTCCATCGCCAACACGGGCATTAAAGTCTCCATTTATATAGAGGTGCTCGGATTTTGGAATACTTTTAATTACGTCCTCTAGAGCTTGAAAGAATCTGTCTTTGTCCTCTTCCGGTGCAGCAAGGGTTGGTGAGTAAGCACAGATTATATTAACTTTGCCTTGCGGTGATGCAAATTTCATGTGTGCTACTCTTTCATTGCCAATGGGAAACATCGCGATGCAGGGGACGAGACTGTTTCTTATTGCGAAGCCGACGCCATGTATTCTATGGCTTTATTCTGGTTTTCCTTGCCAGTAGAATGTATAGTTGCTTTCTGTAAGAGATCCACTGTCTGCCAATCTGGTTTCTTGCAGGCAGGCCACATCAATGTTTAGTCTGCTGAGTTCTCTGTCAATGATAGCTGTTTGACTCATGTCGGTGACGAGTTCAGGGTCAGTATTGAAGCCAAGACACATTCATTGTCCGTATGTTCCAGCTTGCTAAACGCAATAATGTTGAGGGTTTTCTTTTGATTGTATTTGCAGGTGCGGGTGAGCAGCTTGCTTTTTGATTTTGTCTTAGCACCAAGCACCCAGTGGTGCGGCAAGCTGTGGCGGGATAGCACTTTATTGTCCGAGGGCTGCTCGGTTTAAGGCAGGCAGTAGCTATCCAGTGAGGCTAAAAAGCCCCTCCTACCGTCAAGAGTGGTCCCTGGCGTTCCAGCTTACGCCATCAGCTAGGAACTTATCACCGGTACTATCACTCTCCGTGTTTTTTCAAAGACATTACTGTCAGAGATGGAGTGACCTCTCCATTGCTGGGGGAAAACCTGGGCGGTAAATTTGCGAGTGCTGGGCTGCCCACACGTCAGCACACGCCTCTCTTCCATACTGACCGGGTCCAAAGGGATGGCGAGCCATCACAATTTGGGGACAGGTGGCTGCAGGAGTTTACCAGAGAGCAGTAGTCTTACTATTGTCCCCCCCCCCCCCTACGGGGCTCCAGGACTGGATTTTCTGTTAGGGTTTACTCCCTTAGCCTTAGATCTTACAGGGACACACACACACAAGGCAGTGCGGCTATTTACCTATAGCTAGGGGTTTGGTTTGTGGGCAGCAGGGCGTGTCCGCACGCCGACGGGCCATGCCAGCCTCGCATCTTGGGGCCAAACCTCCTCCGAGACCCTTGCAGTTTAGCCTGAGGCTTCGCAGCCACAGTTTCCATCTGCCACCACGAGGAGGTACTGCATAGGACTTGCTGTGGAGAGGCTATGTACTGGCAAGAGAGACTTACAAAATTGCTCCCCTTTCACAGATGCTAGCCAGTGGTGGCAACAAGTCAAGCTACCACACTAGACGCTTCACACAGCCATTGGACAGATCACACATTAAATTATATTTTCGTATAATAAACATTAATTTTTGATAAATATAAAAAGAGCTCTTAATTCTATACCAAAATAAATCTTTTTTTTTTAATTACGAAGTTATTGAAGTTGAATCATAACAGTGATGTGAACTACAAATGAGCAAAATGAATTATTCCGTAGGATCATGAAAAATAATTACAGAGAGAAAGAGTTAATTTTAAAAGTAAATATGCAAAAAAAAAATTTTTTTTAGAAAAAGGCACCATTTTTACAACTATTATTTAGTGACCTAGAAGTCAGTATACTAAGAAGTGCTCATAATTATAAAGATACACTTTCGTCAACAATGTTTTGATTACTATAAGTAGTTGCATCGAATGTTATGTTTATTATAAATGATATATTTAAATATAAAAAAATTTAATAAAATACTCAGAAAGGCATAAAGGCACATTCCTCATCCCATATGCTAGGACAAATTTGTACAAATACTCCTTCCTCCCTAGTGCTTTTAGAGCATGGAATGGGTTGCCTGAGCTAGCCAGCAAAAACCAGTGATTTGACAGAATTTAAGTCATTGGTTAATATGCATGACAGAATGCATGACGCGTAGGACGTAATCATCTTCTTTTTTGATATAATGTCTGTATCATAAGATAAGATATTGTAATTATGAATTTAAACCATTTTATAGGCACAACATTACAAACAATTATCTTTTTGTAAACTTTTTGTTTTACTATAGTTTTAATTATATGACAGTACTATCTGTGTATCCTCGTACAGTATATCGAAAGCATTGATAGGCTGCACATTTTATGAGATATAGTAAAACTATTGAACACTCTTTAGAACAATGAACTATAAATTTTTAAGCTTACTCTCTTTTAGCATTAATAAGTTGTACAATTTGGCAGCAATGATTCTCAATATGGCGTCATCGACATTTTTTATTTTGTTCATTTTCCAATCTTCCTAATTTCTAGGTTACCTTCAGTTGAGTAGCTAGGGATTTGGGGACCGCGGAGGAGCTTGACCTCTTTTTGGGCTCCTGCATTTTGACTTTTGATATTATGACAAAAGATAATGTACTTAATAAATATATAATTTTAAATTCAAATTCGTACAGTACTCTACACACTAGAATTGTAATTCTATTTTGTATGCACTCATTGTAAAAAAAGCGCAGCACTTTAAGGGTTAATATTTAATGCAAAATAAATAAATACAAATTTCAGACAATCATTAGGATTTTGAAATTAGGTAGGACTTCTCGCCCCACCCTCCACCCTAGTTACACCACTGGTGACCTTATATAGCCCAGACATTTATCCTAATCTCTTTCCCATATTTTTCTATGCTTAAAAACGGTAAACTGGATTTTTAAAATAAAAAAGTAAGTAGATACCGTTGTCTACATTTTATTGTGCAAATGTCCACTAGTGAAAAGGTCATGATTATGAAACATTGGAAGAGATACTAACAACGAATTCTGGGAAGACTATCAGTCGCTGCTGCACTCGATAGAAAGAGTTCACATTGTTTCCCAATAAAGAAGAGTGCGCCATCAGAGTAATTGCCCCTCAATTTTTACAATGGCCTCTTGTCATGGCCTATGTTTTGTCAATATATCACAGGGGGCCTCCACTCTGGCCAGCCCAAAAGCAATTGATGACATCGTGTGACGGAGAAGGGAGGTTTGAAGTCGGTGATATGACCTTTAAGATCCATGACCTTGTGAGATGTAATCGTGTTGATAGATGACCTTTATGATAAGTGACCTTGTGAGATGTGATCATGTTGATAGATGACCTTTGTGATTAGTGACCTTGTGAGATGTAATCGTGCTGATAGATGACCTTTGTTATTGGTGACCTTGTGAGATGTAATCGTTTCGATAGATGATCTTTGTGATTGGTGACCTTGTGAAATGTAATCGTGTTGATAGATGACTTTGTGATTGGTGACCTTGTGAGATGTAATCGTGTTGATAGATGACCTTTGTGATTGGTTAACTAGTGAGATGTATTCGTATTGATAGATGACCTTTGTGATTAGTGGCCTCGTGAGATGCGATCTTCGTGACCTTTTAAGTTGGGAAATTTGCGACACATGACCTTGAAAATATTTAACTTTTGATAAGAGACGTTCTCAGATATGATTTTTGGGAATTAGGACCTTTCTGATATATCGATTTTGTAATTTACATTATCTTTGTGAAACGTGACCTTTTTTCATGCGTGATCCTGCGATAGTAACATTAACTCGTGAAATGGAATTTTCAGATCTGTAATATTTGTGACACAGGACCTTAGTAAAACTATAAAAAAAAAAAATACCTGATACCTGATTTGTGAGCTTCGCAAAATGGATGAAAAGATTTAATAGATTAAAGAAGCTTTATAGAAGAAAGAAGTTTAAAGAAGTTTATAAAAAGTATTTTAAAATTAAACACCTAACCCAAAAAGTAAGCAGACAGCTGCAGAGTGAATACATAAACAATGTAATATCTAAAGATAACAACAAAACTTATGGTCATACATTAAGTCTAAGAAAATGGAAACAACTGGGGTAGCACCATTAAAAGTAGACGAGGACACATAATGATAATGAAACTAAAGCTAACATCCTAAACAAATACTTTGCATCAACATTCTCAGCCCCTGGAGACAAAGACATATTTACTTAATTTGAACCAATTCGACAACATAGAAGATATAGTAGTACAAGAAAAGGGAATCCAAAAACTATTAGCCAACATCAAACCTAATAAAGTGTCTGGACCTGATGGTATTTCAGCTAGATTACTCAAAGAACTAAGCCATGAGCTAGCACCAGTGTTCAAAATACTTTTTCAGGCATTCCTTAACCAGGGCAGAGTACCAAAGGAATGGAAAGAAGCTAATGTCACCCCCTTCCTATTAAAATAGGATAAAAATTAGGGGTGCACCGGATAGTACTTTTTGATATCCGGCCGCCCCCCCCCCCCCCTTTTTTTTAGAAATAAAAATTCATAAAGCCTGAGCTGGACACTGTACCTAAATCGCTCTTTGATTTAAATCCATTTTTGTACCATTTCTTTTTCTTTTCATATTCGCATCGTTGTCGTATCCCCATTCCCTCTAAGTTGTTTTATTTTATTATTCCGGGCGGGATTCGGCGCTAAGCGTCTTCTGGCCTTTTTCTCTTAGTGAGAAGAAAGAATTTTAAAAAGGCTAATATTGATGTGTTTTCTTTCAGAGCGCACAATTCATCCTAATAAAAAAAGTAGAGGGCCATATTAAATCTAATAATACAGAGGCAGCCCTGACCAATAGTAGGCCTATTATGCGAGCTATACTCTAAGTAGGCCTACATATTGCGCACGTACGTCTGTAATGGGCATGATCTTTTATTCTTCGTGGTAAGACGTCTCTGTCTTGGACGTCTTTTGTCACACAAAAGTCGTCACTATGATAAAGTATAATAGACGGAAGAAATTTGTCTGAGACAACAACAAAAATCCAGAAGAATCACACTAGCGGAGACGTTTTAAAATGTTTTCTTCAAAACGTTTTGACCCATATTGTTGCACACGTGCTTCGCACAAAGCGGTCTACATTTTAAAAAGATCTTATTAGAAAATAAAACGTCGTCTCCTACTTAAAGAGATTTTAATTTTTGAACATGGAATTTTACTCATATTCAAATAAATTACATTGAAAATTAAAAAAAAATTTCGCCGCTCCCTCTCCTTGTTAGTTGGCCGTTGACTTGTCGCTACAAACAGCTAGTACAACTGAACCAATGAAGGCGTTTTATATTTTTACTAAAAAAGCTTTAAATAACTTGAACAAACTTCTGATGTGAACAAAATATCAATATACCGGATAACTGTTATGACAATTTTCACAGATATAATTTGAGATAGAGATCTAATACTAATATTAATGAAATTTACTGATATTTAAACAAAATCTAGCTCACCACAAAATAACGTCTATATTCTTTCATGTCTCAAGATTGTCTGACGTTTTACATTTGCACTATGCAAATTTCATAATCTTAAATGCATAACCACCAATCAATCGCTTAACCTCTTCTTACCTCCACTTAGGAAACACACACTCTGTAACACCTCTTTTTGTCAGGAAATTGCGCCCTCTCCCAATCCGTTGCACAATGTGACAATGTTTTCAAATTGACTTTCTAATTTCTTGATCTACTTACAGGGCGGGCTATTCGACTTGAAACAAATATTACAAACAACCCGCGAAAATTCAGGATCAGGAAATAGTCGCGGCCCTTATGAAAAAAACCCAAAGGAATCCTTTTTTTCTTCTTCCTAAGTTTCCAAAATAACTTCTTAGTGTACAAATATCGCCCCCCCCCCCCCCCCCCCCAAAGTTTTCAAAGGATAATGGAATCAGTAGAATTTAAATAAAATATTTAAGTATTTTTTTTTTTATTAAACCAAAAATTTAAAGAAAAATGATTATTGGAACAACGATTTGGCCGCCCCTTACATTCGGCCACCTGCGTGCAATGCACACATTGCACAATAGGTAGCGGCGGCCTTGGGTGTTGAGTCTCTTGAGCCCTCCCTTTAAAGATACCCCTGGTCAGTGTCTGTTTGGCTTGTAGTCCAGCCTCCTAATTGAGACTTAAAGTAAACAAACTTATTGTCCCGGCATATAGTATAAAAGGTGTGGCTTGTGGTTCAGACCCTTGATTGACAACCTATCTCATAATAAACAAACTCATACCAGATTAACCTTATAGAGATTTGGCTTGTAGTCCCGCCTCAAATAAAAAATTCGTCTCAAAGTAAACAAACTAAGTTCCCTCATAAGATGTGACCTCTAGACAGTGTCAACACGTTGGTCAGCTGTCTATCTGTGAACTCAATGTTATGGACTAAATAAACAAAAGGAGGTGGGGGTTGCTCATCTCTACCTCTGGAGATATACCCGCACATCTAGACAGATTATCAGCGTGACGTAGTTAAGGAATATGACATGTTTACTAGACCACTCAAAAGTTAAGACTAGCTTATTAAAATGTGCCAGACATCGCTGCTACCTATGTAATGTGAATTTATAATGTAGAGTTTCATTTCTATTTAGATTAACACGCCTTGTCTTTGTACTAAAAAATATTTGGTGTATAGTCATAGTTTATAGTTTTAAAAACAAATTCTTATATTTGAAACAAAAACGTTGATGTATTTCAGAACTGACATTATTGAATCATGTCCACTTTTTAAGTATTGGTATATTTTTATTAAGATGGAGATTTAGTTCTTGCTGGACATCGTTTATCAGCGTCGACTACCTTTATATTACTTGCCTTTCGCCTGTGTTGTTTCGATATTTAAGTATTACCTCCGTTTGGCGTATCTGGAAAAGACTTAGCGCGGAGGCGCATAACAATATTAACAGAAATACAGGTGTAGCTTTTACTATCCGGTAGTGAAATCCAACCAGCAGAAGCCGGAGCGACTATCCGGTGCACCCTTAATAAAAATGTGGCCCATGAAATTACAGACCAGTAGCACTAACCAGCAATACATGTAAAATCCTATAACATTATATGTAGCAACATCATAAACCACTCAGACAAACATATTGTCCTTACTCCATACCAACATGGGCTTAGGAAATATAAATCATGTGAAACACAACTAATAGGACTAATTGATGATTTTGCAAAAGGTTTAGATAATAGTGAGCAAATTGATGCTATCCTAATAATCCTATCAGATTTTTCCAAGACCTTTGACAAAGTCCACCACAAGAGTTTGTTTAAAAAATTAATATATCTTGGCATTGATGGTCCATTGCATCAGTAGATTAAAGATTTTCTGATAGGTACAGAACAAACTGTATGCGGTAAATCAACACCAATAACAGTAAACTCAGGTGTATCTCAAGGAACAGTCTAAAGTCCACTACTATTTTTAATTTACATAAATGATTTACCAAATTGCTTTAGTTCAGAAACAAAAGTCAGATTATTTGCAGACGGTTGCATAATATATAGAACAATAAAAATAACATAGGATGCTGAAATTTTACAAAGAGAATTGGATGAATAACAGAGATGGAAATCAAATTGAAGCATGTCTTTCCACCCAGAATAATGGCAGTTATTAAGAGTAAAAAAAAACTAAAACAAATTAATTCCACTTATCTTATTCATGACAAATAACACAGTCTAAAAACGAAATATACTTAGATGTTACAAAAAATGAAAAATGGAATTTACATATTGATGAAACTATCAAAAAATCAAACAAAGTATTAGGATTTATTAAAAGAAATGTCTATTAATCAAATAAGAACATAAAACTAAATTGTTATTTAACCTTGGTTAAGCCAATAATAGAATATGCATCCTCCGTTTTGGACCCCTCAACTCAAGAAAACATTAAGAAACTGGAACAGACACAAAATAGAGCAGTGAGATTCATAACAAACGAATATTCACATTTGACTAGAGTAACACCTTTAGTAAAATCACTAAATTTAGAAAGCCTTCAGGACAGAAGACTCAAAAGTAAAGTAGCAATTACACATAAAACACTGAACCATAATCTTCAAATGCAAAAACAAAATTTAATAAAATACTCTGAAAGACACACAGAGGCACATTCCTCGTCCCATATGCTAGGACAAATTTGTACAAATACTCCTTCTTCCCTAGTGCTATTAGAGCATGGAATGGGTTGCCTGAGCTAGCCAGGAAAACCAGTGACTTGGCAGAATTTAAGTCATTAGTTAATATTTATGCCAAAAAAGCATGACGCGTAGGACGTAATCATCTTCTTTTTTGAAGTAACGTCTGTATTATATAAGATAAGATTTAAAAAAAAAAGACCTTTTCGATTTCCGACCTAAAAGGGATAAGCCGATGTAACAGGAGTTGGCAGACGTTGCAGAATGCGGTTACATGCGGTTCGCGCGCTGGACTGTTGTTCATGGTCTGTTGACTCATTGGTCTCGTCAGGGCCGGCCTCAGATAATTGGAGGCCCTAAGCGAAGTGCATTTGGTGGCCCCCAAATGAAATTGAAAAATAAAAAAAAAACAACTAAAATTACGAAATTTTTAAAAAAAACCTAATGTACTTTAACAATAACGTTAGGGACAAATTTCGCTATTTTTTTCTCTAAAAAATATTTTTTGGAGTCTTGTGATATGCCCCCCACCAGTTGGAGGCGTCCTTGGCGGTCGCCAAACAAAGCAGAGCAGCACGAATTTTATTTTGTACATCGGATACACCAAACTGCTACATATTCATAGTTTTTCCGCCATATTCAAAAATCTCCTATAGTGTATTCAGTAATGTAATTGGCGATCACAAAAAATTACACTCCACCCAATGTCAGTAACCGAAAATTGGTGCATGAACCATGCCATTGGATCGATGATTTCCCTTAATTTTCAGAGGTCTTCTGTTTAGAAAATGAAGACATTAAACTTGAAGGAATGGGGAAAAAAATAAGAGATAGGGGGGGGGGGTGTATGTCTACAGCATTTCTCTCTACGACTCTTTGATCTTTTTTTCAACTCCTCAGAGAGTCACTACCATCGAGATTTTCGGTGCTATCAAGTTCAAAACACTTTTATTATCAATCCTGTCAAACCATTTCCAAGGGCTACTTAAGAGTAAAGGTCAGAGGTAAAAAAAATTTTTAGGAGAGTTTTTTTTTTTAAAAACAAAACAAAAAAAAATATTATAATTTTGTATCCTGGCACGGGAAAGCTCGCTAACTGTCATTATTTGTTAACATGTTTTTAAAAAGAGAAAATTACTTTTGAAAAGCTATAAATAAATAGCTAGTGCGATCGACTTTATTTTCTTCTATTTTTAAATTAAAAAAAACAAAATTCTTGCCTTACTTTAAGGAAAAATGCAATGCTATTCGGTGTAGGCTTCTCCTGAAGGCTAGGGACACTCGAATGGGACCTCAGAAATTCTGAAGATCTTAAGCTCTTAGCACAGTGTATACGTAAGACAAGAACTCCGTGTTCACAAGTGTGATGCTAGAGCAGGGGTTCTCAACCTGTGGGTCGCCACCCCCTTGGGGGGGGGTCGATTGACGATTTGCCAGGGGTCGCCTAAGACCACCGAAAATATGGATTGTTATTGTCTTTTCTTCTAATGCTGTGTGGGTGGGGGTCGCGGCAGAGTGGGGGATTATTATAAGGGGTCGCCAAGCAAAAAAGCTTGAGAACCGTTGTGCTAGAGTATATCAAACGCCGATAGACATATAAGACTACTATATTTGGCTATATATGCATATATATAGCATAGAACACATTTCGTACGATATAAAAGAAATTATAGTAGCCATTGCAAACCTCGCTATGTATCTATCTATCAAATCTTTGACTTATAATCGAACTAATTATTGAACTAATATATTATAGGATCCTAGACAATGTCTTTGACCTCATCTTCGACATCATCTTAGACCACATTTCACATATCTGTTACTTCAGAACTGATCTTATTGTTGACACCATCTTTGACCTTATTATTGACCACATACTTGATTCAATATTGACCAAATTATTGGCTCTTATTGGAGTACGTCTAGGCAGCATCTTTTTCTTCGTAACTAGGAGAGACATATTTGTTATCGTGACTGAGACTAAACTGTTCCCGTTCTGGATTAAACATTCAACTTTGAGCTACGCCACTGTTGATTTACTCTATTGTATATGTCATGATCTGTAAGCCTGTTAATAAGAACTCAGAGAATACTACGCGTACAGAAACAATCTTCTGATTACCACAGAGAAGAGGAAGAAGAATGATCATCACAAAGTCTACAGATCCAGATTAGACAAATTGCACAAGTCACCTCTCAAATCATCCATCGAATCACCTCCAAATCACCTCTATTCGTCTCCTAAATCACCTCTATTTGTCTCCTAAATCACCTCTCAAATTATCTTAAATTATTTGTTACGGCAGTTCTCAAACCATGTCTCAAGTCCTCCCTCCAATCATCACAGCGAGTAAACTGAGATTATTGATTATCCCCTGATTACAAAATATTTATTTTGCTTAACTAAAAGGGAAGTACGTAATTTCAATGCAGTGATTCTCAAACTGTTTCATAAACACTTTCAGATCATTTGTTCTCATCTCATTACTATTTCTTAGCCCTTCAAAATCAGCGATACTGTTCAATGTTGTATACCGTATACATTGTGGTCAAAAAAGAATACATTTTTACAAAGCGTATATCAACTCTTGTCTGTCTGCACCAAATTTTCAACGCATTATTTCTCCCACACCCATTCTAAGATTAAGTTGAAACTTTTTTACAATTACAAAACCTGAATCTATTTTTTCACAAAATGAACCAATCAGTAAATTAATTATTGGTAATTATCTATTTTGTTTGAGATCGAAAAAGGGAAATAATTCTACATTATTGAGAGAGGTATTTGTAAACGCAGAATTTTTTCCCTTTAATAAGCTTTGTTTTTATTTCTTTCATATTTATATTTTGGTTGTTGAATTTAATTAGCAAGTCGCCTTACGTAAGTGCTTCATGGGAACCCTTGCAATTATGTAAGCCTTAGAAAATAATAATAAAATCGATGTTTAATTAAGAATTGGTATAATCATAAGATGAAAATTTACAGGTTTAGGTCAACGTGATCAAGGCAGCCACACAGACAAGCATAAAAAAAAACAACAACACATATATATTCAGATACACTTACTTAATGCGTGATGGAACAGAAATGTCTAAGGGCGGCAACTCAGTGTCGCACTAACCGTATCGTCTGCTGACGAGTTCATCTTGGTTTTTGTTCTTTTTTTTTTTTTTTTTTTTACATGTCCATCTTCTTCCTTGGTCTCTACAGACAATCCACTTCCTCTCCTCCTTTCCCCCCCCCCCCCCCACCGCTGATTCTGTTATAAGAGAGTACTCTTTGTATTTTGGGTCTTCACATCCCTAGCGTACGTCTTGAGCGCGCGGTGTAGCAAGGGGAGAGAATCACCGTTGACTACAAGAGCAGACGAATACAGGCTGTAAGATACTTGTAAAGGCCATAAGGATACTTCACAGGTAGGCTTCAACGTTGCACCAGTACTGTGTTCATTCCTTACCTTTACATGTGGATTCAACTTTTTTTTTAACATAGAAGAAAGCGTTTTAGCAGGTGCATTCATTGATAGAAGAGGAGACAATCTACATATTGACCTGATTTTTAAATTTTTAAATAATTTTGTACAAAGCTGTCTGTCTGTCTGTCTGTCTTGTAAAAAGTGTGTACACCTTATTATTATTTTCCCCACACCTATTCTCGGATTACGCTTAGAAATCGCACAATTATTTATTGACAAAGACAAGACATGAATCAATAAAAAAAAAAGGTGACCAATTAGACAATTGTTAGACTGATAATTAATCATTATGTTAAAAATATCAACAAGGGAAACGAACACTTCAGTATTCACAGATTGGGCTAAATTTGTTGGGTTTAGTCTTAAATAATTGATGGCGCGCATTCTCCGATCACGTTGATTCTTTAAACAATGATTTATTTTACATAACTAAGCATGAAACATTAAACAAAAATTCTCTAACTAGTCAATTAATTATTGGTAATTAATTATTTTACTTGATATACCCTTTAGGTACTCTTTTCATTTTAAAGGATTTTAAAAATATTTTACTTGTTTGAAGTCTAAATTTTTCAGACTATTCTAGGTATTTAAAATTCCTTTTGTTAGTGACATTGCTTTAACATTCACAGGTCCCATTGTCTGTTGAACCTTTGGGGCACCACAGATGATCTACCGACCACCTCGCTCCATTTTTCTTTGTCTTTGGCCAGGATTAGAGTATCTTTCATTGTTAGGCCCGTCCAATACTTGATGATGTCTTTCCATTGCTTCTTTTTCTGTCTCTCTTTTCCCTGGATAATTTCCCTGCAGAGATATCTTCGCGAGCCCTGAGGTGTTATGATAAATATATATATATATAATATAAAAAAATATTGTGTCGTCTACTAATTGCGAATCTGGCGTTTTCTATTTTGCCTACAAGTTTCAAGTTAACTGGGTATGAACACGCCACAATAATTTAAATCACAATGAGGCAAAAAATGCAAATACCCCTCCCGGCCCTTTATAAGGCTAGTCTTCGAGTCCGAAGTTTAGTGAGGAATGCAGTATTTCCCGTGGCTGCGCAGTCCCAGCTGAGACCTACATATTTTGCCACATCCAGAGCAAGCATAACCATTGTCCGCATGTGGTCGATTTAGATTTTCTTTTCGCCCTCTGCATTCATCCTAAACAGCAGATTTTCTTTTGGTTTCAAATGTGTATCCCGCGGCATGTGTATTCATGTCGCTTTTGGATGTATCCATATTCCGTAAAAGGTAAAGACCAGCGGCTCTAATACCTTTCTGTTAGATCACCATACTGTATATAGAATGTCTTGTGGAAGTCGACCTACTTGCATTCTATGAATGTGGCTGTAGTGACCTAATAAAACACTACAGGAAGACATGTCTTGAAGCTAGGCTTTATTGAACAAGAATGACAAAACAGTTCACAATAACACAGTACACACACACACACACAAACTGACCTGGACACCATGACATTTTGACACACTAGAACAGATCCGTTCACAACACACAACAGGAAACATAAATACACAACAGTGGCCAAGCCATCCAAGGCGTCTGCAGCTGATAGGATAACACAGCGAATTTTATGGGACTCTTCTCTCTAGATCTATATATAAAAGAATAAGGACAGAGGGTAATAATATTCTCTGAACATCAAAGTTTGACTTCAAGTGTTCATGACAATGACGGTACTAATCAGTTTCCTCAAGATTTTTTAAATAATCAGATTTTATTTTAATTTTGATGAGTGCCCATATCAGGATAAAAGACGCTTATTTTTTGCGTTTTGTTTGCCGGTCGGTCTGTCTGTCACGTTTAGATAACAAAAACAACTCTAAAAGCTATTCAAAATTTGAATTAACCTTCAATGTTCCTTCCGGAACATCTCAAAAGTTTTAAGTATGTATAATAGATTGTTCCGGATGCTTTTGTGAAAAAAAAAATCAATGCCAACCAATGTTTGTTTGCTCTTCTAATCTACATTACGTTTAAATTCCATGTTTAAACGTTGCAAAAACACATGATCAATAATATGTTGTTCCTGTTTTTTTAATGTAGATATCATATAAATGCTAAATGAAAATCTCTATACTGATTTATATTTCAATAGCTATGATTATTATGCCTATTGTGTACTTTACAATAGCGGCAACAGAACATTTAGCTGGATCAGTGACATCTAGTTTTATAAAAGTAAGTTTGTTTATAGGCAATTTCTTTACAAAGTATCCAGCCACTGGAAATATTTTATATCATTCAGATTTTCTTCTTCCAGATTTTTTTTGCAGAGTTAGCTATGAAAGCTTTATCATCCTCTACAATCACTTATAACAAATATTTTAAATATTTGTTTTTAGGCAGATAATCCTTATTAGTCATTGAACTTGTTTCTAATATAAAAAAGCTTTGCTATTGAGTCTGCCTTAAATGCCCCTGATTTTATTCTTTGAACTTAGGCCTTCATAAGTTATGGAACCTAGCTAGTCGCTAGTGATTATAACAGTAGCTACCACAGAAGATACATTCTGCAAGTTATTGAAGATCAGTTTGATTCCCTTTATCATGCTAAAAGAGGGATTAAGCGCAACCAATGTTTCTTCTATGAAAACCTCTGCCCTTCTCACTTTTATCTAAAAAAAAATCCAAATCTAGAAAAGATCTAGATCTGTAAGCAGCTTCATTAACAGTTGATTTTTTTTAATGTGCATATTTTAGATTCCATAATTGATACGAAATTGCTTCTTTTTGGAAGATTTAATTTTAGATCTAGATCTAGTTACAAATATCTAGAACCTTGAGTTATTGAGGTACCTCTTCTACTAGAGTGGAATCTAAACCTACAGCCTACATTGATTGCTACATCTAGCCAGTAGTCTAAATCTAAGTCAATTACACACCTGGTCATATCTAGAGTTAGAGTGTAGACTGGAATTAGATTTATCTTCTTCTTATATAATACAGACGTTACTTCAAAAAAGAAGATGATTACATCCTACGCGTCATGCATTTAGTCATGCATATTAACCAATGACTTAAATTCTGCCAAGTCACTGGTTTTCCTGGCTAGCTCAGGCAACCTATTCCATGCTCTAATAGCACTAGGGAAGAAATCTAGATTAGGAAAACCTAGATCTATATTTATATTACACAATTAGATCTATATCTAAATCTGAATTCAAAATCTAGATTCACTTACATTGTATTATAGGTGCCTGACATATCTCTGGTTCTAGATTCAGTCTAGATGAATTACAACTAATCAATCAATTAATTCCCAATTAGTTTGAAGACTTTATTTAAGATGACACATTGAAAAGAACTCAACTTTATTTACATTAGTAAGATCTAGACCTAATAAATATTTAAATTTTTTTATATTTAAATCTTTTGCACGTCAGCGCTCGCGAAAAAAGACTCCTCTTGATCTATCTGGTGGTAGATATGAATACTCCATTTCCATGCATTGACGCACTGATCTATATATATGATTAGCAAGACCTACTTGTTTTTTTTTTGTTTTTTTTTGTAATGAATTTTTTTTTCTGCTTTAGAGGGGGAAATGCGTCTTTTCAGATGGTAAACCGTACTCGGGTATTTTTGAGTCCATTTGCGTACAAAATACGCAAGATGCATACTAGTAGGCAACTCTGTTCCCAGGACAATTACACGAACAATGGAAGAATATCGAACAATGGAAGAATATCGCTTTCTTCGCTCATAAATTTACTTTTCTATGCAAATTTTGCATACAGAAAATATAACAAATTCATATAATTGACATTAATGGTACGGTTATAGTCATTAGGGGGAGAATGCATATGTAAATAAATAACAAAACAGTTCAACATCCATAACAAAATCCTCAGTAAAAAATGCTTTTGCTAAACGCTGCATTTGGTGTCCGCTTCGCAGACGATTAGAGAGTAATGGACATAAACTTAGGATGATAAAGTTAAAAAAAAATCCATAAGCAATTCCTAGACGCCACCCACACACTCATTGAGCCGCTAAAACATTTGCACTTAATGAGATGCGGTGCGAATAGATGTAGCAGACGGTCTTAGCAATGTTTGATTTACGATGTGCTTTTTTTTCTCTAAGCAGTCATCTTTTTGTACCTTTTTCTTGTCCGTCCGTCACGTTCCTATCTTAAAAATGAAAAGCGGAACGAACAATATTTTTTCTCTCATCGTACATGAAAAAGCTGCAAACTCCTCGATTGATCACTCAAAGCGCGCTAGTTATACAAAGTTAGGTATGCAAAAGAATGCAAAGAAGTATAAACTGTTTTTAAATAACAAAAAATGTATTCATAATGGGAGATCAATTAAATTGATTTAGAAATGAGTAAATTAATTTCAGTGTCTTAGCTCAATCGCAGCAGCCTCATTTAAGTTATGTTAACAACTTTGAATTTCATTTATAAGATAACTTTCCTTCGCCTTTCATTTCAAAATTAAGAACTTTGATTTCTTCACGAACTTAAAAAAGTAGTTAATAATAATCTAATTAGATCTAATTAAAGTTGAAGATGAGGGACATCCCAAATGTCAACATAAAATAAAAACTACAAGAAAATATTCATTAATTAAATTACAAATCAACAAGGAAAAACATTCGTTTTAATTTCAATTTAAATTAGTCAAATTTATCATTTTTCTACATTTAGCCATTAGTATACACTACTTATTATGTTACAATTGACCTCTTTCAACAATCGTAAACAAACGACAAACGAGTCAGGTGCTTCTCTATCTCTTCTATACAAATTACAATCTAATTTTATTCAACAATGGTTATCACGTGAGTTTTTTTTTACCAAAGCTTTATCAATACTATTACGTGATCGTTCAGTTTAGTGAATGGGGTCCATTATTATAAACAATACTTATTAAAAGAAACAACAACAAACACACTCATAGGCCCCTAATTAGCAACAGTTATTTCTAGTTTTTACGTAGCCTAAGAGTACACCATAACCATTCAGGCCTGTCCATTCTTTAAAGTTGGTTTCCCATTGCGTTCACTGTCTGCTTCTTCCCTTTCCTGGTACAGTTCCCTGAAGGAAGGTCTTGCAAGCCCCGAAGACCTTGTAGAAAGGTCATAGGGTTTTAGTTTGCGTTTGTTTTTTGCAATTGTTAGCAGGTCATCCTGGGGTCCAATCGGTGCAGTAACTCTGTCTCTAATCTCTTCGTTTGTGATGCGGTCTTTAAATGTGATACTTAGGATCTCTCTGTAGCATCTCAAGTTCCATTGCTAGGATCCTCCTCTATAGTTCTGCAGTCAGCGTCCAAGACTCACAAAATGTGGCCATGACCAGGGAGCGCATCAGTCTCACTTTGGGGTTATACCTTTGTCCTTCCATATTTTTTTCAGTCTAGCAAGTGCTGTTGTAAAAACAAAAAGTTCCCTTTAAGACCTTGGGGTCTACAGGGCAGATGATGTAAAGGTCATCTTTTTCTGTGGCGTACGGTTAACGAGGGTGTCATGTGGCCAGTACAACAACCAACCGCTTTTACTTTTCCCCAACTATTGTCAGGTACCCGTTAGAGCTGGGTGGACTCAGAGGCGCCCGAAGATCCCAAAGTTAAAAATCCCAGTCTTCACCAGCATTCGAACCCCGGACCCCGGCTCAGAAGCCTAGCGCTTTACCACTCAGCCATTGCTCTTCCAAGTGCTGCTGCGGACTTCTGCCCAGTAGTTCGGGTTTGGTTCCCTGATCTGAGACGATGGTTCCGAGGAATTTACAACTACTGACACTAGTCAGCTTTCCCCCTCCAAAGCTGATGCCCCTTTTAAGGCCCTGTTCTGATAATTAATTGCATCATTAAATTTCAGTTGCGGGTAGGATAAACTTTATTATTAAATATAGTTATTATTAGGTTACACTAATCATTGAACTAATCCTTATGCTAGATTATGCATATGAAAACTATCATCATTAGCCTAATATTATGGATTTTATTGTTTGTATCGTTTTTTATCGTGTTATAATGACAACCTCTTTTACCATAAAATTCTCTAAATACTTTACGATTTATCTACCTTTCTTATATCAACAAACAATCTCTGATACCAGTTGTAGCTTATCTTAGATGGTATCTATACGTGACTAGTTACATATGACCTGTATCTCGGACTCCATCTCACATACAATGGCAGTGTTACAAAAACTTCCAACGACACAGTTCTCTGCCCCTAGCGTTTTCAATCGTCAGTGCGGCGACAAAGGGGAGTTAATGCAATCAGCTAGGTTTGTTGACGACGACTCAACTCAAATGCTTGTTGAGGTTTCGGGAATGGGGAAAACCCTGGTTAAAAAAAAAAGCCAGACCAAATAACAAAACTGTAAAACTTGAAATAGAAATCTTAATTTCGGTGTCTCTGGAGCCTACAATGTGACACGAGTTGCCCAGCAAAAAAAAATAAATAAAAAAATAATAATTTAATGTTATATGTTCCAAAAATAGAAGAACCAAGAAAATCAACAAATGGTTTATTTAAAAAAAAATGAAGACAGTATCTCCTTATTCAACTTACAGTACGAGTGTTTTTCACTTAATAACGTGTACATGATAGATTAAAAAAAACAATGAGACATTTTCTACCTATAGGCCCTATCACCCTCCCCTCACCCTTTCTTTTTCCTACCGATAAATAATCCTGGTTAAGCGGATGTTAATATTTTGTCATTCTGTAGCTAAATTATTATATTTTTTTTTACTTTGAAAAACTATAATGGTCAGTCTAAAGTTTTCCCAGTGTGGTCACTGAGGTAGTATTTTTTTTCCTAACGATATGCATCAACAGTCAAATTTCAAGGAAAATATTTAGAGCCGTTTTCGAAATCCGTGTCCAGGCTCCACCAAGAAGGTCTTTCCCACCCAGAGGTTTCTACGAAGCTGCAGGTAAAAACGAACGACATTTTTATATATTCATCTAAGCACAACACTTGGCATAACATTTTCAATAACACTTGTTGTAGCTGCTGCACAGTATCGGTTTTAGCACTTAGTATAAGCATGTTTTAGCACTTGGCATGACGTCCGTTGTAGCACTTGCTATTGCATTGTCATAGCACTTCTCATATCATCTGTTATAACACTTGGTGTAGAACCCTTAAAGCACTTGGAATAACACATAACGTAAAACTTGGTTTAGCACTTGGTATAGCTCTTGACTTGGTGCTTGAAGTAGCACTTGGTTGAGCAACTGGCATATACCTTAGTGTAACACTTGGTATAACACTTGGTAAAATACTTAGCATAGCACTTGGTAGGCCTAAAGAAACTGATAGACAGCCTAGTATACCACTGTTATTGTCCTCGGTATACCTATTGGTATAGCCATTTTGTGGTGACCGCTATGATATAATTATTTCACTTTAAACATCAAAATAAGGCTTGTAATCGAGTCCGAAGATTAATGAGGAATGCAGTATTTCCCGTGGCTACGCAGTCCCATCTGTAACATACACATTTCGCCACATCCAGGGCAGCATAAGCATTGTCCACCGGTGGTCGATAAAGATTTTCTTTCGCCGTCTGCGTCAGCCCTCGGCAGCGGATTTTCTTTCGGTCTCAAATGTGTATCCCGCGGCCTTTGTGAGTGACCTCCAAACATGAATGAATTCAATATCTCTCATACTGTAAACGAGTTGTTCCTCTTGTATATTTCGTAACAATTCGTATTAATTATTACGCTAGTGTTCACGGACTTACAAGACCAAATGCCAATGTAATGTGAACACCCCCAGTTTTATAATGTCTTGGTACAAACCTTATGTACTACAACTATTATGGATAATTGTATCATATAGTTCCCGTCTTACAATGTAAACTCTGTATATAATAAGTATATATATTTTTTTTAAAAAGTATTTTGTAAATAAAACAATAAGTGTTATTCTTTATGTTACACGCTAAGTAAAACTTGAATGTGAATGTAGATCGAATTGAATTGTCCGATTAGGAAACTAGCAAATACATGAACAGAAAGTGACAAGAAAAAAAAAAGAAAGAGCGACAAAGATAGTGAAGTAGAGAGAGAGAGAGAGAGAGTGAGAGAGAGAGAGAGAGAGTGAGAGAGAGAGAGAGAGTGAGAGTGAGAGAGAGAGTGAGAGAGAGAGTGAGAGTGAGAGAGAGAGTGAGAGAGTGAGAGAGAGAGAGAGTGAGAGAGTGAGAGAGAGAGTGAGAGAGAGTGAGAGAGAGAGAGAGAGAGTGAGAGAGAGAGTGAGAGAGAGAGAGAGAGTGAGAGAGAGAGTGAGAGAGTGAGAGAGAGAGAGAGTGAAAGAGAGAGAGAGTGAGAGAGAGAGAGAGAGTGAGAGAGAGTGAGAGAGTGAGAGAGAGAGAGTGAGAGAGAGAGAGAGTGAGAGAGAGAGTGAGAGAGAGAGAGAGTGTGAGAGAGAGAGAGTGAGAGAGAGAGAGAGAGAGAGAGTGAGAGAGAGAGAGAGTGAGAGTGATTAGACTGCAATGCTCTTTCTGTAAAAAAAATAGGTGCCGGTACTCAGTGATGGATTGCCTAACTTTGAACTACTAATAAATTAATAATAAACGTTAAAATACAAGAAAAGTAATAATTTTTCCCCACATTGAAAAAGTTGCCGGTACGCCGTACCGGTGGGAAACGTCACACACAAAAAAAGCACTGTATTAGAGAGTGGAAGATAGTGGAAGTGATCAAGTCACTATATCTGAATTAAAAGGATCTTCACGGTCATTGTTTTTTCAACATATAGAATGTCTTTGGTATTTCTATTGCCTTCTGCTAACGAAAAATAAATTAAAAACCTAAGCGATTGTCATATTTGTACAGTTTAGGGGATTCTCTTTTAATTGTTCCCCATAAAGTAATTATTTCAGAACAAATTGGACTAACAGGGATACTACATCAGTGCGTGGTACTTACAAGACCATTTACTAGACTCCATATTTTGCCGATGGCACAAAGTCTTTTTACTCTGTCTTCTATTTTTTGGTTGGGGCGAAGGAGGGGTTGGGGAGTGATCATTGTACAGTCTTAGGTCCAGCTCAGCTTAGTTAACTTCATTTTTGAATCCGGAAAGTCTATGTAGTACATGAGTTCAGGCGAAACCTCGGTTCAGGTCCATTAAGTTCAACTGAATCTGTAACCAGGTCATCGCAGGGACTATTCAGAAATTAGACCAATTACTAGTTCCAAAAAAAAAAAAGAGTCCAAAACTTTCAATCTCTCAGTAATACGTCCCAGTGTTAAGTAATACGTCCCAGTGTTAAATAATACGTCCCAGTGTTAAATAATACATCCCAGTGCTAAGTAATACGTCCCAGTGTTAAATAATACGTCCCAGTGTTAAATAATACATCCCAGTGCTAAGTAATACGTCCCAGTGTTAAATAATACGTCCCAGTGTTAAATAATACATCCCAGTGCTAAGTAATACGTCCCAGTGTTAAATAATACATCCCAGTGTTAAGTAATACATCCCAGTGCTAAGTAATACGTCCCAGTGTTAAATAATACGTCCCAGTGTTAAGTAATACATCCCAGTGCTAAGTAATACCTCCCAGTTTTAAATAATACGTCCCATTGTTAAGTAATACATCCCAGTGCTAAGTAATACGTCCCAGTGGTAAATAATACGTCCCAGTGTTAAATAATACATCCCAGTGTTAAGTAATACATCCCAGTGCTAAGTAATACGTCCCAGTGCTAAGTAATACGTCCCAGTGTTAAATAATACGTCCCAGTGTTAAATAATACATCCAAGTGCTAAGTAATACGTCCCAGTGTTAAATAATACGTCCCAGTGTTAAATAATACATCCCAGTGTTAAGTAATACATCCCAGTGTTAAATAATACGTCCCAGTGTTAAATAATACGTCCCAGTGTTAAGAAATACGTCCCAGTGCTACGTAATACGTCCCAGTGCTAAGTAATACGTCCCAGTGTTAAATAATACGTCCCAGTGTTAAATAATACATCCAAGTGCTAAGTAATACGTCCCAGTGTTAAATAATACGTCCCAGTGTTAAATAATACATCCCAGTGTTAAGTAATACATCCCAGTGTTAAATAATACGTCCCAGTGTTAAATAATACGTCCCAGTGTTAAGAAATACGTCCCAGTGCTACGTAATACGTCCCAGTGTTAAGTATTACGTCCCAGTACTAAGTAATACGTCCCAGTGCTATTAATACGTTCCAGTGTTAACTAATACGTTCCAGTGCTAAGCAATACGTTCCAGTGCTAAGTAATACATCCCTGTGCTAAGTACTTAATCACAGCTAATTGTTTGCATATAGATTTTTTTTTAAAGATTCCGTTTGCATTACTTAAGCGAGTAAATACTGTTACGACGTTCGATTGCAGAAGCACAATCCAACTATGATCAATCAATATCCCCGATAAAAAGAAATAATGTCACAATCTCCAAATCAAATGTACATATCCCGATTCACTAACACACTAGAAAACAATCCTCAATCCTCAGTCAAGAAATCCAAAAATCATAACTAAAATTCCTTAGCACTTTGACACACTTGTCAAGGTCAGTGACAGCATAAACAAAAATCCCCTACTTCGAACTTGAAAAAAAAAATGGTTAGTCAGGGAGGAACAGGGTTACAACAATACAGTAAGAAAAAAAAAAGAAGAAGAATCAGTATATAGAAATAGGGTGCCGATATAATGGAAGATATAGAGAAACGTTTGAAAATGAATATATTTATATATAACCTTCACCTATACCTTTTGACCGTTGGGGTACCCCACAAGATCTGTCAACCATCTTTCTCTCTGTCCTTTGCTTTGGATAGAATGCCATTCACTAAAAGACCTTGTCCTTTATTTGATGTTGTCTTCCCGTCGCTTTCTCTGTTTTTCTCTTCTTCTTCATTCTGGTACTGTGTCCTGAAGGAAGGTCTTTGCAAGCCCTGATTACCTTGTGATTTGGCCATAGAGTTTGAGTTTAATTTTGACAGTGGTTAGCAGGTCATCGTGAGGTCATATTGGTATATAAATATATAATAGTTCACATACACCGGGGAAAAAAAAGCCCAAAAATGAATAATGTCTGGAGTTGGTAGTTCAGATTTTTTCTTCATTAATTAAGTCTGACAACTTTGCAGGTATTTTTGTCTAAACATTACAGCAGAAAGTGATATTCATTTTTTTTTTTTTTTTTGCTTTGTGACAATGATGTGACTCGGACGGATTTCTTGAGAAGAGTCAAATAATGATAATTGATTAGCTATACTGGCAGTCAAGGCAAAGCAGCGCCTGACGCAATACGAACTGAACATTCCTGCTGTTAGGTTTGGCACCTGATTAGCTGTTACTTAACACAGATTTTAATTGTCCATGGATCGGGCGTTGAAGACAAAACTCTGACCGTTCCTCGAAAAAACTAACATGGTAGGAGGGACACAACAGGGGAGAGGTTAGGAAGGTCATCAGTTCTCAACGTCCTAAACCTGATGGGAAAAAAGAGTGACAGACGGACTGGGGGGGGGGGGGGGGGGAAGTCCAGTGAGTTCAGGACATGACCGGATGTGTCAATGACAAGAGACTGCGATTGACATGCGCGGTGAGGGTTCAGCAGTGGCAAGCTTTATAAATGTATCAGCGCACGCGACACGACAGGAGCGAAGAACTAATTGGGAAATACGTAGATCTTAGATTAAACCCGCCATAGATTAAAATTACAACGGTCGTCAACGTTTTACGTTTTCGATGTTAGTTCGTATTTTTACAGGTTTTTTTTTTTTGTTAGTCATATGCTGACAAGTGTCACTAGTTTCAAAGACTTTGTAGCTATCGTCTCAGATGAAACAACCAACCCTGAACTACTGGCCACAATGGACCTCATTCACCAATCGTAAACAAACAACATTTAGTCACGTGATCATATTGATAAAACAACGAGAAAAAAATGTCACGTGACAGCCATCATGAATTAAACATTAGATCGTAAATTATGTAGAAGAGATAGAGCACCATGTGGCTAAATGTTGTTTGTTTACGATTGGTGAATGAGGTCCATTGCACAGTCCACACTAGCACTTCTAAAACTCAAACCAATCTCCACAGGCGAAAGCCTAGCCTTGACATTAAAATCTGACGACGCGCTCAATGTTCATCGCCGAAATCGTATATGCTTGCGAATCAAGGACGCTGAATCCAGAATTGAGAAGAGAAGATATGGAGATGCCACAGAAAAAGATCCTGGGTATCACATACAAATGACCGCATAGCAAACGAAGAGATTAGAAACAGGATAAATTTAGCGATTGGTTTCTATCGCTGACCCCACGATGACCTGCTAACTACTGTCCAAAAACACAAGCTCTATCAAAAGCTCCTCATGGCTCTCAAAGACCTTCCTTCAGGTAACAGTACCAAGAAAAAAAAAAGAGGCAGACAGAGAAAGCGATGGATAGACAACATAAAAGAATGGGCGGGCCTGTCTTCGGAAGAGTTTCTATCCTAAGAAAAAAAAAAAGAAGAGGAATGGAGAAAGACGATCAAAGGATCATGGGTGGTGCCCCAACGATCCAACATACTAAGGGATATTTGAAGACGAAGATGATGTCTGTAAACGTGTCCAAAGTTTGATTAATGCTTTTAATATCGATAATTAACTTTCTTTCTAGCTTTCGCTTGCGATTTGTTCATTTCCCGTGTCCAGAAACTAAACTATTTTAACGTATCAATGTTGCGATACATTAAGGGACTTTATTCATAAAAATATTTACAGGAAATAACTAGAGTTAGCTACCTTTATTTGTCAAAGATGTGTTAATCATCTGTTAATGTCATCATGATTAAGTTTCCCATCACTTCGTCCTTCAGGACTTGACACTTTCCCGTTCACCCAATTTGCATCAAATCAATTCTTATGAATGTCCGGCACGAACTTAGTCACGCAGATGGTGTGCACTCTTCAGACTACTGACCACATTGACAACTGGACAGATCTAGTTTGTTGGATCTCACGGGACACCCTCGCTGGATAGGAACATCAGTGTTTCCCAAACTGTGTTCCGTGGAGCACCAGGATTCCGTGAGTCTTGAATAGTACGTCTAAGGCAGTGTTTTCCAAACTGTGTTCCGCGGAACACTAGGATTCCCTGTGTCTTGAATAAGTGTTCCATGAACTTTTGGAGCAACTAACTAGTAGGTCTACACATGAATTGGTCCTTAGTAAATGAAAAAAAAAAGATTTCATTAGATCTTATCGGTAAAGAAAAAATAGCTATAACAATATCAGTATAAACTTTGAACAGACCTACATTCTGACTCTAATATGAAACAAATATGCAAAGATCAACCATTAAACGTTAAGTTTATCTTAAGAGAACTTTACTATTTCAAAATGAGATTAACGTTATTTTACTTCTGTCTCATAGAATCCGTGAAAAGCAGGATTATTCTTTCATTGCCGCTAAGTCAAAGTATAAATCCAGAAACAGGTGGTTTGATGTTCCCCATTTAAAAAGCCTCCATACACTGATGCTCCGTACTGGGATTAATCCCTTACAGCACGGTCCAGGTATCTGTCAGTGTTCTGTAGGGTCTGCCTGTCTCCGTACAGAGCGAGACCCCAGCATGCACCAGTTCTATCTGTTCTAAGACTAGTCGTATCTTCGATTGTGTTTCTGAGCACCCTGCAGTCGTAGAGGATGTGTTCTACTGTCTCGTCTTCCTTACGACACTGTCGAATTCTGGGATCGTGGTTCTCCCGGTTCCTAGCGAAGTAGGCTGTTATCGGACAATATTTAGTGCGAAATCGTGCTTGATCCTTGTCTAGCTGCCAGCATTCGTCCTTCCTGTTTGGGCGTTTGAGAACCATCCAGACTTCATGTCATGTGCTACAATGCTCTCAATTTTCGTACCATATTAACTTGATCCATTCACAATTCTTCTCTTATGCACTCTCGTATGTTTGCGGCTCCTCTGCTGGGTCTAAAATTGTTCTTAGCTTCGACAAACTGTCGGCCTTCTCGTTTTCTCTGATTTCACAGTGTGAGGGAATTCATTGCTACACCAGAGAGTAGTCTGAGCTTATAAAACAACTAAAAGAAGTTAAGCTCTTCAAGAAGACAGTTGGCCTACCATTAAAGTCAATAAACCTTCATTTTTTTCTGATGCCTGTGTCTGTATATTCTATTATAAATTTCTACTTGAGAATAATTTAAAAAAATACAATTTTAGAATACAGTTTTAAATCTCTATATATAATTTTCTCCATGGTTCAACAGTTTGGACACCAAAGAGTGAAGGAAAGATCACTCTTTTATTTCTGCACTAGAGTTATCCCATGACAAGAAAAAGAGACCTAGAATTAGCGCGGGTCCTTTGAAAGTGCGGGGCCCACTGCGGTCGCATAGGTTGCATTGGCCTAAGGCCGGCCCTGCAAAATAGCGGCGTATGCTACGCCGTGGGTCGACTAGCTATTTTTTAATTTAAAACAAATGTGAAATAATTCAACGTAAATATGAAGCAAAGGTTTCCGTTCCGTAAGAGTTTGGGAACCACTGGTCGTGACTGGTCTAAGGTCGAACGTTCGAATATTACGTAACGGTTAAGGGGAGGGGGTAGGGGGAGGAATTTATATAAATTTGTTACAATTTGCTACTGTTACACAAGAGGTTTGCGCGCGGGGGGGGGTGTTTCTGAAGATTTGTTACATAACAAAGCAAAACAAAATATTTAAATGTAAAAAAAACTTGTTTAGCTCAGTCTGTCCTTTTAACTCTCGTGTTTGTCTGTCCTTTTAACTCCCGTGTTTGTCTGTCATTTTAACTCTCGTGTTTATGCTTGTTACGTTGTTACCCAAATGTCATGAGCTTACATTCTGTTTGATAACAGCGCTCAAGAAATTTAATATTTATTATGTACAGATATAATGATCCCTTGACTTTCGCGGGTCCTACTTTCACTTACTACGCGTTTTAAAAAAAAATACCCTGCGTTTTTTTTTTTTTTTTTTCTTTTTTTTTTTCAACTTCACGGGTTTCTTTCAGGCGGCCGCCCGATATATGTGCACAGTATTGGTGAAACAAATTGAATACGGGATCGAAGCGCCGACAGAAGTCGGTCAATTTTCCCATTGTTTCTATAGACTCCAAAATGAAAAATGTATTTTTGAAAAATAATAATTAATAAATAAATATTTTGAAAAATTCGAATTTTCTTGTGATGCCCCTCTACCAAGGTGTGGTTGTGGGGGGGGGGGGGGGGGATAATTTAGGGTCTTGTTACAATTGGTTTCAAGGGTATATTACAATTTTCGGTCTTACGTAAAATATTTGAACGTTCCGTAATAATTTTTTTGTTTATTTCTTGCTGTCAGAGATTATGCATATATCGCACAGGCTGTTTTTGTGTGTCAGTATTGAAGTAGCCCGGGAGGAGCCGTTAACTGAGCAGCAATGCACTTGGCTTTCAAACCGGAGGTGCCCGTGACACATGACACCCTCGATAAAAACAGATGACCTTTACATCATCTGCCCTATAGACCACAAAGGTCTGAAAGGGAAACTTTACTATTGAAGTAATATGGAAAAATAACACGCAGGCTGTTTTTGTGTGTCAGTATCGAGGTAGCATTCATTAGCGTCACGTTACATGAAGCAAACATTATGAAAACTGCATTCAAGACACAGGATTTTGCTTTTGTCATTTGTCGTTGCCACAGTATCTGAGCAGCACACACACACACACACCTCCAGAAACTTTATTCCACACAATGTCTCTAGGTGTGAAATTAAGCCTACAACTAAATAATGCATTTGCCATTATCATTAAAAAGTTAGTCTCAAGGGGAGGTAATATGACAACAAGAAGACAGCTAAATTAAAAAGAATAAAAAAAAAACAACTAGTTATTCGTCGACCCCGGTATACATTTATTAAATGTGTGTGTATTTGTGTCTGTGTTAACTTTGTTTAACCCTATCATATCTAAATGAAATAAATAATTTTTTTTATATATTTCAAGGCTTCTCTTCGATTGCCAGAAATCTGACACATGGAGTTGTATCTTATAAATAAATAAAAATATAATTATGAATGTGTATGCCACTATCTCTCTATATATACAAATATATATATGGAATAGTAATACGTAACTCAATTCAACTCTGGGACCACTTTAATTTCCAGCACTCGTGTCACGGGCCACATGACCGAAAAGGTACAAAAAACGATATGAAATGGACCTGAAACTATTTGATTAGAAAATTACACTAATTAATGAGACATCGGAAGTTTATTTTTTAGGCGTCGGAAAATGGTTTAACATCTTTACTTACAATGTGAGCAACAAAGTAGCTAGTTCTATCGAGCTCTTAAAACTAACTTCCAATATTGTCTCGTTTTGGTAAATATTCTCATAAATCCTCCCATCTGTAGGCGTAGATTAACAATCCTTTATTTGCGGCTCTAACCAAAAATGATGTTATATTTGTTTCGTATGTAGTTGCTTTTTTTAACAGTCATACTTTCTTTAAAAATTTAACATATTTTCTTATTATCATGTTTCACACAAAAAAACAATAACAAAAAACAACAACAAAAAACAACAACAAAAAACAACAACAATGACCTGCTCACGTTTCCAGGTAAATTCCACATTCAGAGTCCCATTTAAGAACGTAACGTACGAATCTTAAAGTCTAATAGGCCGAATGTGGCCCGCGGGCCCGCAGGCCATATTTTGGGCATCACTAGTATAGTATGTAGGCTATCTGTTTCTGTTTCGCAAAGTTAACGGGGCTGTGAACAACACAACAACACAACACCCTAACTAATTAGATTTGGTTGGATTAAGGGATGCCGCCAAAATCCCGAAATTAATAATCACAGTCTTCACAGAGATTAGAACCCGGGACCCCTCGGTCGGCAATCCAAGCGCTTCACCACTCGGGCACGCCAATCGGATGTTATTATATCGAAATCACAATGCTTTATTCATCACTTTTCTCTTTATTTCATTGTGCGTCCCTGGTAGCGGTGTTTGTCGACCTCGTATCCATTTTATAATAAAGCTACACTGTTTCAAGAGTTTTCGTTCTTAATAGTCCGAGATTATTTCCGGATCGCAATGTTTAATCCTAGCGTAGAGTGTGTGGGTACATTATCTTCTTCTGTGTTGTCTGTCTGTGTGTGTGTATGTATCGTACTAATAATGTTGAAAAGAATTCAAAGCTTATTTGTCAGGAAGTTTGATTACTTGTTTAATCCTTTATAGTCAAACTATATTTTTTTTCATTACAGTGGCCAATTGAAATGTAAAGGGTTTTGATAGTTGATGAAAAACAGTAATGAAAAGATGAATCTTTTAAAAACAAATGTCTCCAGTTCGAATCTCTGTAAAGGGTGTCTTTCAAAATCTCTTATTAAATTGATATCTCACAGTTCACTTCTCAAAACAGGAGAATGGACCTCATTCACCCATCGTAAACAGGCAACATTTAGCCTTGCTGTTAGCTATCTCTTCTATACAAACTACGTACTCCATAAAGGCTGTCACGTGATACGTTTTTTTTTCATTGTTTTATCAATATTATCACGTGGCTAAATGTTGTTTGTTTACGATTGGTGAATGAGGTCCAGTGAATTTCAAGGTAATTGGTTACTGTGCTGGGAACGTGACACTATCTGGTGGACTGGCTATAGGGGCATTCGGGCCGGTACCCAAATTGACTGAAAGGGCCGCATTTATGCCAGTAAAATGTTTAATATTTTATAATATTCTCTTTAAATGCAAATTAAATATCAATTTAATATGAGCATCCTGATTTTAAAAAAAAATTTAGTATTATAGCTTTTATATAGCGCTACTTTCATGCTTATAGCATGCTCAGAGCGCTTTTGGTCCAATCTCATTTGTGGACCAGTGAGGGGGTATCTAGGAGTTGGTTTTCCGTGCTGCCTTTAGGCGCTCAGTAAACACAGCTCTTCCCGAGTCGGGTGTCGAACCTCGAACCCCCTACTAGGTAGCCAAGCCAAGCCAAGTTCAAGCGCACTTGGCCTCTCGACCACGCTTCCCACAATTTGACACTTTTAAGTCTAAAGAAGTCTAAAGACTCGAGAAAGGAACAGATACAAAGCAACTATTAATGTTTTCTCGCAAGCACTAGAGATTCAACAACGTTACAAAGCTATAGACTTAGGTCGAAATACATAGAGGCCTTGCTGAAGTATGAAATAATCTTGACAGCATTAGTTTTACTGAACTTAAGGATATTAAATCACCGCCAAACAAGTGGACTTGATGTTCTGTTGTGTGTCTAAGATGCAGACAGTCAAACCTAGGTTTCCCAGTTATTGAGAAAGCAGTATTTGACCTTGTGAGTAAAGTAAAACTCCCCTTTCAGACCTTTGCGATCTATAGGGCAGTTGATCTTAAGGTCATCTGTTTGTTTGGCCAGTGGTTAACGAGCAGCACAACGACCAACCTCCCTTACTTTCTACCAAGTCAGGTACACGTTACGGTTGGCTGGACTAAGGGACGCCCTAAAAATCCCGAAGTTCAAACTACAATTTATAAATTGTCTTCCAAACTTCCGTGAATATTAAGAAGGTTTGGGAAATCCTTTTTTTTGGAATTAAATTCTGAGTTTTAAAATAAGTCATGTATAATGCATTATGGACAGTCCTGCTGTGCTTCTTATATAATATAAATAAAATATTAAAAGTAATATTGGTTTCCAAAGAAACGTACTGCATTCCCAAAATCTTAATTTTATTACAATTAAATACACAAAATAAATATTTTTTCTTGTAAAATGTTTGTAATGATTAAATTAAAAAACATTATAGCAACATTTTGTTACTTTGTGACTATTCACCATAAAAAAATTATTGTCAAATAAAATGCAAACTTTTCTTATGAAAACGCCTAAAGAGTTCTCTATGTCGTTGTACTATGAAAATAAAAAACCGAAAGGTTATTCTTTCAAACTGTTAGAAAGGATATCAACTTTTTAAAAAATTAAAGCATTACTAAATTTAGAATTTTTAGGTCATATATAGTGTTAGTGTTCAATGTATTCTTTCTTTTTACCAATAGTGTTTTAAAGCCTATAAAATGTTTTAATTCATCTAAGGTTTAACATTTTAAAGCAATAGTTACAGAATACGTAATTAAAAATTGTAGATTTATCTTTCAGAGAGGAATTTAATTCAAAGTACGTAAAAAATAACCACAAATATCTTTGACTTTAACTGTACAGTGGCACTTGCGTAGAAAGTTGGCCTTTCATACTAATGGTACGGAGTTCGATTCTTTGTAGCGATTTACAGTAAGTTTTTTATTCTTTTTTTTTATTAATAAATAATTACAGATTGCAATATATTTTATTTGATGTTGTAATTGTATTAATGTTGTACCCTAATTATAGATGATTTCGACAACGAGTCGTGTCAAACAAAAAGACTGAACCAGCTTGGAATGCCTTGAATTTCAATGTCAAGTACATGTATACATTTAATGTATATGGTAGCAGAAATTTTTTCACAATGAGAGATTTTACCATTCCAAGTGTTATACTTTATTCCTTTAGTCATAATTCTTGTCAGATAGTTTAAAAAATAATCTAATAAATTATTTATATATAAAAATACTTTCAATACATTATTACACTTTACACAATGCTTTTGAGGACCGATATGATTGGATGTCCATCATATGGCATACAATTTAAGGGTTGCATTGTATAGTAATTACCGGGCCGATTTAGACACCCAGTCCGCCCCTGGCTACGCCTTTGCCTTTGTCTTTCCAGATTGTTCTCAACTGATGCTACACTATATCATTCACTAATACTATACATATTTATTACTCACATGCATTTTGATAAAAGAAAGATTGTGTCTTATGTTTGCATGGGAAGGGGGCGACCATACACAAAAGTTATATTAGTGATGCTAAGCATAAAGAAAAAATATAATACTAAGGTTAGTTTCACTGAGTCCTTAGAACTTAGGAACACTGGGGTTTCACGATCCATTATATAAAATGATGAAGTGGTTAACGACTTTATGTGTGAAAAGCACTTCATTAATACTCAACGCGTTTCAAAGCTGCAGAGTTCATTGAGTGCACTTTAGCACACAAAGCTTAACTCTTTCAGCCTGTTGCTAAAATAGCAATGGATGCTGGCAAAAATGGCTACCAGTTTTTGTTTACAATAGGGTTATGAAAATATTTTTTATCTCCTAAACGGTAAATCACAGATAAATAAAGTTCTATATCAAATTAAAGCAAAGATCTTCACCAACACAACGCTTTTAATCTTTTTTTGTAGTTTATTTAATTTGTATAGAAGATGATTTTACAGGTTGGATAGGATGGACAAAAATGAAAGAGTAAAAAAAATTTTTTTTGTCTAGGTTTGTTATACATACTATATGTATACCATACTATATTGCTTGAAAAGAAGATATTTTGTACTCATTTTAAAGTAAATTCATTTTGATAAACATAAATCAAGTTTTTTTTTTCTAATCTCTTGGTTATTTATTTTAATTTTTTTTCTAAATCGCAGTACTTTTAATTAAACTACTTTTTTTTTTCATATCTATAGAATAATTTTTTTTTTATTTCTTTATTATTACAATCACCATAAATTATATCTCAAACTACATAGATATGTATAAGAATTCCTTGTTACCCTTTCTTTATTCTCTTACATGTAAATAATTTGTAATTTCATGTCTTAGATCATAGTCAATTTTTTTTCGCAGATTTTTTTTCTTTGCAATAACATCAATTTATACTCTTTATTTTTTTGCATTGACCATTTTGACTAAATACTTTTTATTAATTAGAAAGAAGATTCATTTCTGAATAATTTGATTTACAACACTTAAAACATGCAGTGAAGATTATAAAACAGATATTACCTTAGACGCGTAGAGTTTTAAATCCAATTGGAAATCATTTTAGGCAAAAACAATATCCAGTGAAATAGGAATAATATTTACATTTTACACACACACACACACACACATATATATACATTTATTTACATTACATTGATGCTAGTGCCACTACTCGAAAGCTATGGTTTTGCCAGATCCTCATGGTCTAGACGAAAACAATGTTTCACACAGAGCCGAGCAAAAGAATCTAGTGCGCTTCCGTTGTGATTGACTCTTGCAATAGACACAAGGGCGATCATTCTCTTCATGATGAACAAGATGAGGCCCAGGTGCTATTTTGCTGTCAGCTTTAACAGTCTTCACTTTCCCTGTCTGGGAACATCACCCAGTGCAGTGGCAGCATCAACTAAACCATCAATTAAAGTTTCTTTAAATTTTTTTAAAGAAAGCTTTTTTGAAGGCTTGTCGCATGTAACCTGTGTGGCATTATAAATGATGAGGGCATTAATCTGTGCAATTTCTAATATCCAGAAGAAGACTTTCTTCCACCATTTCATGCTTTTTCTAGAATGCACAGAATAATAAGAGAGCATTTGGTCTGCCCTGTCGCAACCATTCATCATCATATTGTAGTCGTGAACCATTTCTGGCTTCTCGACAACACTGCGCTTCTGTTGCACATTAATGATGCGATTGGTTGATTTTGTGGACACCATAATGCAAGACTTCTTAGCTTTCCTATCCTGCCATGCCACACAAAGAGCATCTATACTGCCCACAGACTTGTAAAATTGAGTTTCTCTGTGACGCAGCTTTTGCTTCTTGAGCTCGTCAAGGAAATTTTTCCTAGCCAAGTTGACTGTCCCAGTATAATAAAATCTTTTCTGAGTTAGATATTCCAAGAGATCTGTTGATGTATAATATCTATCAGCAAAAATATGATGCCCACTTTGAAGTGGTTGTAGAAGGGTATCAAATATTTTGACTGCATGGCTGGTAATACTGTTTGATGAGTCTGAGTAAGAAGTGTCACTTCCATAATAAGTAATAAGATTTATTACATAACCTGTACAGCTATCACACAGGCCATAATTTTTTATGTGGTGCTTTTCAGGCTGACTAGGGTTGTACTGTAATGGTCCAAACCTGCCTTTAAATCCTATCACCATCTCATCAATAGCAACCTCTTCATAAGGATAAAATGCCTTTTGAAAATTTGAACACATCATCTTCACGAAGGGTTCAACTTTATCCTTACCGACCGAGACCGCTTCACCTACATGCATCATGCTATCGAACAAGAGCTCAAATCTAGCTCTTGTAAACATAGTATAAAACCATGGCTTATATTATATGTCTTTATTAGACCAAAAGTCCCTGACAGACTTTTTGTTTTGTAGACCTATCGAAATAAAAACTGCGAGAAACTTGTACATTTCTGCAAAATTTGTGTCTGTCCAATTATTAAAAGTGGACCTGACAGTAGGAGGATTGTGTTTTTGAATCACAATTTTAGCATAATCATTTATGCTATCAACTAAAAAGGTCATGATACAACCATCTATTAGCCTGGTAAAAACATCAAATAGTGTAGAATTTCTTGTGAAATCTAACTCAGAATTGACTCCACTTTTAGAAGGCTGGGACATTCTAAATGTAATTGGCAGTACTGACAGGACAATTGTCAGCAACCCTCTCCAATTGCCACCCATCAGTATTACCACTAGTTCTAGGTCTAAAATCATCTGGTTCTGGAATTGTAGTAATAATACCAGTCCCATCATTGTTAGTTTCACTGCCACTATGACTGTCAGAATCTGAGTCACAATGTTATCATCTACACCATGATTTACTGGCAAAGATGTCGAATCATCTTCACTATCACTATCACTAGAACTTTCTAAAGCCCAAAAACAATGGAGTAGCTTGTGCTACCGTTAATCTTTTAGGCCTACCACTAACACCACTGCATCCAGGCATAGCATCCATGTTTGTTTATGTTTGCTAAGCAACACACTAATTAAAAAAAAAAAAAAAGGTTATTGCATAAAGAAGTTTAAAAAAGGAAGGTGTCGTTTCTTTTTACTATTTTTGTTTTTAGAAATAACTTTAAAAACTCTAACTACAAGAAACGGACTAATTTTAGAAGCCACCCCCCCAAAAGCCAGTATACTGGCAAACCAGGCTATGAGGTATAGCTGTGTTAGCAAAACAGGCTGAAAGAGTTAAAAATTGATTAAAAAACATATTTTAATGCATTAAAGATGGTTTCATGTATTCCCCTGACTGTAATATTTTTTCTTTAAAGTCTAATTTATATTAGAATATTTAGAAAGAACAGAGCCGCCTTATACCAATTTGATCGATAGTTCCTAATTCGGCCCCCCTGCCTGGCAGGGGCCCCGCGATTTACATTGAGCTTCTCCCTATCAGTCATGGATCTTATCGAATATTTTGTTTAAAGATGTAGGACTTAAAGGGTTAACATATTTAGTGTATACAGTAACTTTAATTAACCCTCTGGCGCCTATTGCATTTAAGTAACTTCCTATGCAAAATGTATAACAGAACGTTGATATAATGATGTAATTAACTCTTTCTCTCCGTAATTATTTACCACATTCTGATGGAATCAACGCTGGTATCGTCAGTTAGGAGAGAAAGAGTTAAAAGTAGGCTAACTATTGCTAGTGTAACAAAAAAAAGATAAGAAGAGGGGCCTAGCAAGCAACCCTTTAATGGGGACCCTCAATTGTAAATGCTGGCCCTGAGAAAGAATAAATGTAACAAATAAACAGTTCGGCAGCTACGCATGGTCAGGTTAAATCTTCTTGTGTTGCATCGAGGCGTGTAAATCACATTGTTCTTGTTTTGTTGATAATCATTATTTTTGCTACAACGCTCGTGACAGAGTCACGTGGCGTGATATATGACGTCTGCTCTTTATCAAGATGATTCATAGAGACGCCATAACTGTTGTTTTTTTGTTTGTTTTTTTTTTGGTCAGGGATGGTAACTCTAACCGGAAGCCACAACAGTGCAGTCAGAAAACTGACAAACGTAAAATAAATATTCTTATCGATCAAAAGTTATTTTGTATTTCTAGGTTTTTTACTGTGCTAGAAAAACGAAAGGCTGTGTCCGAATAGAAATGCACACATACTTGATATGTTATAATTTGTTTATTTGCAACATATACTAGAAAATCGATAGGCGTACAGAAGGTCGAGACATACTCAGCCTGTATAATATAAATCTTTTAAAATTAAAATTTTTCTACATAAAATATGTATTTACACTTCTTTCTTTAGCAATGTATTTTTTTTTAATTCTTCAACTAGCTTGCATTCTCTTCGTGGGTACGTCCATCCATCCACCCCAGTGGAGCTACATCCTATGGAGGGCTTTGATATGCTTCAACACATCCTTCCAATCCGATCGCTCCTGGGCCTTTCGCCCTTTTCCATGACTAGGTCGTTTCCCATTGAGATCTGTCCGTATTTTCTTGTGCGTAAAAGCCTTCCTAACAGTATTTTTTTATGACAGGGTTATTAGCCCTGCACACAACCATCTGGGGGACTGCCCCTTTCAGCTCTCTGGATAGCTGCCTTTTTTTTTTCGGGTAAGGTGCTCCAGCATTTATGGGTCCCTCCACTTCCTGCAAGGCAGCAGGTTAGATTTTGGTCCACCCCAGGTATTTTCTTTCCACGGTACCCACCATCTCTGGAGGGCTACCTGGGGAGGCGCTTGATCGGAGATCAAAAATTCAACTTCGTGGGAAGAAAAAAATTGGAAATCGCTCTTAATATTTTCCTAGAAATTTGATACTTTATGTATATTTTTGGTGAAAAAAAAAGTTACTAGCTAATTGGCCATACTGTGAAAACTCTGATTTGACAGCTGTATTTTTTTCAGAATTATTAAATCATCTTAAAATTAAATTTGGTTTAAGTCTTTTTATCATTGAAACAGTTCCAGACGACAACAGAAAGAAAAACATTTTGACACATTACGTCACACGGCACCAACGGAAAACACCATCACTCCCTGGACTCCAATGTTTCCTTGTATTCAATGAGTTGGATCAATAAATAGATGTACATGAAAATTCTACGCACCATCTTATGTTGAAATCATTAGCTGGACTATTAATTTACTGCGCAAATCTGACATGAAAAAACTCCTTGCAGTAATGATGCATCACAAGAAACAAAGACAATGTTAATAATAAAAGAAAGTCTGGTCACAGGGTATACATTCATACATACATACATACATAGAGCAAATAATTTTTCTTTGGGGGGGCGGGGGGCAATTTGTGTAAACAAAGCAGGTCCGCCGCTACCTATTATGCAATGTGTGTATTGCATGCAGGCGGCCAACTTTAGGGGGTGGCCAAATCATTATTCCAAGGTTAATTTAAAAAATATTTAAATTAAAAAAATGACTTAAATATTTTATATAAATTTTAATTATTTCATTATCCTTTGAAAATATAAACGAAATTCGTACATAAAAAATTATTTTGGAAACTTGAACAAAAAAATAGAGCAGCATGCGAGGGATCCCCACGATTTTCCAGAAGCGCCTACTCATTCCTGGCCTAGAATTTTCGCGGGTTGTTTGTATTATTTTTAAGTAGATCTATTACTGGAAATTAATAGTCAATTTTAAAAACATTTTCACTGGGAGGGGGGCGCTATAGTTCCTCTCATGTGGAGGGGGCACAACGTCCTGACAAAAAATGGGTGTTATGGATTGTGTGTTGTGTTTCCGAAGCAGCGGTGAGAAGAAGTTAAGCAATTGATTGACGATGATAAAATAAACGATCTTAAGACATAAAAGAGTAAACATTTTTTTGTTGTTTTGAGCTAGATTTTGTTTAAATACCAGTTTATTTCATTACTATTAGATCTATATCTCACCTCAAATTAATTCGTGAATAATAGCAGTTATATGAGTTTTTTGCTCACAAAGAAGTTTAAGTTATTTAAAGTTTATTTATTAAAAATGTAAAACGCCTTCATCAGTTCAGTTGTACTAGCTGCTTGGAACTACAAGCCAACAACCGACCAACAACAAGGGGGAGGGGAGGGCGGCTAAAAAAAATTGCCGACTTGAACGGAAACCTGCCGTATCTTCAATTCTACCTCCAGGAAGAACTTTTACACCGCTTAAAAATGAACACAATGTCCCAAAAAACAATAACAACGTTTTAGTGAATTTTCATAGTGTTAAATGGGCTAAATGAAAAAATTTTTTTTTTATAAATTTCTTTTCCTTTTATTACATTCTTTAAAAAACCTCAATGACCTCACTGTGGAAGCCTACATCACTCCTCAAGACTCCAGCTTCTAAAGGGGGCTCGAACGGAAATGTTGTTATCTATTGAGTCGTCACCCAGGAGAGTCAGAAAAACTGCCTAAGATTTTTTTCAAGTCGTTGTATTAGTGACTTGTACTTTGGATTCTTTAATTTGTATCAATAAAAATATTCAGCGCTGAGTTGCTTCATTTGTTGGATAAATTTTGTAGACGCCTCTGACTCCCCTTATGTCAAATGCTTGTGGATACAATGCACATCTCTCCAAAATACAATCGTGATAATTATTATGAAAGTGAGTCCACCCAGCTCTAATGGGTACCTGACATTAGTTGGGGAAAAGTAAAGGCGGTTGGTCGTTGTGCTGGCCACATGACACCCTCGTTAAATCGTAGGGCACAGAAATAGATGACTTTTACATCATCTGCTTTATAGACCACTAGGTCTGAAAGGGGAACTTTGCTTTACTTTTTTAACCATATAACCCTGTTGAGCCAACAAAGTTATCGAGAAATTGTAAATAGATCGTAATTATTTACACTATTCATTTGCAAAATACCTACCTACCTTAATTATATATAATCTTCACAAATACAGGAGCATAAGCGAGTAGTCAGAACATGGAACTATATAGTCCCATCGTAAGAACGAGATCAGTTTTTAAGGCTTATCACAAAGAACCAAAATGTCAGATTTCTGAAGACACTTGAATCCGAAATCGTTCATAGTGCATGGTTCATAGTTGTACATATGGGTGGGAATGTGAAAGGAAAAAAAAAATGGATTGAAATCAAAGGGCATTTTTTAACAGTATCCAGCTCAGTCTTAATGAAATTTTGTTGTTCTAGAAAAAAAAAAAGGGGGTGGGGTGGGGGGCGGCATTTTAAAATTTCGCACACAGGCGGCCACAACCCTCGCGGCGGCCCTGATCCAATGCACCGGTCAGACCGTTCTTATCTCTCCTCAAATCCTCTCGGCCTTTTCTTCCAC
This sequence comes from Biomphalaria pfeifferi, assembly GCA_030265305.1. Lineage (NCBI taxonomy): Eukaryota > Metazoa > Mollusca > Gastropoda > Planorbidae > Biomphalaria > Biomphalaria pfeifferi. The sequence continues at coordinate 2,057,058 of JASAOG010000052.1, forward strand.
ATTTCTTTACCACTGTTTCACTTCCGGTCGATTCAAATCTAGTTTTTTATATTTCTGATGAGAGAAAAGTGATTAAACCTGGATAATCCCATTCCATTCATAGAACTAAGTCTACAGATTTGTCGTGCCCATTCGCAGACAAAAGCAAAACTTTTTATTTTTTTATTTTAAGTAAATATTAATTTTTTTCGTTGGCCTTACATTGCCGTAATGGGGCTACTCCATTTTTATTTCAAATAGAAATATGGCGTATGGACCACGATATACTAGAGCTTGTGTACTGTTCAGTAAGATTAATATAACCAAAAAATCCAATAAAAAAAAAAAACAACAGCAAAGGAAGGGCTCAGCATTTACAACTATATCACTCATGAATGTACAGTTATTCCCCCTTTTTAGATATCAAACATAATAATTAATTACCAATAATTCATTGTCTAATTGTGTCAATTTTTTAAAATTGGGGCACCACACTTTATCACAACTCCTCTATTTTCTCACTAATTTTTAATATTTCATTGATTAGTATTATTTTCTCACTATTTTCTCACTATTTACTCACTATTTACTCACTATTTACTCACTATTTACTCACTATTTACTCACTATTTACTCACCCTTGCTCTCGTTGCTTTATTGAAACTTGCTATTCCTCTTTCATGTTTCACTTTCTGTCTGCATTAACAATAATTAATGACATTCTCAGGAAAGTGCCTAGCAAACATTTGTCACGAGGGAACGTTCCATGATAAATTGAAGCTAAAGTTCTTCCTTACCTTGCGAAATCTTCTTCGAGTCTCATCAATATTGTAGTCCTACTTTTTAATTTACAGGTTATGTTTTCGTTGAGTCAGCAAAAGTTGTCCTCCCTTGTAATATATAACCCTAACCCCCAAACCTATATAAGAGAACTAATATATTATCTCTATATCTTTGCTACGTCTACGAACAACAACAAAGGGGAACTATTCTGAAAGCCACGAACTCAATTTTTAAAATAGAAAAGGTCTAGAACAGTGATGCTCAAGCATTTGTCGGCTTAGAGTCTATATGTGTGGCCGCCCCCCCCCCTCCACCCCCCTCACCAAATAATAATAGTTGCCATTGTCCAATAGAACCCATCCTCTGTGGCTTTATTATGTACTTTGGGCAGAGGCTTCTTGGGACTGGATAAAATCGCGACATGACCTGATAAGCCCGAGGGCCATAGTTCATGCATCACTAATCTCTAGGAGAATTGAAATCTTAGCTCTACGTTTTAGCTTCTTGAGAGTTGCATTTGTAAGCCTCCATGTACTTTAGCTCCGTGTTGAGATCATTCCTTTATAGCACTGTTCGGGTATCTGACAGTGTTTCGTTGAGTTTGCATGTCTATGTACAGGGCCCGCAATGGCCCGCATGCACCAGTTCTATCTGTTGCAAGACTATTCGTATCTTCGAAAACGCTTCTGAGCATCTTACAGTCGTTGAGAATACGCTCTATCTCGTTTTTCCATGTGGTTGTTGACATTTGGGGTCGTGGTTCTCTCTGTTCCCTGTATAATAGGCTCCAAATCGGACAGTGTCCAGTACAAAAAGGTTCTAAAATTTGCCTGATCCTTTCTGTCTAGCTGTCACCACTCGACCTTTCTGTTTTGGAGTTTGAGAAAATGCAAGACTTCCCGTAACGAAATACAATGGTCCAAGATGTCTTACCATTTGGGCTTGATCCATTTACAAATCTTCGCTTTTCCAATCTTGTATGTTTGCAGCTCCTCTGGTGGTTCTAAAAGCGTTCCTAGATACGCCAAACTGTCTGCCTTCTCGTTTTCTTTGATTCCACAATGCGATGGAACCCTCTTGAGAGTTGGTTAGCATCAAGACCCGGACAGGATTCGGCCCGAGGGTCGTGAATAAGGCATTTCTGATATCTAAGAGAATCGAAATCTTAGCTCAAACGTTTTGGCAGTAGTCCTAATGAATACTTACATCAAGAACTTTGTGTAAAGATGAGGTCGATGGTGAGGATAACTCTGATATATCAATAGAACTGTGTATGTGTGGAAAACAAATATGAATATGAGATGAAAGCCTCTGGCTATAATTAAGTTTACGATATCAGGAAAGATTAATTAGTAAAGTCTGTGTGTGTGTGTGTGTTTGTGCTCGCGCAACACAATTTGAGCGCGTTTATCAAAAACAAGAATCCAGTTGAATGATAAAAGTTAATTACGCCGCTGGAATGCCCAGGTGTAGAATGAGTGAGCTGAGGCGGCGCAGGTGAAATATGTGGGACACTGGAAAGAAACTAACAGGTAGGGTAGAGGTTAGTACGAAAATAACAATGTTCTAAAGTTTTAAAAGCTGTTTAGCGAGGGTGCTCATGATTACCGCCACTGCTTTACAGTCTTATGGAAAAGTCCGTAAAAGGAAAAAGAACCCTCGCTTCCAATAGGAATGTTGCAAGACTCGCTAAGCCATGATCCATCCACGACACCATTCCTTATATTGTTCGCACTGTTGCGGTCCTCTCATTATTAAGTGACAGTAAAGAGTAGCAATACGAAGGAATCCCTCGTGGGACTCGGCCTTCGAATAAATAACGGATGTGATTAAGTGATACTGTTGATGGGTGACCTTCAAATAGAGATTCTTTAATTCCTGGACAAATCATTTTCTTTCTTTTTCTATTGGGCTTTCTTAAAGGTATTATCCTGATCCGGATTATCTCTGGCAAGACGGTGCTGAAGTAATAATAGTGTTAGCTGATCGAAGAACATGGGCTCAAGTTTTATTTAAGGTCTGGACTAGATAGTCACTTTACCACATCTGTGGACACTAAAGGTGGTTGTTTCTTTTGTGGTGGCAAGAGAGCTTAGAAAAAAAAGTAAGTTGGCATCTTATCCCTGATGTTCACTAGGTCTAGAAATGGGAATAACATTTTCAATGTTCTGCGGTAGTTATTGATCTAAATTTAGACAGATCAACTATTGGCGTCATTAGACTTGCTTGGAATACGTGACGTAATACTTAGTTACCTGGCGAAACAGCCTAATTGAAAAGCTGACTTTCTCAAACTTATACAAGTGACGTGCCCCTAAGCAAAAAAAAACAAAAAAAACAACTGTCCCCTCTTCTTTATCCAAGGGTCGGTAGATAATGTCCAATTGTAATAAACTTTATCCTTGTAAGATTATCCAAATGTTCAAAAAGACGTCTTGTTGCTGCATGTCTTCAGTCTGGCCTGTTTTGTAGCTGGCCTGTGTTGTAGCTGGCTTTTCTTGTAACTGACCTGTCATGTAACTGGCCTGCCTTTTGGCTGGCCAATCTTGTAGCTAGCTTGTCTTGTAGCTGGCCTGTGTTGTAGCTGGCCTGACTTGTGGCTGGTCTGTTTTGTGGCTGGCCTGTCTGGTAGCTGGCTTGTCTTGTAACTGACCTGTCATGTAGCTGGCCTATCTTGTGGCTGGTCAGTCTTGTAGCTTGCGTGTCTTGTAGCTGGCCTGTGTTGTAGCTGGCCTGCCTTTTGGCTGGCCAATCTTGTAGCTAGCTTGTCTTGTAGCTGGCCTGTGTTGTAGCTGGCCTGTCTTGTGGCTGGTCTGTTTTGTGGCTGGCCTGTCTGGTAGCTGGCTTGTCTTGTAACTGACCTGTCATGTAGCTGGCCTGTCTTGTGGCTGGTCAGTCTTGTAGCTTGCGTGTCTTGTAGCTGGCCTGTGTTGTAGCTGGCCTGCCTTTTGGCTGGCCAATCTTGTAGCTAGCTTGTCTTGTAGCTGGCCTGTGTTGTAGCTGGCCTGTCTTGTGGCTGGTCTGTTTTGTGGCTGGCCTGTCTGGTAGCTGGCTTGTCTTGTAACTGACCTGTCATGTAGCTGGCCTGTCTTGTGGCTGGTCAGTCTTGTAGCTTGCGTGTCTTGTAGCTGGCCTGTGTTGTAGCTGGCCTGCCTTTTGGCTGGCCAATCTTGTAGCTAGCTTGTCTTGTAGCTGGCCTGTGTTGTAGCTGGCCTGTCTTGTGGCTGGTCTGTTTTGTGGCTGGCCTGTCTGGTAGCTGGCTTGTCTTGTAACTGACCTGTCATGTAGCTGGCCAATCTTGTAGCTAGCTTGTCTTGTAGCTGGCCTGTGTTGTAGCTGGCCTGTCTTGTGGCTGGTCTGTTTTGTGGCTGGCCTGTCTGGTAGCTGGCTTGTCTTGTAACTGACCTGTCATGTAGCTGGCCAATCTTGTAGCTAGCTTGTCTTGTAGCTGGCCTGTGTTGTAGCTGGCCTGTCTTGTGGCGGGTCTGTTTTGTGGCTGGCCTGCCTTGTAACTGACCTGTCATGTAGCTGGCCTGTCTTGTGGCTGGCCAGTCTTGTAGCTAGCTTGTCTTGTAGCTGGCCTGTGTTGTAGCTGGCTTGTCTTGTTGCTGGTCTGTTTTGTGGCTGGCCTGCCTTGTAACTGACCTGTCACGTAGCTGGCCTGTTATGTAATAGACATCAACAGAACGAAGGAATTTTACTCGGTAAAAAATTTGCTAATTTGTATGTAAGAAAAAAAAAGGGTGGACTTTGAATTTGCAATGGCAAAAACGTATTAGCCTTTAAACAAAGAACTTTGGTGAATATTCTACTGCAGTTGCCTTTGACAAACAAGAAAACAACAACACTTTGATAGATTGTACCTAGAACATGACACGACGTCAGTTGATGTAATGATTCAATGTATTGTAATAAACCTGGTGGTGACACAGATGGGGGTAGTGGTGATCTGAGATTTAAATGGGACGGACGGACATACAAACGGACAGACAGGCCACACAAAACTAATAACGTCCTTTCCCCTTTCTGGGGCTGCTAAAAATTAAGCAATTAGTTAATTAGTTGATTAATTATTTTGATTGAAAGTAGGAATAGCTGCGACTTAGAGATGTGGATGTATATATGGATTTATTCCTCTTTTTACGTTGGGACACGTTTTTTCTCCCATTCCCACCCTCGGATCAAGTTGAAATTTTGCATAATAATTATTTACAGTCGTTGACAATATGAATCGATCCAAAAATTAACCAATTAGTTATTACTAATTAATTAATTCTTATATTAACGCACAATAACAATTATTGTTTTAAGCAAAACGAATTTTGAAATTTTAATCAACTCTTTAAAATCCCTCCAATCAGCTTGCGCATTCTTTATGGGCTCAAAAAGTTTAACACTGGGTGGAATTCGAAAACGGCTGTAACGATTTTCCTAGAAATTTGACTATATATATATATATATATATATATATATATATATATATATATATATATATATATATATATATATATATATATATATATATATATATATATATATATATATATATATATATATATACCTTTGGGGGAAAAATACCAATTGGCTCACATGTTGGTGGAGGGCTGTATATGAGAAACGGTTTCAATGCTGTCTTAGGGCGTTCAGCAAAAAAAAAAAAAAAAAAAACTCGGCTTCATTAGGGATTTGAACTTCAGCGCCCTGCTCTAGATAGCTAAGCGGAACACTGTAGGGCCACTAAGACACTTACTTTACTGGAGAAAAATTATTATTTTTTTGTTACTGTCATCATAAACTTTTCTTTTATATATGTCAGTCTAAGCCTTCTAAGGAAAGGCGATTCATTAAAGTAATGGACATTTTAAAGTTGTTCTTAAGTCTGTCTCTATCAAACTCAATGTTTACATAGATTACACGACAGTATTTAGATCTCTTTATCTACTCTACAATATGAAAGCAAAGGTTGTCCAATCTGATATATCTATTGTTAAGAGGAAGTTTTGATCTTAGATCTGGCTCTCCAGACCAGTCCGTCATCTGCTTAACTTTTGCTTTGAGGCAGACAGGAAACGTATGCATTGATCTCCCCCTTAGATATAGGTCTATGACGTCATTAGCAGATTTTAAAGACTAGTGAACTTGGGACAATAGGAATATATGTTTGGGTTAGAGAGTGCAAAAATATTTAACCTTTTTTTTAAACCCTATTTGGAAAGAAATATAGTGTTGACCTTCCGTGTAGGAATGTAAACAATATTTGTATTTCCTAATACAGTTTCCAAACTGTGTTTCGCGAAATCCAAGTGTTCCGCGAGGCCTCAATAGTTGTGGCACGAACTACTAAAATAATTAACTATTAGGCCGCCACGTGAATTAATCTTTTCCAAAAAAAAAAAAAAAAATAAACAAAGTATTCTGCTAAATACTCAGAATGTGCTATGTGTTCAGTTAAGAAATAGTTTGGGAAACACTGTTCTAATACATACTAGCAACTCTGATGATGATTGCGCTATTTAGAATTTAAATTGTCATTCGTTTTCAATCCTTTTTTTTTTATATAATCAATCTTGTTTATACCTTTTAAACAGACTTCAATGTTGGCCTCCCATTACTAAGCAAGTATCTTTTTGTGTTGCTTCTTTAGTGCGCATCTTTCATGCTTACAGCAAGCTCAGTCGAGGCCACTCGTTAAATAAGGCGTAAACATTGACCTGAAAGGTCACAACCTGTGGGCAGTTTAGACCAATAGCTCGTTGCCACGTCACAGGTCTGTACCTTGGTAGGCCTGAGGGGAGTGGTTAAGGGATTTCTGGGAGGTTTCTTTGCTGTCCTTAGGCGCTCAGCAAACACAGCTCAGCTCGAGTCGGGTGTCGAATTCAAGACCTCTTGTTAGGTGCCTAAGCCGTAGCCAATCGTGTTTGGACTGTCAGTTACACAACTCTTTCGATCATTCACCACCCCACTCCCAATACCCGCTGGCGTTCAAAAATAAGAGATAAGATAATTTGTATTGGTCCAATCACATGGAAATTCAGTTTGACTACAATTGACAACCTCAGCTAGCTACTGTACAATAACAATATAAATGCAAATACGAACAACATTCACACACTAAACACATACACACTCACAACCAGAGCTATATGAATTTGACTTCTATGTACTTCTCGATGACGACAAAATGTCCTTTAACACTCCGACCGAAAGTGGGATGAAGGAGTTTTAAAATCTTTCTGTTTTAGTCCTAATGGAAAGGAGACGACCACTTCGTTCAGATCTGATGTAACACTGGTTTAATGGGTGCAGGTTATCTTTAAGAATCGTGAGTGATTTAGAAAGGCATCTTTCATGAAAAAGCTCTTTAAGAGATGGTAGCTATCTTCGAGTGATATAAGATGCTTTTTTAATTAGTGTATTTAGTCTATGTCTTTGTGCAAGTGAAGAATTACCATACAAGCAGTTGATGGCAAAGCTAATTAGACTGTTGATGGTTGCTGTATAGAAAAGTTTAATTATTGTTTTGTCGATGTTAAATTTTCTTAATTTTATAAGATAGAATAGTCGTTGGTGTAAAGGTTTTGACAGTGTTTACTCCATTTCAGTTTGTAGTTGATGGTTGTGCCTAGGTATTTATATTCCTGCACTGCTCAATGGTTTGGTTGTTTATCTGAATTTTTGAAGTATGGCCTTTATGTTTCCTAAAATCTATTATCATTTCTTTAGTTTTCTGAACATTTAAAATTAGAAAGTTATCTATACACTGTATCACTGTTTAATTCAGTTCAAACATCAGCATTTAGTTTTGTTCATTGACTTTATAAATTTGAATCACTGCTACAGTTTCTTTGGATATCTTCACATCACGTCATTCATTACTACCATTCATAAAATTATTTACAAATTTACACTGTAATAGATATACTACTATCATTCATAAATAACCTTATGAACTTTCCTGAAACACTTTTTCAACACTCAGTTCATTCTGGTCCAATATCATTCTGAAATAATAGTGTGCGTAATACACAATGATAAGTTGACCAACCCATTTCAAGACAGGGGTAAGACAGGGATGTGTGCTTTTACACTTGATATTTTTGTTGGTGATCGATTGGGTCATGAAACAGACAGTCTTAGATAATAAAGGCGGCATACAAGGGACCCTAAAACAACATCCAGAGGACCTGGATTTCGCCGATGACATCTGCCTCCTCTCCCATACACAACCAAATGCTCAGACCCAATTGACCAGGCTCTCAGAAGTAGCGAAAAAGACTGGACTTTTAATCAACAGAAGTTATGAGGATCAGCAACAAACAACATGCTACAGGTAAAGAACATCCTTGATACGGACCACTTACTTATCTGGGAAGTAGAGTTAGTAAAGACGCAGAGCCGATGGTGATATACTAATTCGAACCTATTAAGCTAGGTCTGCCTTATCCACTCTTCAACAAGCATTACCTCTACATAACAAGATACGAATCTAGAATGCAAACGTTAACACTATCTTTCTATTCGGTTCATAGACACGTCGAGTCACTAAGACAAATATGGAAAAGCTCTTGACATTTGTTAACAGATGCCTACTGCGGTTATTAAGAATTAGGTGGCCAAAAAGATAACTACTCTCGATTTGTAGGAGAGAACTAGACAAAAACACATTGCCAAAGATATATATATATAAAAAAAAGAAAATGGAGCTGGATAGGACACACCCTGCGAAAATAAGCTACCAATGTTGCAAGGCAGGCACTTGATTGGAATCTACAGGGAATGAGGAAAGTGGGTAGACCCAAGCAAACCTGGAAGTGTTAAGCTATCAGTGAAGCTGAGGGGACTGGAATGACATTTGAGCAGATGAAGAAAGCTGCTCAGAACCAGGTTTAGGGTTAGGGGCCAACCCTAGATCCCACAACAACGCCTTGTATTCCATACATCTCATCAGCATAGGATCGTACGACACAGCATCAAAAACAAACAACCAAAAAACTGGCAACATTAAAAAGTATACACTTAATATAATAGGCAAGGAGTTTAGGTTTAATAGCCTTATAACAATCAAGATTTCAACTACAATGTATATTGAGGTAAGGTAGTCTTACAAAGGCATGAGAACCGCAAACTCATCTGTTAAAGTTAATAGGGCTTCAAATTAGACGACCGGCATTTAGTGACCTTTGTCCGTCGATTGTTTGTTATTGTTTGAAAAAGGAAAATAATCCATGAGCTGGAAAACCTGATATATATCGTTTTAATTTAGAGATGGCATTATTGAATTTGATTGTTGTTTTTTTGAGATATATTTCATCTTGTTTGTGATTAGTTTATTACTTTGTTGTTACTACAACTCCGTCGATCTATGATTACTAGATGTTTGTTGTGGTTGTTGGTGTTGTTTTTGTTATTGATGTATCTGTAGTTTTTTTTTTTTGTTGATTTGTTGCTGTTGGGGGGGGGGGGGGTCATTAGCATTTCTGCAGTAGCTAAAATGTTTCCTATTATGGTTTTCTGAAAACCTGCGCTCTAGGCTACCTATTCGGTGATTCTTGCTTGTTCTAGGACAAAATATAATTAATTGAAACTAGAAAAGAAGGGACTGTTTAGAATCTGATTGACCACAGAGCAGTGGACACCAGGTGGGAAGAAGCTCCAGACAGATTTTTATCGAGACAGCTTGCCGCCCAAAGCAACAAATGGCGCGGGGGAATCTAAGTCTAAGTAAGTGGGACTCCTACCCCCTAAGTTGCATCCCTTAATGTAAATTTGCCTTGGTATAATGATGTAGCGCTTTCGAAGTTGTTCGTGATGATTTAAACGGGGGATGACGAGATAGTATGAGGCGCGGTGGCTGAGTGGTCAAAGCGCTTGGCTTCCATACCGGGGTCCAGGGTTCGAATCCTGGTGAAGACTGTGATTTTTAATTTCGGGATCTTCGTCTGAGTCCATCCAGCTCTAATGGGTACCCGACATTAGTTGGGAAAAGTAAAGGCGGTTGGTCGCTGTGCTGGGCACATGACACCCACGTTAACCGTAGGTCACAGAAACAGATTACCTTTACATCATCTGCCCTATAGACCACAAGGTCTGAAAGGGGAACTTTACTTTGCTTTTTATGACGAGATAGTGATAAGATATTGCGTAAAGGCAGGTCGCCAATTTTATTTAAGCTAATTTTCGTTTCGATACTAGATTTATTTTGATGTTTGCAGTCGAATGTGTTCTGGGAGAGAAATAAATACATCACATCTTTGATCAAATAACAGTGTGTCATGAGGGAAATGAAGATCTCATATCGCTTCAAGTCGAGATGATGCTATGTACTGCAATCTGCATGAATGCATCTAGATAATATTATGATTCATTGGCTGGTTTGATGTAATACCGCCATCTTCTCTTAAGTTATAATCTATATATTCTTTCATTTGAACAATCATCTAAAAAAAAATATTGTTTCGTTTGATCGCACACACAATTTTATAAATGGTTCCGTGCACATCAAAGCTCTACCTTTAGATTTGTTATCGCTATTTCCTTATCCAATGGAATCATCGTTCTCTGCCCCTGCCAGTCACAATTTGATATTTACCAGCGCGCGTCTGCTCCTCTCTCGGCTGCTTTTTTTCCCCTTCCATTCTTTACTTCTGCCGATCGTTACCGCCATAACTGCTCCCGCGCGAAGGAAAAAAAAAACCCTCGTCTACCAGCTGACCGATACCAGAACGAGGCTAAGAAAACACCCACCATTGGCAATAGAATAAATGTAAGTAGATTTCAGTTGTGTTTAGTGTTTAATTTAGTTTTGGTGTTTAGTATCACTGTTTTGGTGGTATAGTAACGATAGGATAGCGCTGATTAGATCTGCTTTACTTTATTGCTAGTTACAGCGCTCTATGCGTAATGAGACATTGGTCTAACAACGAATCGCTTTGATTGGTTGGATCTGAATAACTGTTTCTATTGGAAGCATAAAGTTGATCGTGCACTTTACGTGACCATAACAATAAAAAAAGTGAAAAAAAAAATTGTGGACTTGCGTCACGGCCATTGACTATTTGTTTGACTCCCTGTTGCCGGCGCTCCCTCCCCCCCCCCCCCCCCCCCTTCACCACCCACAGACGTGATGTGCTGCCCGTGGGCACTGTACTCACAGATGAGATACAATAGATGCAGGTGTCGTAGCAGTGTGTTGGTTTTTGTTGTGACTGTCGCCTGCTGAACATCGTGACAGTGACAGCTTGTTGTCAGTATTGAGCAGTTTCTTTCACTGGCATGTATATTTGCTGTCACTATCTTTTTTTTTCTTCTTTTAAATGCAGCTTGACACTTGAGTCCTTGAGCCACGTCTGCTCTCTCTCTCTCTCTCTTTCAATTTCTTTCTATCTCTGTTTTTCTTTCGTACACACACACACAAACATACGAACTAAACACCTCCTTTAGACAAGGTCATATCGGAACACTTCGTTAAGTAGTAAGTGGGTTCGGTAGTATCTCCAGATAGACATTGGACCTACCTTTTAGAAATTATCCTTCACACATAAATTTAAACAAAAGCTTTAAAACCTCTTTTAGAAACAAAATAAAGTTATATTTTAATTTTAAAAAAATCCACTTAAAGCGCAGACAGGCGGCACTATAGGTGTGAAAAAAAAACCCATCAATTTCAGCCGTTTCAGCTATAGCTCCATTTCTTCCACATAAGACAAAAATAATTAATCTTATAAATAATTGGTACTGATTGGTAAAATTTCGGATTGATTCGTCGATTGTTTTCGACTATGAATAATTATACACGATTTCAACTTGATCCAAGAATGGCAAGTCGGGAGAACAACATGATAAGGGGATCTTATACATCCACATCTCTCATTTATCAGTTATTTCCCTTATTTTGTTATTAAAATAATTGATTCCCAATAATGAATTAACTAATTGGTTAATTTTTTAAAATTGATTCACGTCTTGTCAGGTACAATGAATAATTGTGCAATGTTTCAACGTCATCCGAGACTGGGAAATGGGAGAAAATATATGTTTAAACCTTTTACCAGACAGACAGACAGACAGACAGAGTGAGTTGATATAAGCTTTGTAAAAAAAACAACAACATAAGACCTAAACCTACTTGTTTTTAACCAGGAGAAATGTATATCAGCGTTAGGCGTCTGAATGAAACGATACGAGAAGGGAATAACCAAATGAGGTGTAGACTAAAAAAAAAGCAAACCGTAAGACGTTAAAACCTTTGTTTCCATGCGTCTCTTGACTCACGGAAATGTACGCTGCTCTGCATTTGATATAATCGCAAGGTACTTAGTCTCCTTAAACCAAAAGCCACTGACTCAGATGGGCGCATCCGTTGTCTTCCGAGACATTTGGAGCCACTGTAGTAACCTAAGGAAACTCTACAAGAAGACATGTCTTGATCACAGGCTTAATGAACAAGAATGGCAAAACAGTCCACGATAACACAGTACACACAGACACACATACAAGCTCACCTGGACATCAAGACATTTTGAAACACATGAACAGCCATTTACTTAGTGTCAGTCTCAGTATACTATTATTTGGGGCATTATGTCACTGTCACTATCTTACTGTTACTATGTCAATTTGTCACTATATCACTATCACTAAATCACGTATGTCACGATCTCATTATAGGACTACGTCACTACGTCACGATCTCATTATAGAACTACGTCACTATGTCACTATGTCACGATCTCATTATACGACTACGTCATTATGTCACGACCTCATTATACGACTACGTCACTATGTCACTATGTCACGATCTCATTATACGACTACGTCACTATGTCACTATCTCATTATACGACTACGTCACCATGTCATGATCTCTTTATTCGACTACGTCACCATGTCACGATCTCATTATAGGACTACGTCACCATGTCACTATCTCATTATACGACTACGTCACCATGTCACTATGTCACGATCCCATTATAGGACTACGTCACTATGTCACGATCTCATTATACGACCACGTCACCATGTCACGATCTCATTATACGACTACGTCACTGTGTCACTATGTCACTGTCACTTTATCATTTACTTCACTCTTTCTGTTTCTCCCAAGACTATACAAAAATGTAGTAAATAAAATTAAATAACAACATTATGCGAGAAAGAAGTTGATGCGAAGATCACTAATTTGAGACTGTGAACCTTTAATGTAACAACAATAAACCTTTTGAGGTCTTGGCAGAACCGTTAACAATGACATCCAGAGACGAATGTTGTTTAAAGTGGCTGCCTTACAGAAACCAACAACGAAGAAAAATCCGCAACCATCATTGACTTTGCCATACCAACTATCCCATAATTTCAGAAGATGAGAGTCAAAATGTTAAAACATAAGCTTGAAGTGACTATGGAAAGTAACCAGAAACAAGAACAACATTATAACCTGTTATTATATCAAATGAAAGTAGAGTGACAGCTGACTTTGCCGATACATTTTAAGCCCTAAATATCCCCAAGAAGATTCTCGTCGCCTGTTAAAAGACAGTACAGCGGCAGACATGCAACATCCCCTATAAAAATCTCCCCACTAGACACTGTTAAAGGAACTACAATGAATTTTGTTTTCTTTTAAGTAAGTAAGACCCAGGCAGTGCTAGAAAATGAAAAGTAATTAATTTCTATAATAATGATAATTCTAAGAGTTACCTGTCAGAGCACATTATTGCCGCAGAATTGCCACGTTAGAAAATTTTACAGTGGATACTGTTAAGCGGGCTACAATGAATTTTGTTTCCCTTTAACAAAGCTCGATCCAGGTAGCGCATTATAGTTCTCATTTTCTCTTTTTTTTCTTTTGTATGTTAAGCAGTCATTTTTTTTGGTATTGAAAACATTTATGAATGTCTTAAGTCCAAGGATTAAGTAGTTGTTGATTAAATCATGTGGATACACGGAGACAGCTCTGACCTGCCAATTTCGTCGCTATGTCCTTAGATTAATTAGAACTCTTCTATGTTTATCTTAGGAATTTTTACTTTTGGGTTTTTAATTTTTGTAATTCATTCCCATTATGCATTTGTATGTGAGGCTTTTTTGTATCTTTTAATCTTACTTAATATAAACGAAATTTTGATACTCATAATGGCCTTCTATGGTTGCGAATATAATGTTAGTCGGCGAATTCATTAACATGTTTGCCTTGTGTGTTATTGTATGTTTATTATAAATCTTAAATAATGGAACATGAAAAAAATACTTTGAGTCGCGTAATAAAATTTGTCACAGATCTAGATTAACAACAATAAATATGTGCGATTAGAAATATTTGTACCAAATTGTTTTTGGTTAGCACTATTTCATGCTTTTAGTTTTCTCAATTCTCAACTCGCTATTGTGTTAATCACTTTGTTACCTTGGTTTCATCATATCCAACAACACTCTACTGGATAAAGACATTAACAGCAGGATAGCCAAGGCAATGGCCACAATGTCACTGTTGCAGAAGAGTCTGGGACAACATATTGCTGACTAACAGTACTAAAGCCCTAGTCTACCGGACCTGTGTGTTGAGCACCTTGCTGTACGGAAGTGAAACATGGTCAACCTACTCATGGCAGGAAAAAAAGCTGAATGTCTTTCACCTCCGATGCCTAAGGCAGATCTTTAAAATAAGGTGGCAAGATAAGATAACCAAAGAGGAAGTGCTACGAAAAGCAGGTGCCAGGACATCCGCTTTGTTATCAGCAGCAGATGCCTTGGCTGGCTTGGCCACCTTCGTAGAATGCCAGTAGGTCGACTTCCACAGGACATTCTGTATGGCGATGTAATAGAAGGCAGGAGAGCCGCTGGTCGCCCAATTGTACGTTATACGGATGTATGCGACATGTAGTTCTTCAAATCGACACTAGAAGCTGGGAAGAGGTGGCACTGGATAGATGCACCTGGAGAGAGAGCATAAAGGAAGGGTCACGGATTGCAGATATCATACACAACAGAAGCAGAAAGAAGGGTGAAAATGCAACGGCGCCTGGTGATTACAAATGCCCAACTTGCGATCGCAGCTGTGTATCAAAGATTGGCCTCTTTAGTCACACAAGAACTTGCAAAGGGAAAAGATCGTCTCTCGAGACGTAAAATGCAACAGATTGTGTTGGCCCTATCTTGTGGATCCCCCGAGGCCTGCCCTACCATTAAAACGGCCCTGCATGTGCCCATCCTCGTATGGCAGTGGTAGCTTGTTGAAACGTATCGGGGGAAGGGGGTCGAAGATGGGCACTACCAGCGCCCCTTCTCGTTTCATTTCTTCCACTCCACTTTCTTTCTTCTTTGTTTTTTAAATGAAAATTTGATTGAGGCGGTTCCTTCCACGTGACACGGTAGTCAAGGTCTAAAACGTGTGGCTAAAACATCAAATGGTTTGAGCTCGAGTCGTGGACATTTAGTCGGGTATTGTAGGCTTCTATTTCCCCCAACCCTTGCGAGCACTCCTACGTGTTAGTAGATCTGTAAAAGTGGTTGGTATTACCTCCCTGTTGATCATTGAGTGGTTGGAACAATAGGGCAGAGGTGGCCAGCCTATGACTGCCTGTTCTTGCGGTTTGCGCGCTGGACTGTCGTTTGGATTTATCGATGGTCCCTGGTTCAAACCCTGCCCGCTCCCAACCCCCGTCGTCCTGCGAAAGTTTGGACTGGGAAGGAAACTATCTTCAACTCTGAAGGAACATCCGAAATATGTAATACAAACATTTTTACGCATGCGCCAAAATTGGCGCATTGCAAAATTACAAGTGGCGCAATTCACCCCGAGAAAAAAATCTTGAAAAAACTGTTCGCAAAAAGAAAAATGATAATAACCAATTTGTAAGAAAAAAAGTCACACAGGAATTACAAACTATTACAACGCGCAAATTGATCGAAATGTTTACTAAACTAAAGAGATAAAAAAAAACAACCTAAGAACACGTTGGTTTCATGCAATCGCTAACAATTAAATTCTTATGTAAATGTGTATGTCCTTTCTTTTCGTTACGCTTGAACATTTTTATGTTACTTATTTAAGCTTTTCATTAATATTAAAAGATATGATAATTTCAATATTTTTTTCTTATTGGTTGTTAGCCACTGTAAAGAAAAACCAGATGGTCAGACATATTTCAAGAAGCAAAGAGTCATATCATCAATTACAAAAAAATTAAGTAGAGTAAACTAAGCTGTCTTTAACTGGTAGAGTTACTGATACTGTGATCTTGCTTATGCCTGTCAGATACTAATGCGAGCTTTTCATTCATAGAAAACTGATTAAAAACAAACAGAGATGACGAAATGAACTTTAATATTTTGGTAATTGTGTAAGCCAATTAATTGAAAAATATAAGTACATGTATGTTTAAATTTTTTATAATTTTTACAATTTAACACTGTTATCAGTGTTCACAAATAATAATTAGTCTATAGGTCATCCAGAAATAATAAATAAAAAGTTATAAATGCAAACTAAAAAATGTTAACACAGACGGACTTTATAGATAGAGTTGTTTTTTTCTTAAATCCCCTCCTCTAATATACATACATATGTATAATAAACGACATATATACACATGACCAAACTTTCAAGGACTGAAACTTATACAATTGTAAATGGGCCTCTGAATCAGAAGTGAAAACATTTGTCGCTAGGGGGCTGACATTGCTTTGGTTCTCCTATTAACCTTGCTTCTGAGTCAATTCATTTCAAGCGTACTTTAACAGACCTTTTCAAATCTGCATAACAACATGAAGGCTCTAGCTTCTTTATGCTGTACCTATTACATACCATTTAGATACAAATCTATATTCTGCAAGTTTCATTTCGCACTGAAATATCTGCTATGAAAGGGGGGACAAGCCTACGCTTAAGCGCCTTGACATGATTAGCCGATGTCCTCGTCAACCTAGTTCAGTCAGTTGAAATATAAATTCGCTGATAAATATTTATGTATGAATTCTTCCATATAATCAACGACAACAGAACGACAATGCACATGAAAGAATGGCAGATAAATATTACGAGCTAGTGTGTCTTGCTTATAATGTGGAGATTCTAGAGTAGATAAACTTTGTCGTGTAAAGGATGTATGTTGTTATGCCATGATTAGGATTTAGTTATTTGTTTCGGGAATATGGGGAAAGTTTTTCTTAGCAACGATGACGTAAAGTTTGTTAAATAGTAAGAACGCTCTAGGATTGGATAGAGACAAGACGCTTTCCCTATCCCCGCAAGAATTAGACGTAGTTTACGGACCTAGTTGACATCGGACGTTTCCCTTCGTGATCATTAAACATATTTGTTGACTAACATCAGCGTTGACGTCATATCTTGATTGTTTTGGCATTTCGCCGGTGTTTGAAGGTTACCTCCTGTTTATCTCAGTGTTTGTATTTGACACGGCGGAAGAGCCACAACAATGTATAAGTTGTACTTAATGTATTTCTAAAGTACCTAGATAATCCTAGATGTTTAGGTATCTTGTATGGTGTATTACTTATGCAATTTGTTATTGCTAAAACCAACAGGAACAATACACAGTAACTAAGTTCACTCGAGGTGAAATAGAATAACAAACTTTAATACAGATGGGCCCCAGTCGAGTCAGTCACTAAAGCGATGTTATCCCTTCAAGAGCCTAGAAGTAACTGTCCTAAAAGTCTACTACACTAATGTCTAACCCATTGCATATGTCGTCACTAGAAAATGTCGCGTTCAAATTTAGTCTACCATAGTGCGTTCATAAACTAAATTAAGTAAAAAAAAAAAAGGAAAGTTCATCTTTCAGATCTTTTGGTCTATAGGGCAGATGATGTAAAGGTCAGCTGTTTATGTGGCCTACGGTTAACGAGGGTGTCATGTGGCCAGCACAACGATCAACCGCCTTTACTTTTCCCCAAATAACGTCAGGTACCCATTAGAGCTGGGTAGACTCAGAAGCGCACAAAGATCCCGAAGTTTAAAATCCCAGTCTTCACCAGGATTCGAACCTGGGACCTCCAGTTAAGAAGCCAAGCTCTTAACCGCTCATCCACCTCCTAAACTAAACTAAACTAACAAGTGTCTAACAGTAAACATAAATGATTCTATTTAAATATTGCGTAATTTATCATTGATCTGGATTGCTGTACGTAATCTTCGCTTTTACATTTTTTCTTGCCTACAATCTTATAGTTATTATTGTTGTTAGTCTATGGCAAGCACTCAACTAAAGGTGGGAGGTAATAATAGACGATGTATTTAGTATGAGCTATCAACAAATAGTTAGACTTAGACTCCGCTATCAAGTCACACGGAGTAATGCCTTAAGCTCTAAGAGTCCTACTTAATACTAGAACAGACCACCGACACACTTCCCAGTGTCGCTCCAGGTCTCCCAAACAGTTCTCTAGTATCACACAGGACAAGCACTTAGCCCTAGACTGTTCAGACTCCCATAACTTCAAGCTGGATCTACAACAGTCCTTCCTCCTGTATAAACATGTCTTCTACTACTTGTCTTGAATGGTGCTCTGATGCGCACCATCAATGTGACTCGGGAGCGGAGTTACAACATTATTATAGATATTCACTATAAGATAACAATGTCTTGGACGCTAATTTTAATATTGCCAACCAAATAAAGAAGCACAAAATCTACTAAGGGAAGAAAATTTGACTCTCTAGGCATTGCCCTCGTCCGACTGATACGCTCCCTGGTCACGGTCACATTCTTAAATGCTTACGAATCTTGCACTTGACTGCACAGCAAGAGCGGAGAATGGAGATACCACAGAAGGATCCTAGGTATCACATACAAAGACCGCATCACAAATGATGAGAAAGGATTAGTACAGCGATTGGACCCCACGATGACCTGCTAAAAAGAAACTAAACTAAAACTCTATGGCCATATTACAAAGTCCTCAGGGCTCGCAAACACCTTCCTTCAGGAAACAGTATCAGAAAAATAAGAAGAGGCAGACAGAGAAAGCGATGGGAAAACAACCGAAAGAAATAGACCGGCCTGCCATTTAGGAAGATTCTCTCTAAGGCAATAAGAGAGGAATGGAGAATGATCAACAGATCTAGTGTGGTGCACCAACGGTCCAACAGGCTATTGGAAAGGTGAAGATGAAGGTGACTCTGCAGGGCTAAACAGTGTACTATTTGTATATGTATATATATATATATATATATATATATATATATATATATATATATATATATATATATAACTGTTTATGATCAAAAGCTATCCTCTCTAATTGTATACACTAGAAATACCCCCAAAAAAAAAAAAAGATTGTTCATTATTGTTTTTGATAACTGTAAAGTTTTTATGGTTTTGAAATGAGAATGGCGAGGCGATTTCATTTCATGTTGTCAGGGTTCACTTCATGTTTGTCTGGACTTGGTTACTGTGGCTCGATAGGGGGTTTCTTGACACATGACACATGTCTATTAGCTCCTTAGAATTCTGTCACAGGTAAAGCATAAATCACTTTGATTTTCTGTTGTTCAGAGACTTTGAAACATGACATCAGCTAATCTTTTTGCTCTGAAAATAGAAACGTCTTTGCAATCTCGACACATAAAGAGTTTGAACATTGCAAGCTTCTTTTTTTTTATTATTGAAAAGGATTGGTCCCTCATTGGTTTTTGAAAATATGTGCATTATGGATAACATGATGTGTCGTAGGTCTACACTTTTTTTTTTTACAATACCTTTGTTCAAGTCAGAACTTCATGGAGCCTGGATCCAGGAACCTGGACAGCTGATATCAAAAACGGCACTAACGATTTTCCTAGAAATTTAACAGTTGATGTATATCACTGAGAAAAAAAAATTACTAGCTCGTTGGCCAGACTTTAGTTTGACCGTTAAAAATTTTCAAAGTAAAAATAAATAAATGTAAATTTGGCTGCTGACTACATCTAGGTCTAGAGCCAACATGGCATAGTCAGCCGCATTACAGTAATTATGCGATAACAATACATTTAAAGCTGCTATAATTTAAGTTGCTTCTTGGAGTTAACGATGTCATGGGTTTGAATCTCAAATCGAACCAAAAATTGTGTGAAATATTATTTTAAATTATTTTATTATATGTGAATTTTGATACTGGAGGTATTGTATTTAAACGAAATATTTCAAAATGTTGTTTTTTTGTTTAACATTTTGTTTTCTATGAAATCGAGTTTTTCAGAATAATAGTTTGACTTACTTAAACTCTAGAAATCAGTTGCACAATCTGGACATTTTTTACTAATCAGCTTTGGATTTTTTTTTTACCCGTAGACTTTAGAAAGTAGTTGCATGTATATCCTAATCTTGCAATTAGTTGCCTTTAGACTGGAAATAAGTAACATGTGGACTGTGAATGTAAGTTGCCAGTGGACTCTTGAAATTATGCACCTTCGTAGTAGTTTCCCTTTCAGAACTAACACTAACCTATAGGGCAGATGATGTCGGTAACGGTCATCTGTTTCTGTTGCCCACGGTTGACGAAAGTATCACGTGACAGTACACCGACAAACCGCTTTTAAACTTTCCCCAACTACTGGGATGTTCCCATTAGATACAGGTGGACTAAAGATCCAGAAATTGAAACTCACTGAACTCGGTTCTGAGCAGCTTTTTTCATTTTGCTCACATGTCATTCCAGTACATTAAAATAGATTGGTTACCTAGATCTTTCTAGATTATGTATCTAAAAATTGCAAAATAATAATTATGAGGCGGAAGTACTCTTATTTTAGATGTTCAATTACTAGATCTAGATCTAAAAAAATTAATTATATGTTACATAGGTCAGGGTTGAAAAACAAATTTACTTCTTATAACTACATTCCAACGCCTTGTTTCAACTTTTAAAAATTTCACGACAATTTTTGTAGTTTTAAAAGATCTCCATGTCCAGTCTAGATACAATATATACAAGTCTATGACCCTGAAACATAAGTTGCGGAAACTAGTTGGCTGTAATGTAGTTAACTTAAAACTTCAGAAATTACTTGACAATGAACTCAGGAAATTAACTGCTTATGGATTCTGAAAATTACATTGCCCGTTGCCTGGAAGTATGATTCTTGTGGAATTTAAATTTATTATAGACCTCGAAGATAAGTTGCCTTATTAACTCGTAAATTGAAATAGAAGCCTTTCCATCTTTTTTTGGTTACAAAGTAATCACAACTTTGGGATCTAGACATCACTGGAACATCTACATCACGCAAGCATCCAATATGCATCTATTATGTAACGTCGCACCATTCAAAAGTTCATATTGTTAATTGGGTAAATATGGGAGTAACGTTTGAAACAAAATTAATACATATCATTATGATAATTATATAATGTGTGGGTTATGGTTTACTTGTGCCTGTAACTCACCGATAAGAAGCGTGGTCGAGAGGCCAAGTGCGCTTAAACTTGGCTTGGCTACCTAGAGCTCGAGGCTCGACACCCGACTCAGGCAGAGTTGTGTTTACTGAGCGCCTATAGGAAGCACGGAAAACCAACTCCTAGATACCCCCTCCCCTCCTTCTGGTCCACAAATGAGATTGGACCAAAAGCGCTCTGAGCATGCTATAAGCATGAAAGTAGCGCTATATAAGCTATAATATAACTATAAGAAACCAAAATTTACATTCACACCAGACACATAATTTACATGTGACAAAGTTTGTATCAGATTGTTCCTTTTTCATGATTTGATTGCCAGGGGAACAAAAGAGTGTTTGTGTCTGTTTGTCTTTGCTATTGATGTTTTGTATCTCTTTTGTGATGGTAAAATCACAAAATTCTGACCCAAAGGGTGATTCTTTATTTCTAGGATTTTGTTAGCTTTTTTTTTATATAGATGTTTGTCTCAAACAGATGCCCAAATGTTTGTTTTTTTTGCCAATAATTTTACCAGCATAATACATATGTATTTTAATGGGGTATGGCTTAAAATACTAACTTTGCATATTCACTTTAAGTCCCCCCCCCCCGTCTCCATTAGCTCTACGCCCACCTTACCCCCCCCCCCCCCACTCACCTAAACAAAATGTACGCTGACAGAGGCTGTCATAGAACATCTAGGAGACATTTGACTTAAGACTTCCGCCGGAAATAAAATGTAAAGATTTTTTACATTACATTCCTCTGCGAATATCAGCGCTAGCTATTTGTCATATGACAAATGTCTGGGACCCAATCGATTCGAGAAAATTCGCTTTTCGAAAAGTCTGTACCGGTTGATTTCACGTTACTGACATTTTGTGAGAGACAAGTCACCAGATAGCATTGATTCCCATCAGACGCTTGTGTGGTTAGGTCAGGGTGTCACCCCCCCTCTCAACTTTATTCAAATATGTTCCAATGGACCTTATTCACCAATCGTTAACAAAGAACATGTTAGCCACGTGATTCTTTATATCTTGTATACAAATTATGTAATCCATAGTGGCTGTCACGTGATACATATTTTTCATTGTTTTATCAATATTTTGACGTGGCTAAATGTGTTTATTTACGATTGGTGAATGAGGTCCATCAACACTATTGTTAGTTCTTATTGTTGAACCAATACAGTGAGCTGATTACCCACTTTTATTGATTGTTACTCTAATGTAAAATGAGTGTCAATTCTATTATAAAATCCCACTGTTTATGACATTTATTCAATATCTATTGCCAATTTTACAATGATATTTAATTAAGATTAGAAACAGACTTAACACCACTTGAACAGGTTTCCTTTGTTATACTTTGAGACAGAAATGGTTTAACGTTGTGCTTTGACATTTACACTTCAACTACCATCTAGATATGTCTAGGCATGTTTGGGCATATATCTAGAGATTTTAATATAATTATCTTTTCCGATGTGTCTGCGTTTGCCAAATTGTAATTTTACCAACTCGGGTGTCACCGACTTCGAGTGGTTTACCTCAAGGCTCCACATTCTGGCGTAGCAGGATAAAGTTGTTAATGCCTGCTGGAGAGTGCCAATGAGCTGTTGGCGATCCCTCCCTGACTTCCACAACACGATATCATCTGCAAACAACTGCTTCTGACATTGCAAAAGGACCGGCAAGTCGTTGATATAGACCAAAAATAGCGTACAGCTGAGTGCCGATCCCTGCGGCACCCCCTGCTCGAGTGGAAGTTTCCTCGACAAGTGCTTACCAACACGAGTCTGTACCGTTCTTTCCGTGAGACATAGAGAGAGAGAGAGAGAGAGAGAGAGAGAGAGAGAGAGAAAAGAAAAAGTAAAAAAGGCATGACTATTACATTAAATCTACAGCCACCTCTTAGAGATATTAAGTGGTTTTAACAAAACCATATTAACAAATAAATACCGATAAATACCGCTAGCGTCGACTGACCAGGTCGATTTGTGTTGCCCCACTGGAAGCCATCCGCCACTTTCTGCATGAATAACGTCACTTGATCGATCGCATTTCGTTGCCTCCTGAACCCGCCCTGTTCAGGAGCAATGAGACCCTTCGTTTCTAGAAACCATGTGAGCCTTCTGTTGACCATGCGTTCGGCCGCCTTCCCAACGTTGGACGTCAACGAAACGGGTCGGTAACTTTCTGCACGATCTGGGACCTTCCCTTTTTTGAGCAGGGGAACAATCGTTGCCACTCGCCAAGCCTTAGGAAAATCCCCCTTAGTCCAAGTACGATTGATCAAATCCAACAGTTTCCTTCTGCCAATAGGACCGAGATGTTTCAGCATTTCGTTGCTGATCCCATCTGGCCCCGGTGCCTTGCGCAACTTGCACTTCCGAAGTGCAATATCTAGCTCTCCGTAGGTAAAAGAGTTGATGAATGTGCTCGTCTCGTCCTCACCATAGGCGTAATTGCGTTTCGCTTTCGCCTTTCTGATGCCGTCTAGAGCTTTCGACACTTCGCTCCTCTCACCCGTCCTAGAGATGGCCGCAAAAGCATGGTTTAGAGCGTCCGACCGTTTAGAGTCAGTGACCACCAAGCCTTGAGCGGTTTGCAGGGGCACAGCTGCTTTTGGCTCTTTCGCCCTGGTTAGGTTGTTGAGAAGTTTCCATGCCTGTCGTCCGTCCGCAAGATCCAGGTTAGCAAATGTCTTGGCCCACTTCTGTCTCGTACCCTCCGCAATGGCTTCCTTGAGGCATTTATGTTATGTTAGCATGTGTTTAAGACCCTATAAGGTCTGGAGTCAATAGCATCTCTTGCAACATTGAAGCAAGACCCTCTTTTCTATTATATTTTCTATTTCTTTTATCCTCCTCTCTCTTTCTCTCTTTTTCTCTCTCTTTCTTTTCTCTCTCTTTCTCTCTCTTTCTTCTTATCGCGCTCATTTCTCTCTCTCGCTCTCACTTACTTTTCTCTCTCTCTCTTTCTCGTTCCTCGCTCTCTCTCTCATTTCTCTCTCTCTCGCTTTCTTTTCTCTCTCTCTCTCGCTTCTATCTCTCTCTTTCTCGCTCCTCTCTCTCTCTCTCTTTCTGGTTCCTCTCTTTCTCTATCATTCTCGTTCCTCTCTCTCGCTCTCCTTCTCGTTCCTCTCTCTCTCTCTCTTTCTCGTTCCTCTCGCTCTCTTTCTCGTTCCTCTCTCTCCCACTCTCTTCCTCTCATTTTCTCTCTCGTTCCTTTTTTGTCTCTTGTTCTCTCCTATTTCCTTTGATCTCTCCTTATACACTGTATAGGATTTTCTTTCTATTTCTTAAAGACAAAAGGCTGCCATGCAGGCAGCATTAACATAATAAAACAACCTCGTCTTTCTTTCACAGTTTTACTGGAAACACAAAATACGGAAGTAATTAAAACAGATTATTTTTGTTTTCGCATGTATTTGTGGAACAGACCAGAAAAGCATCACTAAACAAATCCTTATAATGATTTATCTTATAAGTATAGTCCAAGGCAACGGCACACTTAAAAGTGTCTATATTTTTAATCATGTAATCTTCTTTGTATTGTATGTTTAGACCCACTGTGAACTCATCAAGGCTGCCAGAGAAGCTTAAATAAAAAGTTGTTTACATTCTAGTAGCTTCCAGTTTCTACAAAGAAAAGTCAATCAATAAAAGGGAGATATTTATTTTCCTGTAGGAGTAGGCCTATATTCTTAAATCCTTAACTTAAAAACCATATAAAGAGGAGACATGCTTATTTTAAATTTAAAAGCCACAATCAATCTAGTTTATAAGTTTATAAGTTTTAATCTTCATGTTAAGTCCAGTAATGTAGAATTTTTTTATTGTATTTGGTTTATAATGTCTATCACTGCTCGAATTAGAATGAATGTTTAATCCTTTCATGAGATATACATAAAAGATCGAACTATTTGTTTGGGTCAATAATTGACATCTAGGAGGTTCTTTTGCTGCCCTTAGGGTCTTAGCAAACATAACCTCTGGAATAAGTAAAGCAACCCTTTTAGACCTTATAATCTATGGGACAGATGATGTAAAGCTCATACTTTTCTGTGCCACAGTTATCGAGGGTGTCATGTGGTCAGCACAACGACCAACCGCCTTTACTTTTCCCCAAGTAATGTCAGATACCCATAAAAGCTGGGTGGACTAAGAGGCTCCGTAAAGATCCCGAAATTCAAAATTCTAGTATGCGCCAGGATTCGAACCCAGGACATCTTGATTCAGAAACCAAGCTCTTTACCACTCAGCCACCACATAGCCACCGTGCCTATGGAATTGCAAAAAACGTTTTTAGCCAGTCAATCCAGTAAAGAATACTTAATGTGTCCACTTGACATACTGCATCTTATCCTTCAACAACCTGTTTTATTACTTATATTATTTACATTATATCGATTTAAGAACGTGACCGATGCATGCAGGTATTAAAGGCAAAACAATAGACTAATTAATAGTGGAGGTCTCAAGTTCGAAGCACGCCTAAAGGCAGGACGGAAACCTTCTCCAAGATACCCCCCTCCCTCCCACAGATCATCAAAGAAAATTTAAAAAATTATTTTATTTAAAATAAAAAGGTTATCTAAAGGGGAGGAACTCCACCCTTAAAACATATCTATCCGTTCTGTAAAAGTTATTTCCCTTACTCGATATCAAACAAAATAATTAATTACCAATAATTAATTGACTAATTGGACATTTTTGTTTATTGATTCATGTTAGTTGGATACAATAAATATTTGTTTAAATTAAAGTATCAACTTGATAGGAAAATGACCGAGAGAGAAATAGTGTTAACATTTATTTAAGGGGACCAAACCTAATACATTAAGCCATATTTGTGAATACTGAAGGATTAGTCTCCCTTGTTATTATGAAATAACATAATATATTACTAGTATTTAATTGACTAATTTGTAACCTTTTATGTTACTGATTCATATCTTGTCTATGCCAATGAAAGAGCTCCGAACAAACAAAATGCAGAGAGAAATGTAGGCCTATCTGCAACTGACCCAGCCTACACATGCCACGTATGTGGCCGCGAGGATAGGACTTTACAGTCATCTTCGAGTCCTTAGGAAATGAGAAATGTGCTCATCTTCGACCACGAAGGAGGAACTATATGCCAATGAAAAACTGTGCGAAGTTTCATTTTGATCCGAGAATGGTTGTGGGAGAAACAACGTGTACACACTTTTTTTTACCAGACAGAAACTGAGGAATAATTTTTCTTCTGTCTAGTGATC
The DNA here is from genome assembly GCA_030265305.1 of Biomphalaria pfeifferi. Classification (NCBI taxonomy): domain Eukaryota; kingdom Metazoa; phylum Mollusca; class Gastropoda; family Planorbidae; genus Biomphalaria; species Biomphalaria pfeifferi. Next base: position 2,083,478 of record JASAOG010000052.1, read on the forward strand.
TAGTGATCTAGACAGTGAACACAGATGCTATCAGAGACTCAGCGCACTGAACTTTCTCTTTAAAAAATGAGCTATATCGCAAAGACATAAGCATTGTATACACTAAGTAAATATTTTGTGTGTGATCGTAACCTATGTAACTTACTAGTTCATACATTTACACCCACGTACACACATACACACACACACGTTCCCTTACACACACACTCTACGTCTGATAAAGTTGTCAACAAAATCTTTCGTTTCTATTTTCTATTTCGTCCTAGACATTCGATCCAGAATCCCCCGCGGTGTCCCCAAAGATTTTCTGTCCTTTTAAAAAAAACCAACAAAAAACATAATGACTATCTTTCATAAGCTCCAGTCGGTCGTAGCTTTTAAAATTAGCTTCCAAATGACTTTCTGACGTTTACGATTGAGTATAACTTGGTTGGTCTCAAGACAATGAGGCCCACAATATCCTTTCATTGTTGCCATTAAGCATTGATATCTATCATATACAACTTTTCTTTTGTGAACACTTGGACAAAACAGTGTCTCCTAGAACAGTGTTTTTCTAAGGGTCCGCTAGACGACCGAGGGGGTCTGCAGACAGAAAGATGAAAATTGTATACAATTAAAATAGCTTTTATGCTAAAATCCAGTTTACCGATCGAATAATTTGAATAAAAGAAAGAGATAGAGAACACCCTAGGACAGAGAAGTTCACTTACGCATATTTTGTATTAATTGTTTATCTTTTTGTTTTGTTTATTTGTAGCTGACGAAGGCCTCGTGGCCCAAACGTCCTTTGTTTTTACTTGGTCCGTAAGGGTCACATGTATGCATTTTTTAATTCTGTTTTCTCTACAGTCGTTCACAGATGCAGCAGTAAATCTTTGTTTATTTAACTGACCTGAACTCTAAGTTAAACGAAAGTTGTCACATAATGTATCAACAGATTGTACTGTATCACATAATATATCATCCTTAATAATATATGTAACAGACAGTATATCACAATATTTATCGTAACAAAGAAAAAGAAAATAGTTTTCCTTTTCACACCTTGCAATCTGTAGGGCGGATGATGTGAACTCTTTTTCTCCTAATTGACGATGCCAACGCTGATTTGACCCTCAAATTGATATTTGGATTTATAAACTTTAATTCGTGTTGTGTACAAAATAGCATGCATTCTCCTAGAATTCAACACCAAATGGAACATTTTCTGACAGGAAGCCAAAAAAAAGTCATTGAAGTTTAATCCTTACGTGATAGTGAAATACTAATGAGCAAAATAAATAATACTATCGGGACGAGGAAAATAATTACGGAGTGAAAGAGTTAAGGGCATCTGTCTCTATAGCAGACGATCGAAGAGGTTGTCATGTGACCAGCACAACGACCAACAGTCATGCTTCCCTAAATAATACCCAGGCACCCATTAGAGTCGGGTGAACTCATGGGCGCCCTAAAAATCCAAAACGAAAAATCGCCAGTCTTCACCGAGATTCAAGCACGAGCGTCTTCGGTTCGGAAGTCCAGTGCTTTACCCCTCGACCACCGCACTCCCATTTATCTTTATATTCATTGTGATAATTTATGTCATTACAGTGTCATTAAATATCGAAGTAGGTAATCTCATTAAATTTCATTATAGATTTTCACATAGTGTTGTAAACTTTAAGAGAAGTAAATCTAGATCTCTATTTTCTTAACATAACCAGATTCAGCACAAATAAAAGAAAAGGTAAATAACTCTAGACATTGGATCTAGTCGGGATTGAAAAGTAACCAAAATGTATTGCTATTTCATTATCTCCCCTTGTTTATGCAACTCCAAGAGAAAACAACTCATGTTTCACTTCATACCAAGTAGTCTCCCCTTATTAAAAAAAAATAATTTTACCATCATATCCAGTCCGTGACTAGTGATTTGGCCTCTATATGGCTATTATTATCCATTGTAGCCCACATCATAATCATAATATACAGGTTTATAAAATATCAACTACTAGAAACATCCATACTGATTATTGCGAGTTATAGAAAGGCTGCCTGGCTGTGTTGCATGCGCTACGGACTGTCGTTAAGATGGCCCCGAGTTCGTACCCTGGCTCTTCGTTACTCTCCTCATAAGATTATTTACGAATGTAATTGACGCTATACAGTATTCATGTTTTTAACTCAATGCGCGATGTTATAGTTTTACAGTTTCCTTGTCGTTTATTGATTGTAACATATACTGGTTATACAGGGTCCTTGTAGTTTATTTATTCATGTTATAATATCCCAGTTGTATAGGTTTCTTTATTATTATTATCTCTATACAGGATGTTACACTTATATAGGTTCCTTGTGGTTTATGAATGTATCTACAACTTGCTGAGATTATTATCTCCCCCTTCCTCCCTTTAATTGATCTGGCTGGCACGAGAGTTGACGGCACCTATCTCATCTCCCAGTTTCCGGTTCTAGGGTAGGAGAAGTCACGTGATTCTAAGAAGTTTCAGGATATATTGCCGACGATGCCCCGCGGTGTGAACTTGTTGTGACAGGGGCGGGTTAACGAGGTGTGAGATGGTAATTAGCTTGAATTAATGCAGGCACTATAAGCCCATCTCATATTTTTTCCCATCTTCTGATCTAGACATAAGATCAATGGGGACACTATGATTGGATTATATATTCGAGTTGTGTCCCGTCCAGTATTTGATCCTAACAGAAAGTTGACAATTAGATCTAGTAGTAGTAACTATATTGTTTCTTGTAAACATGATAATCTAGACCAGAGGATTATGAAACCGACAATGAACAATGTCGAACTTAACCTGACACTTATATTATCTGACAAATTACAGACGATCCTTAATAAAAAAAAGAGATAATTGCGTCATTCACGTAGGGCCTATTTGTGAATCACGTCAGGTATGTTAATAAGAGACTTACGACTCTGCTAAGTCGTCGGTTTTCCTTGCTGATAAAGGCAACCCATTCCATGCTCTAATTATCTAATGGCACTAGGGAAGACGAACTTGTGCGATTTGTTCTAGCATATGGAATAAGAAATGTTCATTTAACTTTGGTGTCTTTCTGAGAGTTTTTTTTTGTTGTGTTTTTGTATTTGTAAAGTATCCGTGACATTTGACATCTCTAGAGACTCTTCTTTCCTTTTGCAACTTCTTGTGTGACTAAAGAGGCTAATCCTTGATACACAGCTGTGGTTACAAGTTGGGCATCTGTAACACAAGGCGCCGTTGTACTTTCACCCTTCTTACTGCTTCTGTTGTGTATGACACCTGCCATCCGGGACCCTTCCTTTATGCTCGCTGTCCATGTGGATCTATCCAGTGTCACTTTTTCCAGCTGCTAGTGTCGATTTTGAAGAGCTTCATGTCACGTTTGCATGTATCCGTATACCTTAAAAGTGGATGACCAGTGGCTCTCCTGTCTTCTGTTAGATCATCATACAGAATGTCTCGAGGAAGTCAACTTTGTGGCATTCTATGTAAAGTCTGGTTTAGTGTTTAATGCACTATTGCTAATTTACTTTTTAGACTTCTGTCCTGGAGGGTCTCCTACTTTGGCAATTTTATTAATGTTGCTACTTCTATACTCTAGAACTTTGGATAGCTGGTGCTCATATAACAAATACAATATTGCATTGGTTACAATCTTATTATTCATTGCTGGTCTATTAAAGCGTGGCCCTCGGGTAACGAGAGTGTCATGTGACCAGCGCAATGACCAACCGCCTTTACATTTCCCCTACTATTGTCAGGTACCCCATTATAGCTTGGAGGATGTAGAAGCACCGTAAATATCCCGAAATAAAAAAAATAATCGCACTATTTACCAGGATTCGAACCCGGGACACCCTGGTTGGAAGCCGAGCGCTTTACCACTCAGTCATCGCGCCGCTGATAAAATTAGACCGTTTGTAATGTGGTTAGAGTTTCGTGTATGTTAGTTGGAGAACCGTTGGCATGACAACAACACTTGGTTTGTGTGGACCAGGTGTAAGCCAGTTGTTTCCTTACACTTCAGGATTTCTGGGAGGCTTTGAAAACAATAAGTCGAGTGTACTTTGGGCTTCAGCGGGTTTCGGTCATGTTCCTATAGACAACAAGACTAACCGTGGACCTGCTGTCTCTACAAATAAACTCTTCTCAACAACCGGCTGTTCGTCTCGTCACGTGATCAGCCAAGCAGACCTGAAGATGCGGCCATGTTGTCGGTAAAGCTCTTTCACTATTCTAAACAGCTAAAAAAATATGGATTGAAGTGTTGAAACGAAAAATGCTTTGATATACAAATGCATAAAACGTGATTTGTTTTACATGCCAGTATAATATTCGTTAAGAACAAACGTATCTCGGTTGTTCAGCCGGGGTAATATTAAAGTTGATTATATTAAGCAATGTTCTTTTCATAAATACATCCTTTCTGCTGATGTGATGATGGTAAAACATGTTTGCCATGTTTCGGATGTTCCTTGATTTGAGGATATTCTACATTCTAGCCCAAACCGTGAGGACAGGTGATGGCAGCGGGGTTGGCTACGAACACGGGACCATCGAGACGACCGAACGATTTTCCAGCGCGATCACCGCACGACCAGGCAACAGTCGTTGGGTTGTAGCTTCAGACAGCTGGTCCTACTAGAAAATTGTAAGCGCTCAAGTTGAATAAAAATTGAACACATTTTTTTTTATAACAATGTCTCTATTCCAGTACAACCTGGAACCTGGCCAAATGCCTGATATTGTTAGATTAAGAAGCTGACGTGTTAAAATCACGGTTCAATACCCGGTTTGAACTAAACATTTTCTAAAGTTAATTTCAAAATGACTATGTATATTTTCTTTTTAAAAGTGTATTTTTTAAAATGTTTTCTTGTCAACAAAAATGAAAATTATTTTATCATTAGTAGAATATACACAGCTGACAATTTCTATGTAGATGTATGAAGAACGTAATGTTACTCTCTGCGCTGTGTCAAATTCCAGAAAATAAAAACTTAAAATTGCAGGTTTTTCTGTTACTTGTTTCCAGTTTGTTCCTTAACTTAGACATTTCTCCCCTCTTTAGAATCTCTTCCGCTATATTCTTACACATGGTTACATTACAGTCTATTCAGCCTATGCAAACTTACTATCAGTGGCTTAGCTATGGTGGGGAGGAGGTGGGGGGAGAATTCGAAAATCCCCCGCGGTCTCCACAGGAGAGGGTGCCCCGAATGAGTGTTTTTACATTAAATATTAAATATTACGCAAAATGCAGGGGTCCCCCATAGAGGTCACGCACCCCGGGCCACCCAAATGATGGCATATTCCTAGCTACGCCCCAGCTTAATATTCACCTCAGTTTTATTCATGGTTACATCAGAAACACGCACACAGATTCCGCGACATCTTCATTTTACGGAATAAAGAAATAAATATGAATAGAATAAAATATATTTTATAACGTTGAGACGCGCCAAGTCTAGACACTTCGTGTGCAATCTGTTTTCATACATTGTCTCGAGAATAGCCAACAATAAATTGCCCAATTGAAACACATAGATGCATATTCCACACGAAGCAACATGAACTTTTGTAGCGAATGTCGTAAAACTAGATAAATAATAAGCTTTAAAAGTGTCAGAAGACGAATTGTGAGATGACAGGCGCGTGGCTGCATGACTGCCATTTTCTGTCATGGCTGAAGATAAATCAGAGACGTACACTTTATGGTCTGATTAATAAATTGAATAATCTGCATTTTTTATTTTTGGAAGATTCTAATACACTGATTATATACTATCAGTAGTGGATTAGATAAGAAATGTAAAGCCCAATTAAACAATTCTAAAACCCAAATTAAGAATAACAAAACCAAAGAAAGAAAAATGAAAGTTAAATAAAGAATAATAAAACCAAATAATAATAATAAAAGACAAAGTACATACAAATAAAAACCAATTTGAACGATACAGTATACTTCTGATAGTCCAACCAATCGTCATAGAAGGCCTGAACACCGACATGCAACGTCACAGTCTGTGGGCACTCACAGATCTGTACAACTTGGAAACGAGCTATTGATCTCCATCGCCCACAGCTTGCGACGTCGCCGGTCAGTGTTGAAGCCTACTATAATTCTAAAGATTATCCATAAGGTGCGTTGGTCCGACCACTAACCAGACATATAAATTCCAAAGCTGTCCAACATGAACAGTATGTGCTCATCTTCGATCACGAAGGAGGAGCTACACTATAACGTATGGTCCCTGTCCAACGGTTGTGGGACTGAGAAGTGGGGAGGGTTAGATGTCGGACTGCCGAAAACGTCTGATTAGGAAAGGTTAGCTGTACTAAAAATAAAGAATCGTCTATGTAAAAAATTCCTTTTTATAATGTAATAAGATAATCTCTTAGACTTTCAAATGTTAAGCGTAGACAAAGATTCCGAAATTTAAAAATTCCAGTCTTCACCAGGATTCGAATGCGGGACCCTCCAGTTCGTAAACCAGGCGCTTTGCCACTCAGCCACCGAGCCTCCCATATTTCTTTATGCCACCCATTTCATAACTAGAAATATTACTGTGGATTATCTGCCACTATACAGCAAACAACCGTGGTTTGATTTATGTATTCTAGTTTCTGTTTTTTTTGGTCCAAACTTTTGCTAATTGTTCAAAAGTCTTCCTGATTTACTTCCCTTGTTTAGGGCTTTAGGTTACATCGTTATGTTAATTGTTGACAACTGCAAATGATATAGTATCAGTAAAGCGAGGTGTATAGCCTTTTACAAGTTTATTGTTGTACTCGACACTGAGGAAATTCTATTCACCTAATTCCTAATTATTTTAGAACAAATTATTTTTAGAAACAAAACACTGCCTACGTTTGTATCTCAATGGACTTGCTATTAAATTTCTCAGGCTTTTTTTTTTGTTTCATTTCCCAGACAGTCACCAATTCAATTTTACAAGCCAATGAACAATCACCGTTGAGTTCTTTTCATTTCATGTCCTTTTTTGTCCATACTTGTATACGTCTAGTACTTCAGACTGATTCTCTTTCACATCAAACTTCTTTTCTTTTTTTAACAACAGACATTTTCATGCTTTGACAACAGACAAATTTTCATGCTTTGACAACAGACAAATTTTCATGCTTTGACAACAGACAAATTTTCATGCTTTGACAACAGACATATTTTCATTCTTTGACAACAGACATATTTTCATTCTTTGACAACAGACATATTTTCATTCTTTGACAACAGACATATTTTCATTCTTTGACAACAGACATATTTTCATTCTTTGACAACAGACATATTTTCATTCTTTGACAACAGACATATTTTCATTCTTTGACAACAGACATATTTTCATGCTTTGACAACAGACATATTTTCATGCTTTGAAAAAAAAAACCAAATCATATTCATTTTTGATTACAGACTGCTCTACTTGAACTGGGTGCTTGACCAATCATCTTAAATTTCAAAATAACGTGGATTTTTAAAAAATGCAATTCAAGAACAGACTTCACATCCATTCCATGTTTCTTTTGATTGTAAATGTTACTAATATTCAACAAACTTCATTGTGTTTTAAACCGGCCAGTGCAAGATTTGTTTTTTTATAGCACAGTTTCTAGCCAGCGCACATCGGGAGGGGTGAATACTTTATTATCAAATTTCGATCAGAGTTTAACCGAGACCCAATCGTCATTGAAGGCCTGAATACTGACCTACAACGCCACAACCTGTGGGCAGTGGAGACCAATAGCTTGTTGCCACGTCTGTACGACGCGGCGACGAGCTATTGGTCTTCACTGCCCACAGATTGCGACGGCAGAGGTTAGTGTTGAGGCTTACTATAACGATCGGCCACGGCTTAGCTCAGAGCTGTTGGTCTCCACTGCCCACAGATTGCGACGTCAGAGGTCAGTGTTGAGGCCTATTTTAACGATTGGTCACGGCTTAGCTCAGAGCTGTTACGAGACGGAAGCAATTATGTCTATAGCTCGGTCTGTGGAGAAGTGATGGCGCATTTGATTGTGCTCAAGCACTTGAAATATTCTTGACCGCATTGCCCAGACCATGAAATTGGGTACTCTATCATTGGAAGCCATTTTATCTTAGGACTTCTGGGTATGGAATCGTTTTGAACCCTGCTGTGCTGGTCATTGAAGGTCATAGTGCGCGTAGAGCCAAGAAAAAAAGTGTAGTCTGTCTCGTGTTTACTGAATTTGCTTTTTTCTATCTTGTATCCTTTTTTTTTTTTTTTTTTTATTTTTTCATTTTTATTTTTATTTCTTTTTGTCCCCCTCCCCACCCTTCCCGTCCCGTCCAGTTCCGTCCCGTCCCGCCCCATTCCTGATGTTGCTATTTCTCTTTCTTTCAATTATCTTTTTCTGTTTTTATTTATATCTTTTTTCTTCTTTTTCTTTCTTCTCTCTTTCTCTTTATCTTCCTTTTTTTTTTTGTCTGTTTTTTAGTTCATGATTTTGTTTTTGCTTTCCGTCACTTATTTTAGTGGTTTCTTTATTCCTGACGATTTTTTTAAATGTCATTTATTAACTATTTTGTCGTTATCATTTCTACTTTTCTGTGTTCCTCTTACCTCTCCCCCCCCCTTTTGTCTTTCACATTCTACTGCACAGAAGCATAGCTGGAAACGTTCCTCTAATAATAATCTTTTGTAACTTTTTAAATTTTTTATTTGGCAACTCTTTTTATTTTCCCTTCCCCCCCCCCCCCCCCCGAAATTTGTTAGCCTGAAAATCGGAAAATTGTCAACACATGTAGCTTTCAAAGTACGAGAAGCGTCTCGCAATCTTTTAATCAAGAGATGAAAATAAAAACTTTAGATCTAGAACTCTCATCTATCAACAACTTTTTCTTTTCTTTTCCTGTTTGGTCTAGTGACGAAAACTTAGCAGACACTTGACTTGAGTGATTTTACGATATGTCCTGTTTTCAGACCTTATGGTCTATAGGGCTGATGATGTAAAGGTCATCTGTTTCTGTGGCCTACAGTTACTGAGGGTGTCATGTGGCCAGCACAAAGACCAACCGCCTTTACTTTTACCCAACTAATGTTGGTACCCATTTAGAGCTGGGTGGACCCAGAAGCGCCCAAAGATCCCGAAATATAAAAAATCCCAGTGTTCTCCAGGATTCGAAAGTAAAGGCGGTTGGAAGTTGTGCTGGCCTCATGACCCCCTGTTCGATAACCGTTGCTAAAAAAAACAAAAACAGATGACCTTCTCATTATATACCCTATAGATCGGAAAGTCTTAAAGGAGAACTTTACTTTTGTGAGGTGCGTTGTCTGGGCGTTAAAGCGCTTGGCTTCTGAACCGGAAGTCCCGGGTTCAAATCTTAGTGAAGACTAGGATTTTTCATTTTGGAATCTTTTGGCGCCTCTGAGTCCATCCAGCTCTAATGGGTATCTGTTATTAGTTAGGGAAAAGTAAAGGCGGTTGGTCGTTGTGGTGGCCACATGGCACCCCGGTTAACAATAGGCCACAGAAACAGATGAATTTTACAAGGTCTAACCTACTTTATGGTCCCGGGCTCGTACTGCGAGAAGTTAAGGCTAGGAAGTAACTATCTACAAATCTGAAGGGGCGTCCGAAACTTAAGCAAAAACGAAAAATAAAGTCCAAACTGCAGATTACACTTTTTGCCAAACATCATACTGTAAATATTGTTTCTAATTCATTCTTCTGTTATAAATGTGCCACAGGCATCAACACTAACCTAGATTAAAATTGATAGAGGCTTTTACCATTTTAGTTTATCTAGAAGAGCATGCATCGTCAATTGATTTTCAAATCTTCGCCACTTCCGTTTCTGCGCCATCCTGCCGGGCGAGAGATTAATTCTAGTAGGAACCTGGAGTGAATCGTCTGATTCAATGGTAAAAGCTCACAGGAAGCACAAGGTTTCTGATGGTTAATGATGACTGACTGTAAGCTTCCTCCAGCCTGTCTTAAGACATTGTTTTCGCCTTTGCTTGTTTTATAAATCTGTTTTGATAAGACAAGATTGACGTCAATTACAATATCATTGTATACTAAACATTGTTATAGTAGACATTTTTGGCTATTTTTTTATTTTTTTTTTACAAAAGCTCTTTTCAAGTCAAATCTTCGTGGAGGGTGTGTGCTTGGCGGGAGTAGGAACCTGAACACTGATGTCAAAAACGGCTCTGACGATTTTCTTAGAAATTTGACAGTTGATGTATATCTCAGAGAAAAGAATTATTAACCCGTTGGCCACATGGGGAAAACCCTAGTTTATAGTTATCATGTTTTCAATTAAAAAATGAAATAAATTGAAATTCGGCTAGAGAACTAGCTCCAACATTGGATTTAAAAAGACTTTTGCGTTCTTGAAAGGACTGTCACGTTCGGGAATTTCCGAATGCAAGGCATTATTGATTCAAGAGTTTAATAATTTAATATTCCGAAAAATTTAGCGTATCGTCTAAATCTAATGGCCTTCCATTGGTATATTATAAAGTGTAGTAGATCTAGACATTGCTTTAACCTGCGTTCTGTCTCGGGGATGGGGGGGGGGGGGGGGGGGGGGGGGGAGAGCGAGAAAAAAATGTTCCATTATTTTTCAAAGTAACATTCATTAGTTATTCAGTGGAAAGCAGTCGCTCTATAAGCTGTTTAAAGATATGTTTTGAAGTCGCTATTAACTCTTTTTCTCTATAATTATTTACCACATTCTGATGGAATCAACGTTAATATCGTTAGTTAGGAGAGAAAGAGTTAAATTAATGAGTGTATTATAGATGGCGTCATAACAACAATCTTACGCAATGTATATCCATATCACATGTTAAGAGTTATACATTTGTACTATACTCAATCAATTCCTAACCTTAGAAACAAGGCTTTATTTCAATACAACACGACTGATACACACAAACCCACAGTACAGACTGGTCACGAGTTACAGACTACGATAATGCGAACACGATTACAAATACTAGCACGATTACAAAGCACGGGTAACACACAAGTTCATTTAACGATCACTCCATTCACCTCTCCTTTATTTCTTTCTGGGTCTTAAATTATAACTATGCGTATGAAGGGAAGGATCCGGAGGTGTCTCTGGCGTTGACTTTTCTCCTTGCAAGTCGTAACTGTCATGTACGGGACTCGAGTCAATATTGGCCTCTGGCATTGGGTGGCTCCCCTGTGAGTCACTGATGACTTCTGGCTGGTTGTACATCATTGGGGTGGGACTCTGTGAATTAGTGATAGTTTCAGGCACGTAGCGACTCCCTGGTGAGAGATCCAAAGAGTCACGTCACCGACCTTTTGAGGCAGAATACCGTTCTCTGGTTCGAAATAGTCGTTCGTGGAACTTTCCTTCGGCGCCAGGTGCCTAAGCGACACTGTCTCTTCCCGGCCGTTTGGAAATCGTATATGGGCGTACTGTGGGTTGCAGCTAATAAGTTCAACCTCTTGTACCAATGGGTCAAATTTTGAAGATCTTACAGGTGATTTTAGTAATACTTTCCCTGGGTTCTGTAGCCAAGTAGGCAAGGATGTTCCCGTTGGCGATCTTCTGTTGAATTTGAAGATCCGTTCGTGTGGAGTTTCCTTAGTAGAAGTACACAGTAATGATCGAATTGAATGAAGTGCCTGGGGCAACATGCAACACAGATTCCCACTGCGATAGTTCCAACTTCCCTGAGTCCAATGCTAATAAAATAGCCTGCCACAATGTTTTATTCAGCTTTTCTATTTGCCCATTTCCTTTTGCATTGTAGGGCGTTGTCCTGCTAGTGGCTATGCCCTTAGAATGTAGATATTCTGTACCACATATTGTTACATTGTCGACATAGGCAAACGTGTCAGACAACTTTTCTTTTTCTATAATAGTGTCTATGGTTTTCTGGAAGCAAGCTACACCGTTAGTGACCCCAAAGGGTATTCTGCAAAACTGGTAGAGTTTACCGCAAGCTTCGAAAGCTGTGTATTTCTTTTCGCTCTGTTGGATAGGTATTTGGTGATAAGCACTCTCCAGATCCAATGTGCTAAAGATTTCATACTTGGAAATTTTCTCCACCATTTCATCCACTCTTGGCATTGGATAAGCGTCCAGGTAAGTAAATCTATTTATAGTTTGGCTATAATCAACGACCATTCGCTTTTTGTGCCGCTCATTGGTCGTGACAAGGACTTGAGCTCTCCAATGTGATTTGGAAGGTTCAATGATACCGTTTCGTATCAATTTCTCAACTTCAGCTTTGATAAATTGTGTGTCTTGGAACGAGTAACGACGAGATTTAGTAGCAATAGGTCTGCAGTCAGGGAATAAATTTGCAAACAATTGTGGTGCCTCTACCTTAACAGCATTGAGCGAGCAAACATGAAATGCAGGTCGACCACCGTTGAATGGAATTATCAGTTCTTTGTGTAATGCGAGAAAATCCAACCCAAGCACTACATCAGTGCAAAGTTCATCTAGTAACGAAAGTTTGAATTGATTGTAAACTTCCCCTTTGTATTTTAGCGATGCAAACATGTGACCTCTTGTGACGCTTGACAGTTGAGACGACGCCATAGAAATTTTGTGCTTTGAACGAATCACTGACCAATCATACTCTCTTGGTATGTTTCAAGAAATGTAACTTTCCCCGCTACTTGTATCAATTAGGGCTTTTAGGTTTACAGAGATGTGTACTGTTGATTTAGTTAAACCAGGTACAGACAAAGTAGCAATTAGTGATGTTAGATGTGTAGAGTCCTTAATGCAGCTACAATTTCTACAAGATTGTCTTTTAATCTCGTAGCTAGGAGATGTTTTAACTTTTGTTTTGGTTATAGGTGTGTTGCGAGACCTGCAAACCTTCGAAAAATGTCCATTTTTCCCGCAAGAATGACACATGCAGTCTTTGGCAGGGCATTTCGCTCTGAGATGCCGACTACCTCCGCAAAAGAAACATTTAGTATTCACTGTTGCGATTGTTTCTGAGTCCACCATTTCTTCGGTTGAGATTGCCGATGACAAAAGAGAGGACTCTACCAACTGAGAAGGAGCACTAAACGAACTGGATTCTTTTTGGGCCATGTCGATTGTTGCAATATCGAAAGCCATTTTCAAGTCAAGGGATCTTTTCTCAAGTAGCCTCTGTCTAATTACACTCGAACGCATGCCGCTAACGAAGGCATCGCGAATGGCGTCCTCTTCATTTTTGTCAGCACTAACAGCTCGGAACTGACAATCTCTGGCCAACACTCTCAGCTTGTGTACAAATTGATCAAGACTTTGATCGACTTCTTGTTTGCAAGTTGCAAGCAAATGTCTGGCCAATGTTTCATTAGGGGCCTTCACAAATAAATTCTCAAGAATAGATTTTGCTTCTGAGTATTTAGAACAGGTAGACATATTCTGATATAAGGATGGAGACACAAAGTTGCATAGCAGGTCAAACTGTTCGCTTTCACTAGCCCCTACCTTCGTTGCGAATCTGTCAAAACAAGAAATCCAATGTTTCCATGTAACTGAAGCATTAGTTGAACTAGGATCAGCATCCAGTCTATTGGGACGCAAAAACTTGTCCATTTAAGAATGGTTATATTGAAATAAATTGTACTATACTAAATCAATTCCTAACATCAGAAACAAGGCTTTATTTCAATACAACACGACTGATACACACAAGAACACAGTATATACTGGTCACGATTCACACACTACGATAATGCGAACACGATTACAAATACTAGCACGATTACAAAGCACGGGTAACACACAAGTTCATTTAACGATCACTCCAACATTTATAAACTTTCTTGTCACCGAGGAGATATTTTCTTACAATCATAAATACAGGCTTATATATATATATATATAGTTCGTCCATCGTGGTTCGACGATGAACACTTTGTCATCCAGGGGGCTGAGGGCTTTGCACTGGTTTTTTATGCCTCCTCATGTGGCTGGTGAGACCTATGTAAGCCCGTAATGTTCGGCCGCACACTGGGCAGGTTATTCCAGCTGGAGCTAGTGTCGTTTGCCTTGCTTTTCTTCTCTGGCGTTTATAAGTTAAAACCTGTCAGAAGCCTCCGAGCTGTGTCTTGTGCAGAAGTCTGAGCGGGAGTAACACTCCAATAATCAAATCAGATTAACACAAGGCGAAAGGAAAACGACGCAGAAAATACCCGACGCTGATGGACGGTTAGGTGTTTAACTCTTTCTCTCCGTAATTATTTTTCACGTTCTGACTTGAACTAGCCTACTCATTTTGCTCATATGTATTTCACTCCTCCTGTTAGGGTTAAACTTTAATAACTTTTTTTTTGTTATCAGAAAATGTTATATTTGGTATAGAATTAAAGAATAATGCACACTTTTTTTTTTATAGATAATACAAATGGATTCAAATCAACGATGGTATCGTCGATTAGGAGAGAAAGAGTTAATAAAGTAACGAAGGGAACTGTCGAATGTCGTTATGTGAAATCTCTACTTCAGAAACTAAAGCCGACCTCTCTCTGAAGCTGCCAAGAGTATTCTGTGTTTATTTTTGTTACATTTCAAATCCTAGTCGCGTTACTGTCGCTAAGCCAAAACTTTACCCTTTTGATGAAACTACTTTTCGCTGCAAATTCCTAATCGTGATCTAACAACCCCCCAAACAGTCATGCGCTACTGAACTAAAAATGTAAATGCATATATTTACATAAAGAACTTCAACTTTTCGAACTGAAAAGATCAAATTCGCTGATGCGGCGTCAAGTGAGATTTCCAAAGATTCCTGTTTAAGATGGCAGGTCATCAAGAAGAGATTCAAAAACGTTAATCTGAGATACAACAAAAGACGCAATGACCAGTCTCCTAAATGTTTCAAACTGTCTGTTACATTAACATACATATATATTTGTTTTCCTCGCGCAGTCAGTAAATCAAGTCATCTATATGAAAATGCAGGGTACAGTTGTCTCCGCTTGTCTGACTCAAGATGTCTCTAATCAGATTCATTTTTCTGAATGCAGGGACTTCCCGATGTGCTTAAAAAGTTCAAATTTGAAAGCCGAGTGGAGATCCTTTGTTGCTGAATTGTAATCAAAATGTATGAGACATTGATGGGCAGAAAGTTCATTTCAGGAGAGAGGTTTTGTATTCTTTGGTAGTCGCTACGTAAACCTTAGGTTACAAATATAGAAACCGTAACTAAACGTATAACATTAACAATGGCTCTGATTAAATTATATAAAAAAAAGTTTTTACGTTTTTCATGTGCTCTTAGTAAAGCAGAGCTCAGGTTGATTAAAGATCTATTGTGATGGGGGTTGGTAGGCAGATTCTGAAGTATATGACAAACATTCGAGGCTAAAGAGAATGTGTAATGTGCTTGAACGTAATACGGTCCTATGATCACAACGCGCTGTTCAGAGAGACTTCTTTTAATGGAACTTTTTTTTCACGCGCACAACTAAAAACAGAGCGATTACATGTCACGTAACGCCGTTATAGCGTAAGAAGGACGAATAGAATCTAAAACCGGAGTCGCTAAATCGTAATTGAATGTCCTTAACTCTTTCTCTCCTGATCGACGCTACCATCGTTGATTTGACCCTCATGAAATTAAATTACTATTTAATTGTAAAACCTTTTCTTGATGTTCTATAGAAGGAGCAGGCATTCCCCCTGGAATCTTATAAAACATTGTCTGATCACAACGAAACAAAAAGTTGTTTGAAACTTTAACCCTACTAGGGGGAGTGAACTAGTCATGAGCCAAAAGGAAGAGTTCCGTCTGAATTTGAAAAATTTGAAAATTACGGAGGGGAAAGAGTTAAAACAATGTTTGGAATGGATCTTGTTGCAGATGACTGAAACGAAAATAATACGAGTGGCCTTGACTTTGACGATAGAATTAGCTGAATTAAATTTTTTTTTTTGTAACACTAGTTTTATTGCCTTTTTTGTCTAAATAATAATGCGATATGGACTTATAAATACCATGCAAATACAAATCATTTTTTGTCCTTGATGCCTCCTGCCATTCATCGCCTTCTGTTATCCTCATTTGTAACCATCATAGGCGGCGCACATTTTAGTCTAAGAAATAATATAGTGAGTAGCTAACATAAAGGAAAAATGACATTTAGATACATTAATTAAGGCTATAATAAGGTGTGTCTTTGAGTCCGAAGATTAACGAGGAACTCAGTATTTCCCGTGGATACGCAGCCCCAGCTGCGACCTACATATTTTTATTAATCTAGAACCAAAATATTTGTGTTTTTCACTTGAAAGCATTGACACATTTTGTTAGGGTGGTGACATTAGACTTGTTTGTTTTGAACAGAAATTAGAAAGGAATGCAGAGCTAGAGAGTGTCACAGCCTGGTTTTTGTTGTAGGCGTGATGACGCGAATGTCTCTGTGTGTTGTAGATACCTCTTCTGGTACTACTATAATGTTTTTCGTAACTAAATGCTTTCTCACATGCACTAGATTTGCAGGTGCGTGAGAACACTCACATACTGAACTCTCCAACGATAACATTTAGAATCATTAATAAACTCCAGATTAGCAGACATGGCTTTTATTACATAAAATAAATCACAAAAGATATTGGCGTCTTTCAGCCATTATAAATTACATATCCACAAGAAATATGTCCTGAATACAAATCAATTATAATAACTTCAATACTTTACTCCACTGTCAAATATATCCATAACACTCCTCGCTCTACAAGAGTCTAAGATCAACTGAGGTGTCCACCTCGTGGTCAGTCCCCGACCAGGAAAAATCTCGTGCTAACTGCACGGAATAGTTCAGTGACTACTAGTCACCAAATATTACAGGGGTTCTCAAACTGATATATGACAGAGAGACAAAACAATAGTGTAGGCATTCTTGAGAGAATACTGCTCTGTTTTTTGTAGAACAACTTTCTGGAGCATTCTTTAATGTATTGCTATCAAGTTGATGTGATCTCGCATGGAAAGCAGATACAATTAATCTCTCTCTCATTCTCTTTCTCTCTCTCTTTCTCCTTCTCTTTCTCTCAATCTTTCCATTCTCTTAATAACAAATAATAATTCTCTTAATAATCTATGCATCTCTTATTTTTACTTCTATCTTTCCCTCCAGACCTCCCCCCCTCTCTCTCTATATATATATATATATCACTTTCTTATCTCTCTTTCTATGTCTCTCTCACTATGTCTATCTATCTTTCTCTCTCTCTCTTATCAAATAGTAAAAAAAAATGAATGCATTACACACATTTCTTGTTTAATAAAAAAGGGGGAGAAGCGTGGTAACGGTACAGTCACGCACTTGGTGAAAACTAAGACTTAGAATTTTAGTCCAACCAAGTCAAGTGGGTAGCTGCAGAACTGCAGACTGCAGAACTAGATAAGAGGTTTGGATTAGGAAGTAGACTGTCTTCAACTCTGAAGGAACATTCGAAACATGCAAAACATTTACAAACAAACGAGACCGCATCGCAAACGAAGAGATTAGAGACAGAATTAATACAGCGATTGGATCCCACGACAACTTGCTAATTACTGACAAAAAAAACAAACAAACTAAAACTCTAAAGTCATATGTCAAGGTCCTCTTGGCTCGTAAAGACCTTCCTCCAGGGAACAGTACCGTGGTGTCCCAACGGTCCAACAGACTCGGTGTTAGGTGAAGGATGCGTAGTACATAATTTAATCTAGTGTTTAATTTGTGCCTTTCCAGATGTGTCCCAAACTTATTAGGCCTACTTCTTAGCTCAAACCTCTCACAAGACGTTATGGTATACAACGGCGAGGAGTCGAATTCAAGATTATGGTGTTGACAGTCCAAAGCGCATACCACACGACCAGATAATCATATTTGTTTTTAGTTTCGTAACCTCTCCCGTTGACTGAGCCACAATCCAAATTTCACGAAGACATAACTTGTCTCCTGGCTATTGTTGTCTCCTGTCTGCGTCCTGTGATACTGAGCCTCTGTCATGTCTTCATATTTTTTGGGTGAAGATATGAGCGTATTCTTTCTTGGCGTGTCCTAACCATGATACCGCTTTATTTCAAGACCTATGTCTTAAAGGATGGAATCGATTGGAAATCTGTTTTTTTTTTTATTCAGAAAGCAGGATGAACTTTCATCCTGTTTTGTCATTTACTAAATGGCATGTCTGAATGATGACATTGTCAAGTTAATACTTCCAGCTGACATATAAACAAAAAAATACATTAAAGATAAAACTAATTTTAAAATAAGACTATACCTCTTTTATACAGCTTATAGAGCGATTATTATACACTTTAATAACTAATGAATGCTCAATTAAAAAATGGAACAGTTTCATTTACGAAACATCGAAACGCAAACAACAGGACCATATATATGTATATATATTGAAATTTATAGATAGGATTTTCACAATACTCCCTATCCTCTTTCGAATTTATTAACAGCATTTAGTTAGCACCGTTATTTTTCACAATCTAATCATCTTAAACTATTAAATTAAGCGTTTTGAACATACGGAGTAGCACATGCAAACGCCGAACGCAAATGTTTTTGTTTTTTTTGGTATTTAGTATGGAGCCGACGAAATGAATAGACGTTCCTCTTTGAAAATGGTCTTGTGTAGAAATGAGATGGACTGTAATGGAAGAACTTGTGCAATCTCAGTGAGAAGTCTCTTGTCAATATTGAAGAATTCGAAGCAGTCAGGGAAGATATAAATTAAAGAGCACCTTCAGCTTTATAAAGGAAAAATTAAACAAAAAAAAATGTTTCTGTTACATGTTTACAAAGCTTAAATCAGCTCGCTCCAGTCGTCTGCCTGTTCCATCCAGTACAAATCTTGCAGACGTAAATTCGCACAATCATTCGGTGCCCTTAACCACACACGAATGAATTTTTTTTAAAATTCACCAATGAATTAATTAGTGTCAATAAATAAATAAATTTTTTTTTGGAATATAGAAAAAAGAAAAATTAATCTTACAGTATTGAGAGATTAATTAATTACTATTAATTTATTTTTTTTCGTTTGATGTAGAAAAAAAAGTGAATTAAATTTAACAGTATCTAGAGATATGGATGTAAATGTGCAGTTCTTTCCCTTACTTAAGCTTTTTATATATATTTTTAATAACATTTTGCTTGTAGGACAAATTCGTTCATCAAAATATCTATCACAAAGCTTTACCTTTTATAACATTGCTTTGTTCTCTGCAATGTCGTCCATTTGTTCAAACCTAAAGAGAATTAGACAGATGTATTTGGGTTTCTCCAGTTTTTCTACAAAAGGGGCGGACCATATTTTACATCCTGGTCTAAGTGACGCTTTTTCTACATTCTTTTTTTCAACCTCAAGGGAGGAATAAATCTTTTTTTTTTTGGGGGGGGGGGGGTGTGTGTCTCTGGAAAGTGAGGGACCATTTATCTTCTGTCTAGTGATCTAGACAGTGAACACAGATGCTCTCAGAGACTCAGCATGGACTAGAGTTTTAAAACTCTCATGTTTTCGGCAGCTAATAAGTACTGTAGGTAAACAAACTGAGAACACAAGAGACTTGTTTCTATAATAGATGTCTGGCCGAGACTAAGACTGAGACTAAGACTGAGACTAAGACTGAGACTGAGATTGAGACTAAGACTAAGACTGAGACTGAGACTGAGACTAAGACTAAGACTAAGACTAAGACTGAGACTAAGACTGAGACTGAGATTAAGACTAAGACTGAGACTGAGATTGAGACTAAGACTAAGATTAAGACTAAGACTGAGACTGAGACTGAGACTGAGACTAAGACTAAGACTATGACTAAGACTAAGACTAAGACTGAGACTAAGACTGAGACTGAGACTAAGACTAAGACTATGACTAAGACTAAGACTAAGACTATGACTAAGACGTAAGACTAAAACTGAGACTGACTTAGACTAAGACTAAGACTAAGACTGAGACTGAGACTAAGACTAAGACTAAGACTAAGACTAAGACTAAGACTAAGACTGAGACTAAGACTGAGACTGAGACTAAGACTATGACTAAGACTAAGACTAAGACTATGACTAAGACGTAAGACTAAAACTGAGACTGACTTAGACTAAGACTAAGACTAAGACTGAGACTGAGACTGAGACTGAGACTAAGACTAAGACTAAGACTAAGACTAAGACTAAGACTAAGACTGAGACCGAGACCAAGATAAAGACCGAGACCAAGACTGAGACTGAGACTGACACTGAGACTAAGACTAATACTAAGACTGACACTGAGACTAAGACTGAGACTAAGACTGAGACTAAGACTAAGACTGAGACCGAGACCTAGACCGAGACCGAGACCAAGACTAAGACTGACACTGAGACTAATACTAAAACTAAGACTGCTTTATTGATCCTTATGGAAATTTGTTGTGATTACAAGGACTCTTTTCTCATATATAAAACAACACAACAGAAACATGTACATCAAATAGAATAGATACAACATAAAGAGTTCATTGAGCGACTGCACACACAGGCATCTTGGTTCTCGACCCGTTTCCTGATCAACGAGGGGCATTGATACAGTCTGACCAAGTAAGGAACGGACGTGTTTTGGTACCTCTCGGTTCTAAACTCGGTAGACAGAAGTCGCCCACTTCGCGACGTAGTTATGATGGGGTGGCTGTTGTCTTCCAATATTTTTCCGATTTTTTCCTGAGACATTTTTGTTTAGAAGGTTTATTTGAATACGGTAGTGTTGTGAGTGTGATTTTATATGCTTTTTTAAGTATGTCGCCTAAGCGGCGCAACAGTTTAGATGAAGCATAACAAGTAATTCCATATGTTGGCAGATTTTGCTTAGTCGCGCAGTAAAAATGATCTAGGATCTTCTTCTTATCCCTCAACTGTGCAAGATAAGACATTGGAACGAGATTGGACGTCGTATAGAGACCTGCCACGTTGCAACGAGCTATTGGTATTGTTACAATCTTCTCAATCAGGCCTTCTGCAAACACTGACCAACAACACAACACATCTAAAACATCAACTTGACAACAAGAGCTTTAATAAACAAGGTGGCGGTTTATTTACAATTACATCAACAGATAATTCAACACAATGGACCTCATTTACCAATCGTAAGCAAACAACATTTTGTCACGTGATCCAATTGATAAAACAATGAAAAAAAACTGTCACGTTACAACCATCATGAATTAAACATTAAATCGTAAATTATATAGAAGAAATAGAGCACCACGTGGCTAAATGTTGTTTGTTTACGATTAGTGAATGAGGTCCATAACAACATTAACCCTTTCAGTCCGCCACTAGGATTATAACAGCATCCACTGCCCAAAAGTCGTGACGTTGCGGGTCAGTGTTCAGGTCTTCTATGACGATAGGTCTCAACTGGATCATAGCGCGCTGAAAATGCTATAAACAAATCAGTTGAGCTAGACACAAACAATTTTAGTACTGTAACATGTAACGGACAGAGAATCTAGGTTATTAAATAAACAAGGTTACAAGGACAGTTTGTGTGGAAACGCACACTCAAAATCGGCCCCCCGAAATGGTCCACCCAGGCAAGTAAAAAGGCAGGTTTCAATATTTTCGGAAAAAAAACATCATAATGAGATTCTATGAAAGACAAATGACAGAGAAAAATGGAGAAAGAAGGTTGACGGATCTCTTGTGTGGTGCCCCAGCAGACCAAATGATGGGTGAAATTGAACGTGAAGATAAATGTGAACCAGGCCTAACTGATGTCTTATAATAAAGATCTAATAAAATCTAATTGATATGACAGTTTTGTAGAGTGTCAATCTCTTATTTTTCAAGTAAAAACTATTTCGGTATTAAAAAAGATTTCATTTGTTTTAGTGCGATCTGTGCATGCAAATTTGAAAAACTACTTATAAGTTGTTGTTTTAAATTAAGTCCAACTTATATGCATACTAAATTTTGTTCCTCGAGAAGAAACAAAAACATGTTTGTGTAAATGTAGTAGTTACTATAACAAAAAATCTAAAACCGTTTGAACAAATCTTTTTAAAATTACTGTTTACCCTACTAAAGAGCCTCCCGTGATTGTTACTATAATTAGTGAATAGTTGTAAAAGTGGTGTATTTTTTAATGAAAAACTACTTGCATAAGTGATTTAAACAATTAGATTTTTTTCGCATTCAGAATAGAAAAAAGTAGGCGTTGCATCAGAACTTTGAATGGTCTAAAATATTATGATGTCGGATTTTCACTATCCTTTCTAGTTTACGAGATCCAAACTGAACGGACGGACGGACAGACATTTCACACAAACTAATTTTCCCCTTTTTCGGGCCGCTAACAATGTACCATCATTTTTCTCAATCTATCACAGATTTGGGGATGCGGAAGCTGAGTGGTTAAGCATTTGGCTTCCGAGCCTAGGGTGCTGGGTTCGAATCTCAGTGATTACTGGGATTTTGAATTTGCCCCTGAGTCCACCTAACTCTAACGGGTATCTGACTTTAGTTGGGGAAAGTAAAGGCGGTTGGTCGTTGTGCTGGCTACACGGCACCCTCGTTAACTGTTGGCCAAAGAAACAGATGACCTTAACATCGTCTGCCCTACAGATCGCAAGGTCTGAAATGGGAACTTTACGTTTATCACATGTTGTAATATAGATTGTTACATATGATTTCTCCAAAAGTGAATAACATACTTAGACCCCAAACAGAAACATTTATACTTTGTAACATGATTAACATGTTTTAAAATTTTCCTTTTGAGTTGAAGACAATCTACTTCCTAATGTAACTCTTTGCAGGACGACGGTCAGGGTATGAACCCGGGGCCATCGAAATGACCGAACGACAATCCAGCGCGCATACCGTATGACCAGGTAGCAATTATTAATGTATAAAAGGATATTTTATTTCTCATTCTCTAGGCAGTCTTACAAATGGTATCAATAAATTTTAAAGATCACGCAACAGTTGTTGTTGCATCCAAACCCGTTTTTGCTGTCAACTTGTGCAAGTTTTTAATTTTAAACCTTATTTCATAATGCTCCCATAATTTTAAAATCATCAGCTCACATTAAAGACCAATGAGTAGCGGTTCACAAAAAACTGTTACAATGCGATTTTAACAATCAGGAATATGTTTTTATTTTATTTTATTCTCTATTTATTTAACATAACCGCAGTCAGTGTCAATATTAGAAACTTAATTCTAGCAGAAGGTAACTATATGTAAGATATACTGTACAGATCGTGTCGTAGCTGCCAACAAGGTGTGTTCAGTCAGAGAAAGTTGAATAATGTTAAGTCGTTACGGTATTTTATGTTGAGAAGCAGTCATTGTTAAATACAGTAAGAGAACGAAGCAGCTTAAAGTTGAATCGTAAAGAAAATGAGTAGTTTTCATTCTATTAAGCTTTGACATTTAGACTTTATTTTAATAATATTCAGTACCCTCCTTTCTCTCTCTCTCTCTCTCTCTATCATCTCCAAAACACACACACGACGACGGATTCCTCTACGAAGTCTATTTGTTTCATAACATTGAAAAACAATCTTTCTTTTATCTAGTTCTAGGATTAACGCTGGCCTGCAAACTGCGCATGAGATTTTCACGATCGATTTTAAACAGAGTTATCTTCTCCTTATTTATTTTTCGAATTTAAAGTTTGCATGTAAGGATCAAAGCAACATAGAAAAAGAAGAAATTAAATATTGAGAAATGTGGAGGCGATATAGGGGAATCTGAAACAAAGTGTAAGAAAATGAAATAAAGACATTAAGAGAAATAGATAAACTAAAACAATGTCAAGTACTCTCTAATGAAATATAACTAAGAACATTGCACAGAAAGTATTATACATCTTTCAAAACACATTGGGTTTCAACATTTTCCATACTCTCTTATGTTATATAATACAGACGTTACTTCAAAAAAGAGGATGATTGCGTCCTACGGGTCATGCATCTAGTGACAATCTAGTCATGCATGTTAACCAATGACTTAAACTCTGCCAAGTCATTGGCTTTCCTGGCTGGCTCTGAAAACTAAAAACATCAAACATAAGGCTATGATACTATAATAAAATATTTTCATCAATCAATGATTACATCACCTTTTTTTTTTCATTTAATTTTTACATTTTATTGCAAAGCATAATTTTTTTGTTTTCAACTCGAAAGGAGACATAAATCTTTGATATAAAAATTTACAGTTTTAGAAATACTACCTGGATATGACCCGCAGGCCTTAGTGTGGATATTACTGTTCTAGTCGATTGAATTTAGATCTATGTCAAACATGGAGAATGTTCCTTTCACATTTTTTGTTTCTCTTTCCACGAAAATTAAAGTAGAGTATGAAATCGGGTTTACATAACAAATATAAAATACGGATTTAGCCAATATAAAGAACATATCTCTCGCTATGTATTAACGTGTATTACTGAGAAATATGTAGAAACTAAATGGCGATATAAAATAGGTTTGAATAATAAATTCTATAACATCTTGTGATTGCATTGCTATTTTTTGTATATTAATACGCCGATATTGAATTTACGTAGACATTTATGAATAAATTTTTACTTGTTTTAAAAGAAGAATTTAAAGCTTTATTTTCCCCAATAGCTAGTTTTATTTTCAATGATTCACGCGCCTTAAGAGAGGAGACAGGTTTAGCCATCTTATGCTGAATCACAACCTTATCAAACAACTCCAAGCAGGTCATAAGATTTGATTGGGGTCCAAACAAATGGGAATTCGATTTGACTACTCACCTCATCATTACGATCATAACAGTCAACATCATAGACAGACAGACAGACGAACACACACACACGCACGCACACACACACACAAGTTGTTTTATGAATTAGGCTTCGGTGATTACGGGTGACCTTGAAACTTTCTTACTGACAGGGCCGGCCCTAACAAATGCGGGGCCCTATGCGAAACAGATTGCGCGGGGCCTAGTCTGGGTAGGGATAAGCATATTGCCTAAATTGAGATTTTGTATTAGAAAATACATTCGTCTTTCCAATAAATTTTTAGTAAATGAAAGCTGGCAATACGCGTAGGATTAGCTCCCCGAAATGACAATTTTTTCCATTTTTCGGGAGATTTTTTATGAGTTTTCAGGAGATTTCAATAATTTTAGGAGATTTCCAGGACTATTTCGTATGTTTAGCGATTACAGGAGTTTTCCAGGAGGCTCTGGAAAGTCAGGAGGCCGCGTTAACCCTGTTATTATAAAAAAAAGTTATAATGGTTTCATTTAATAATTTACACCTAGAATTAGCGCGGCGCCAATGACCGCATAGTTTGGAGTGACCTAAGGCCAGCCTTGTTTACGGACAATGGCATGATGAATAAAATTTCGAAACATCATAACAACATTCAATGTTTTTGCTCTGCAGATTTTCAAGGCCGTGTTTTATGTAGTGATGTGTGTGTGTGTGTGTGTGTGTGTGTGTGTGTGTGTGTGTGTGTGTCTAAGGTGACGGTGAGAAGAGGTTAGAGACTGGCTGGGAAGGATGCAAGACAGGCGGCATTGTCGTCAGCGGTCTTAGTTGGGACAGACGACTCCAGAACGTGAGACTGAAAGGTTGTGTTATTGTAGTGACTTAGATTTTGTTAAAAAAAATATTATTACTGAAGTCTGGTACATTGATGTATCTCATACCAAACTTGATTTTTGTTATATTATTATAAAAGTTATATTTAGTATTGGTCACAAAAATGTTATTTTAAGTTTTTTAAAGATATATTACGCCTACAGCAGTTTAGTGGTATACCAGCAGTTTGGTGCTACAAATCAAGACCGTCAACAAAACTCGGCTCCCGACTGCCCCCCCCCCCTCTCCGCCTCTCTGCCTCTCCCTCCCGTAATGGACACTCCTCGCCTCACTCTCGAGACTTTATTAAGCCTGGGGTCGAACGAAGGCTGTCGGGTAATATTAGATTTCTCTGGAATTTGCGCTCGTGAGTCAGGGTCCGAGCCAGAGCCAGACCTCGGACCAATGACCAGAGACTGTTGAGTTATATTGTTTGTGACCAACTGTCAGGAACGCTAATTCGCCAGGGCCCTCAAATTACGCTTAGTCTCGTTTAGCGTCACTCTATGAAAATTGCTCTATTTCGCCTATTTAGTCACTGGAATAAATAGACAAGGGCCTTAAACCGTATTCGACTGCAGAAGTCCCCTTGTGATAGATTTGTTTTATTCTTTAATGTCTATTGGGGTGCATTACAAATTTTATTTATTATTTTATTTCCTTGGCAAAAGAGAAAAAAAAAGTTTCTTACTTTGAAAAAAATGAAATTATATAAATCTTTATTGGCCTCCTTCAATCGTAGAACGACTATGGTTCATCTCGAACACTTTTTCATGTGGATCTGAAGCCCTATTTTGGAGAGACACTCCCATCCACATATATTGCAGGTCAAAGTGGCTTTCGCTTTGGTGGTAGAGGAGCCGGCCATTTTGCATATGCCACGCTTTTCTTCAAGAGGCCCATGTTTTCATTGATACTTACAAGCTTCTCATATTTCAGGTCCTCATAGTGCCATGGACTCAGAGGCGCTCTAAATATCACAAAATTTAAAATCCCAGTCTTCATTAGGAATCGATCCTGGTTTTGGAATCCAAACGCTTTACCTTCAGCCATTGTGCCTCAAAATGATATCTTAGACTTGAGTTATTTAGTTAAACTCAATGTTTTCTATGATATCTAAGACTTGAGTTAATTCGTTCAATTCAATGTTTTCTATGATATCTAAGCCGGAGTTTATTCGTTAAACTCATTATGATATCCATGACTGAGTTAATGAGTTAAGCTCAATGTTTTCTATGATATCTAAGACTTGAATTAATTCGTTCAACTCAATGTTTCTATGATATCTAAGACATGAGTTAATTCGTTCAACTCAATTTTTCTATGATATCTAAGGCTTGAGTTAATTCGTTCAACTCAATGTTTCTATGATATCTAAGACTTGAGTTGATTCGTTTAACTCAATGTTTCTATGATATCTAAGACTTGAGTTATTTCGTTCAACTCAGTGTTTCTATGATATCTAGACTTGAATTAATTCGTTCAACTCAATGTTTCTATGATATCTAAGACTTGAGTTAATTCGTTCAACTCAATGTTTCTATGATATCTAAGACTTGAGTTAATTCGTTCAACTCAATGTTTACTATTTGTATTTATACTCTTGATATCTAAGACTTGAGTTAATTCGTTCAACTCAATGTTTACTATTTGTATTTATACTCTTGAGTTAATTCGTTCAACTCAATGTTTACTATTTGTATTTATACTCTTGAGTTAATTCGTTCAACTCAATGTTTCTATGATATCTAAGACTTGAGTTAATTCGTTCAACTCAATGTTTCTATGATATCTAAGACTTGAGTTAATTCGTTCAACTCAATGTTTCTATGATATCTAAGACTTGAGTTAATTCGTTCAACTCAATGTTTCTATGATATCTAAGACTTGAGTTAATTCGTTCAACTCAATGTTTACTATTTGTATTTATACTCTTGCCCAAAGGGGAGGAGGGGCTTAACCTTTTGTTCAACTTATGGGCCATGTACAATTCCGACACAAGAGTCACCAGGCGTACCACCGTAATAAATAAACATCGTCCAGTCAAATGGAATTGGTCTTTTGCATCCTTTATTTAAAATTCTTTATGTACTGTGGATGGAAACCTTCGTCTCAATAGCCAGATTGAGACCGCGTGCCGTTGTTTGATCATTACTAATCTTGTATATTCTTTATTTATACACCCTCCCCCCCCCCCCCTGCAGCCTCGGTAACAAATGCAGTCATTCTAAAAGATTGTTGTGAAAACATTAGATGGTATTTAACATTCTCCCCTTTCTTAATCTCATAATTGGATTACATTCATTTTGGGGGGGGGGGGGGGGGTGTCTCAGAAGACAAATTTATTATTTTGATTTCTTTTAAATACAAACTCATTACGTTTTACATGCGGATATGATAATTAAATTGGACAATAGATGAACAGGTCCTCCACTCTTTGCTTCTTATTGATTATGTTTGGATGTCGAAGAAATGTCAACAAATGGGTCGAATTAAAAAATGATGCGATAATTAACTCTGTAGATCAAGTTTGATTATGTCAAAATGTGATACGAATCTACGTTGAATCATTAGCGTGCTTACCATCTCGGTATTTTGGTATTAACCATCTCGGTACTAACCATCTCGATTATAATTATCTCGGCATCTAAGTACTAACCATTTCGGTGCTAACAGTCTCGATATCTCGGTATTAACCATCTCGGTACTAACCATCTCGATTATAATCATCTCGGCATCTAAGTACTAACCATTTCGGTGCTAACAGTCTCGATATAGCGGTATTAACTCGGTATTAACCATCTCGGTATGAACCATCTCTCGAAGGATATGCCTGCGGCCATGGCCATCGCTAATTAGGTTTCCCAAGGGTAACTGAAAGATGGTCTTATATCACGTTGAAGTAGATTTAAGAGTGGCCCAACACTTTTTCGGCCGTTTTAATTTTTTGTACACGTGACCCTGGCCACACATCACCGGAAGTCAATGAGTTCAAAATTCATTTGTCATTTTATTCATCATTCGGTTAAGTTTCTAAGTCCATTTTCGTCTGTCAGAGAGTGTGATATTTGCAGGGAGCGACAACTTTTATAAGGG
The DNA here is from genome assembly GCA_030265305.1 of Biomphalaria pfeifferi. Taxonomy (NCBI): domain Eukaryota; kingdom Metazoa; phylum Mollusca; class Gastropoda; family Planorbidae; genus Biomphalaria; species Biomphalaria pfeifferi. The sequence goes on from JASAOG010000052.1 coordinate 2,112,180, forward strand.
ATATAAGTTTATGTAAGTGTATTTTACTGCATTTTTTCTCGAAAATATCCCTACCATCCAGATAGGCACACTTTTTATTTTATTCATATAACTTGTCACCACTTTATCTTAGTTTATTTGTCTAAATAATATCCTCCCATTAAACTCATCATGTATTCTTGTAATACATGACATACGCGTCGCGACCCCCTTGGGGGTCGATTGACGATTTGCCAGGGGTCGCCTAAGACCGTCGATAAATGAATTGTTTTTGTCAATTCTTCTATTGCTATGTAAGTGTGGGTGGGTGGGGGTCGCGGAAGAGTGGAGGGTTGTAAAAAGGGGTCGCCGAGCTTAAAAGGTTGAAAACCGCTGATCTATTAGGACATCTATACATTTTCACATATTTATGCACTCACACAGGCACCTGCTATTTAACACACTCTGACGCCTCAAATAATCCTACATTTTATATTTGTCATGATTTGATTGAAAATGTTGTAGCAGTTTACAATGCTTTAATTGCGAAGACCTCTCTAAACTGAAAGATGTAAAATGCTTATTTTGAGTATTATCAGGTTCTTATTCTCCCCTACGCGTAGATCTATACTTTCATTACTTGCGCTCATCTCAATACCGAGGTCTGTATCAGAATGTCAAACGTGAGTTGGTTCAACTTGTTTCAGAGTTTGAGCTCAATTCTAATGTTCCCATGTATCAAAGAAGCGCTGTATCATTAAGTGAAGGGAGAGTGAGCATTCAGACCTCTAATATCTCCAACATGCGCCACTGATTGCGTGAGCAAGTGTTTTCATAATCAAATTAGCGACGGAGAGTGGGCGTCATCGTTGGTGGAACAGGATGGGGTGTGAGGTTGAAGTGGGGGAGGGGGGGCCGGTGGCGTGTGTTGGGCAGGAGAAATAGTTGGTAGAACAGGGGGGTGAGAACGAGAGAGCGAGAGTGAAAGAGAGAGAGGGAAGAGAAAGAGAGATAAAGAGAGAACTGAAAGAGAGATTGAGAAAGAGCGAAAGAAAGGGAGATAACGAGAGAGAAACATCAAGTGAGAGAAAATGAGAAGGGAAATAGTGAGAAAAAGAGAGAGAGAGAGAGAAAGATGTTGCGAGAGGCAGAACGGAAAGAACTAAAGTGTGAGAAAAAGAAGGAAGAAAGCGATAGATACGAAAGAAAGAAAGGAAAGAGAGATCGCGGAAAAGAAAGATGAAGTGTGTGTGTGTGTGTGTGTGAAAAAAACAGAATGTATTTAACATATCAAAAGAAGAGTATAGACAGAAGAAGACAGAGAGAGTACTGAGAGAGGTCATACGTGTAGTTTTATTGAGACAGTAGCCAACAGAAACCTACTCGAGACAACTTCTTAGAATTTATGTCAGGTATTAGATATGGCTGGACTCAAATTCTTGACAAGGTTTCAAACTAGAAATCCCCCGGTTCGGACGCCAAGAGCTTTACCAATCGGCAACCAAGCTTCATGAGTCTAGGCTATGTGCGATATGTGTAGTATTTCCCCTATAACTCCATCCTATAACATCCTCTTAAAGGATATAGTACAGGTATTTTATATTTGTGTCTCTCTGAGTATTTCATTTTGTTTTTGTATTTGAAGACTATAGTTCAGCGCTTCATGTATAATTCCTGGTTTACTTTTTAAGTCTTCTTTCCTGAAGACTTTCTAAATTTAATGATTTCGCTAAAGGTGTTACTCTGAATTAATTAATTAAACAATAGAAAGTAACTTTATAATTTAAGTACATAGCCAACTCCCTATTCTTCAACACAGCGAAAAAAAAAATGTTTGACTAGAGAATCTCGACAATTATTTTTGTCAAGCAATAGCCACAGAACAGCTGAAGCGCTGCCAACTGTGCTAATTTTGTAGTCTATTTATTCCATAGATCTACAAGACGTCAATTTGAAGTCTTGACCAAGTAACGTGCGATGTTTTCGTGAAACTAGGATTTAATTATCTCTAGAGTCCTAGAGAGCGGCATACAAAGAACGCCACACTAAGCCGCAAGGTAAATCCCAGGATCATTGTAAAGATAATAAAGAAATCGCTGACCACCGTCTAGAGACAATGATACCAAGAAAATAAATACCCTTATCACGTGATTGCAATTTTTGTATGTGTGTGTGTGTAACAATGTATTTGAATGATGTTTGGGATTTTTGTTAATCAGTAGAATATAACAGCGATATTGATGCTCTTACATTTCTATTTAAATTAACACAATTTTAAATTCATATACAAAAATTTCTGTAGCGTTGAATTAGCGTTCCGTAAGTTTCTGAAACATACTCGTACAGAATTTATAAACGTATTTTTTTAGCTCAAACCAAGCGCTGATAACAGGGAAATACTTCGTGGGCGTTTCACGATCTCCAGGCCCATAGTGTTTTAACCTTTAACCAAAAGAAAGAAACGTTGGTCTTTTAACACATGCAGTTTAACAAGTACATCTAAACATTTAAGCATATACCTTGAGTCAGGATAGTAGGGCATAGAGCCAGAGAGGTCTGTTATTCTTGAGATTTTATCCAGGATTCGCATTTTTTTCTCTAAAAAATAATAATTTTAGCCCTGTGCGAGGCCCCCACAAATATAGAGCCCTAGGCGGCGGACTGGTTTGCCTTTGCTTAAGGCCGGCCTAGTTTCAAGGTACAGAGGAGGGCGTACGAAAAGAAAAAACGTCAAAAGAGAAGCTGGATGAACAACGTTGCTGCCTGGTCGTGCAGTATGCGCGCTGGACTGTCGTTCGGACTCCTCGATGGTCCAGGGTTCAAACCCTGCCCGCTGCCACCCCCGTCGTCCTGCTGGCGGTTTGGACTACGAAGAAAATTATTTTCAACTCTGAAGGAACATCCTAAACATGTAAAATATTTTACAAACATTTTACAAACACAAAATGGTAAGGCCTCTCTCTTGATGTCCGACTAAGAACAGCTGCTGACAGGGAAAAGTGGAGGAACGTGTTACGCGAGAACTGCCCCAGCACCCCAGTACGCCGAAGGGACAGACTGATGATGATGATAAAGAATAGTTTTGGATATGACTGTATATCTACATCCTAGCCCTTAATCTCAAGGATCGAAGACAATATCGTCATTGATTATAATACAATTATCTATACTGATTATCTCAATGTTAGGGTTTTTTACTATAAACTTTTCGGAACATGAGGAAAGGGGGGGGGGGGGTCAGGATCAAGTTTCCACCATGATGCTTTTTGGTGCTTAGTGAGAAATAAAAAAGTTGTCTTTTGTCGTGGTGTGTAGTGTTGTTGTTTTTTTTATTTGGGGGGGGTTGTGCGGCTCTAAATGACTACCCACCTTCTCTTTACCCCAGAACTCACATACTTTAATGACATGAGAGAGGAATTCAATAGTGGCCAAGGAAGTGAGCAGACATAACACATTAACTAGCAAATCTTGTTTGTCTCTTGCTTGGTAAGGGCGCTAGTTAGGCCGTTCCCTGGACTAGTATCTCCACCTTGTATGTACTTATGGCCTTTGTTGTGTTTCATTGTGTTCTTCTACATTTTATATTTATTACAAAAAAATACAAGGCCACAAACGTATATATATATACTACACCTAGATAAAACGGGGCGCGGTGGATGAGTGGTTAAGCACTTAGCTTCAGAACCTGGGATCCTGGTGAAGACTGGTATTTTAAACTTCAGGATTTTTTAGGGACGCCCCTGAGTCCACCCAGCTCTAATGGGTACCTGACTTTTATGGGGAAAGGTAAAGACGGTTGGTCGCTATGATGGTCACATGGCACCCTGCTAGTTTACCGTTGGGCAAAATAACAGATTACATATACATCGCAAGGTCTGAAAGGGGAACTTTACTTTACAGACAAAACGGAAATAAAATTTGTATACAATAATGATCAGATCACAGACTCACAGACTTTTACATATATAAGGCAAAATGAAAATTATGAGTCAAAAGTGCTCTTCTTACAACTACTTTACAAAACAACGCCTTGTTTCAGCTTTTTTTTGAAGTTTTTCAAGACATTTTTGTGTAGATTTAGAGATTTCCAGGTCCATTCTAGGTATACTATATATATGTAGGTCACTGTACGAAACATTCTCAGATGTATACTTTGTCCAGACAAATATTTATTGAAATATTACAGCATAATGAAAACAAACAAAGAAAAGCTAATTGCATTAATTTCCGGGTTCAAAATCTTTGCAGCCTGGCCGGAGGATATTCGAGCTACCCGTCGCCTCAGCGTGGCCCTCCGGTGGAAACGTCCAGGGGTGGAACTGGATAGGCAAAGAACGAGTAGCCCAGTCAATCGATATGGCCGACTAACTAAATTCCCCCAGTGTGTATTAATTTCCTGTTTCCCTGAGCGTTTCAGTAAAAACGACTAATTGTATGGACACGAACAAACTTAAACTACTGTATTTTAAACATGAACTAACGATTTATACACTAGTCATGTCGTTATTTTGTTTCATTTCCTTGACTATTTCTTCCATACAATGTAAGCTATAGAACAGTTTGAATCTAATTTACTAGATTTATTTCGGACACACGGTACATGTTGTTACTACACTGATCAATGCTCTGTACCATAAAGAAGATAGGCCAACCTTTTTTTACTTCATTGTTTAGTCCATTGGTTTAATCTAGATATTGAGTTTACAAATATATTTCTAAACTCTAGCTCTAAACAATCGTCTTAGTTTATTCATTTCTTTATGATTCTTTATAGTTTAATTTTGGAAATAATTCTATTGTAATGTCAATATTTTACAATAAGCTAACCTTTGTTTTCTACGAGTTTTTTTTTTAACTAACTAATTAATTGTAATACTGTAACGTAAACAAAATGATGAACAGTGCTCAAGACTGACTAGTCTGGCTGGCGCCTCAAAACCCTTTTAATCTCAGAAGGAGAAATCGGCATCTCTGGTTCTGTCCGGTCTGGGTAGACTATAAGGGCCCCATACCCAGATCTATCGGGGTCCCTTATTACCGACCCATCGGTATAACAGAAAATGGCATCTGATGGGTAGGACTTTAGTGTAGCTGATGCCAAGTTTTGGAGTATGGCAGGTGTTAATCACCTCTTGGTGGCTCCCTCTTGCCCTATAAGGGACATGCTTATTTGTGGGGCCGACTTCTCCTCCACGGAGGACAAGTACTAATTATTTTAATTGGGATTCTGTCAGTGGAGAGTCCAGCTGATTTTGACAAATTGGCCGCAATGTGGAGGAACGATCGCATTTTATGCGGTTCCTCTCTCTCCACTGTCGCACTTATATTAAGGTGGATTGCCTAGAGTAGCCCCTTTTGTAGCGCTCATAGGCTGTAAGTACCGCCCTCTCCCTCCTTAAATGTAAAGGGGCCACGTTTGTTAGATTTCAGCAGCGTTTGTTGGGCTTGTCCGAATGGTGCCACAAATGAACCTTAGTGCCTGTGATTGTACTCGGTCGAGTGATTCGAGGGCAGTTTTACTAGCATATACTTGAGCTGTACTCAATTTGTGATCTGACTGCCCCTAAGTACAATGTGCGTAGCATGTAATCTTTGGCACCCCACTTTGTGCTGGCCAGCTTTCTTAGTAACGCTAACTTCTCCGAGGCTTTTCTTTCAACTTCCTGGACGTGCTGGAGCATTGACAACTTTCTATCCAGGGTTACCCCTAGATATTTGGCGTGTTTTCACGTTGAAGTCGCAGCCCACCGAGTTGAAGCTCGAATAGAGCCTTAAGAATGTCGATCCCATAGTGAACAGTGACCAGGTCGTTTTGGCAACGTTTATCTGAATCTGTCATTTGTCGCAATACGAGGAGATGGTTTGGAGGTCTGCTTGTAATGCTTTCTTGCGGTTGACCAGAGGACAATGTCATCCGCATAAAGCAGTTTCTTTGACCGCAGTGAGGTGCCTTCTTAAATTTCTTAAGTCTAAAGAAGCATCGAGACTATTTCAAGTCACATCATTGCCAGAGTCCACCGACTGTAGGCGAGCTGTTAATGGGTATGAATTAACTGAACAATTAAAAGCAACAAATCAAGATGAGACGGTTATCATTGAATCCAGAAAAAAAAATGATGAGGCCGACATCGTGAAAAGAAGAAAATACTTCAATACCGCAGGTTCAAGAGATTAAAGGACAGCACACAAGCATGTCCTCAAAAATTCATACTGAAGAAGCTGAACCATCAGACAGTGTAAACAATACAGAAAGCTGGATAATAAACTCTAGACTGAACGACATTGGAGATTGGCCTGATGTCATCACAGATAATATTCGCATACACCTTCTCACTTAAGGATCTGAAACAGTTCAGCGTATGGACAGTCAATTCAGAGAGGCGTATAGACATCAAGAATCAGCAAAAGGAAAGGCTAGAAAGCTTTCAAAGGCTTGGTTTTTCCGGCAAATGTCAAACGGCGAGAAAGTTCTTAGAAAGTGGATGTGTTATTCGCCAAAAAAAAAAAAAGAATCCTTATTTTGCTTCCCCTGCACACTATACTCAACAAGATCAAGTACCAAATCTTCATTTAAATCCAAAGATGGATCCAATGAGTGGTGGAGGTTATCCCCGAAAATAGAAAAACATGAGACCAGCAGAGCTCACATTCAGTCATCGCTTGCTTGGAGGGAACTTAAAGTTCGCCTTAGAGTAGGGAACAATATTGACAACAAGGCCCAAGATTTGATTATACAAGAGACGAAAACCTGGAGAGTTAGTAAAATTACTACCAAAGTACAATCCACTCTTGAGGGAGCATGTGCTTCGAACTAAGCTTTGTTCCAGACCGAATACATTCATGTCTCCACAAATACAAAATGAATTTATTATAATATTGGGGGATCACGCTAAAAAACAAATCATACAGCAAGTAAAACAAGCCAAATATTTCTCTATTATTTTTGACAGTACACCTGACATCTCAAAGCTGGATCAAATTTCCCAAATTTTACGGTATGTTGTCATGGAGAATGACGGGGTGCAGGTTCGTGAGTCTTTTGTTGACTTCATCGACACAAAGGACACGCATGCTGCTGGAATCGCTGAGATGATTCTAGAGAAATTGCGTTTGGATGGCTTAGACATAATGGACTGCAAGGATCAAGGCTATGATAATGCTGCGGGCATAAATATCAATACTTGATAAGTGAATACACATTATTTTGAAAAAAAGTAAGGTTTTGCAATGTTAGTTGTGTTTTTTTTTGGGGGGGGGAGAGGGCATCAAGATGAGGTACCGCACCAGGCATCATATACTCTAGCTACGCCACTAGTCCAATGAAAACAAATGTCTACCCAAATTATGTGTGTTTTGTCAATGTGTGTTTGTGAATGTGAGTGTTTATGTGAATGCACACAAACTGTCGTTCTTTTACTATGTCCCGATGATTTGACGTTCTGGGCTCACGTTCTGGCCCCGAGTCAATCCCCCGCGCAATTAAAATCAATCAATGCAAATGTTTACCAATATCGATTAGTTACTTCGTTCAACCTTGACACTTAAATTAACATTCACATTTTTTTTTTTCTCTTTCATTTTCTTAGGTCTCGAGCTTGACCTTCAATTCTAGCTCCTATCTTTGCTGAAAGGTGTCAGGGGCGGATCCGAACTTAAAAGAAATAGGGAGCACACAGTTTTGGTGAGTAAATGGGTACTTTTGATTGTTAACTCGATGTCTCCATTTAAAAATACGCCTATTTTTTCGTTTTTCAAAGCTTTTATCATCTGATTCTGTCTGTCTGTCTGTCTGTCTGTCTGGTATAAAGTTTGAGCATGTTTTCTCTCTCTCTCCCATTTCCCATTCTCGGATCAAGTTAAAAACTTAGCACAATTATGTATTAAACCTGATATGACACGAGTCAATCAAAAAAAAATAAACACTTAATTAATTGTTGGGGATTAATTATTTTGTTTGATGTATTACATCCAACATTTTTATCTTGTTGACTAAAGAGATTCTCTTCTCTATTGCACTGTGCGGCTGTGTGCTCTGTTTCCTGATCTGTACTGCATTCTGGTCTACGGTGTCCTTAGAAACCACTAGACCTAAGGATATTAAAACTCAATTATTTTAACAATCTATTAAATTGTACTTACACGCCCCCATGAGGCGCATGTAAATTGGGGGCTTTTTCCCTGCGGCGTATGACAAAATATAAATCTCGGATTTTTAAAAATGTTTTATATAAATGACAGCGATTAGTATTTTTAAAAATATATTTTCGATGACTGAACCTCGTTTTTAACTGTTTTAACGTATTAAGTTATTAAGTCGAAGGAAACTTTTTATTTTATTTTATTTTTGTTTTCCAAGTTTTATGAACAGTTCAACTCCTGGTGACTTTGTACACGTATTCCTATTTCTCCAGTTCTTCTGACTGACACTTTGAATTCATCACTGCAACATTGAGAAAAATACTGTAATTATACAGCGATGCCTTGAACACCTCGCAAATATATTGCAGACAAAACAAGACACTAGTCTTAAATCAAAGCTAAAGACAATGAATGGCCTCTTGGCGTATTGCCAGGATGGCTTATATCTCTTTCTTCGTCATTTGATGATTATTGCTATGGCCAGCACTTTTACCTGGTGTCTTGGGAGAGGAATGGGGGGAGGGGGAGTTGTCCACGAATTCTTTATTTAGGTCACTGGTCACTTTGACGGATGTATCCTTTGTACTTTTTTCCCCCTGTGTGGGCGGTGACATGGCTGTAAATATCTCATGATGCCACCTGGGGGCAGAGCTGAAACAACTTTATGAGGACATATAATTCCTGGTGATTTGTTTAGTAGATTTTAGGTGTTTTTTTTCTGTATTGTTCTTTTCTTTTAACCTTTCTTGTCTTATTTAGCACCAATTTAACTAATTTGACAGCCCGTGGAATAAAGTACACAGAAAGATATTCTATACAGGAGGCACATAAGTCATCACGATGTTTAGCACAAGCAACATAAATAAAAACAATTAGTGCTTGACAAAGTATTACAATTAGTGCTTGACAAAGTATTACAATTAGTGCTTGACAAAGTATTACAATTAGTGCTTGACAAAGTATTACAATTAGTGCTTGACAAAGTATTACAATTAGTGCTTGACAAAGTATTACAATTAGTGCTTGACAAAGTATTACAATCAGTGCTTGACAAAGTATTACAATCAGTGCTTGACAAAGTATTACAATTAGTGCTTGACAAAGTATTACAATCAGTGCTTGACAAAGTATTACAATCAGTGCTTGACAAAGTATTACAATTAGTGCTTGACAAAGTATTACAATCAGTGCTTGACAAAGTATTACAATCAGTGCTTGACAAAGTATTACAATCAGTGCTTGACAAAGTATTACAATCAGTGCTTGACAAAGTATTACTTTACCTCTTTTAACGTTGAAAATCAAGTAAAAAGTTGCCCCTTTCAGACCTTGCGATCTGATGATGTTGAGAAATCTGTTTCTTTATCCGACGGTTTACGAGGGTGTCATGTTACCAGCCCAGCAACCAACTGACATTACTTTAACAACTAATTCCAGGGAACCGTAAAATTTCAGTGGATTCAGGGTTGAAACTTAAAATCCCAGTCTTTCATGATATTCGATCCATGTCGTCGAGTACTAAGGTTGAAACCCAGTGTAGAGCCCAGTGTGAACCCAAGAAGAATTTTAATCCAATTAGTGGAATAGTAATGCTAACAAAGGAGAAAAAAAAGCACAAACTGTTTGTCAACAGTCAAAGTAAAGTCTCTCTTTCAGACCATGTGGTCATCTGTTTTCATCACCCTCAGTTAACGAGAGTGTCATGTGGCCAGCACAACGACCAACCGCTTTTACTTTTCCCCCCAACTTATGTTACATACCCATTAGAGCTGGGTGTACTCAGATGCGCCCTAAAGATCCCGAACTCCAACATAGTTTGGAACCAGTGAAATCTGCACATGTGGAGTATCACCAGAAAATGCCGACCACGTCCTCCAAAACTGCTCTCTTTACCAAGAGGCCCGTATAAGACATTGGCCCCAAATCACCCCAATAGAAAGAAAACTATAAGGAGAGCTCCCTGATTTGGAAACCACTGCGCAGTTCATCTCATGTATTGGTCTAGTCATCTGAACACTCCAACATAACAATGACAACGATGAAGAAGAAGAAGATCCCAAAACTAAAAATCCAACTCTTCACAAGGATTCTAGCCCGGAACCCTCATTTCCGGAAGCCAAGCACTTTACCACTCAGCCAGCTTGCAAGACGTCTCTCAATAGATAAAATATAAACTCGTCACGTAAATGTTGAACAGAAATAATCTTTTTTCATCTGTTATCTTTAAAATTTAAGCTTTTTAAAGTTAAAGAGCAAAAAAATAACCAAAACAAAAAAACATCAAAGAGATGGTAAAAAAATTGAACATAGCCTATATCAAAAAAAAAAATTGGTCTCTGCTAATGCTCAGCAAAAGTCTCAGTGAATGTGTCTGTCCTTTTTAAGTGTGAGCTTCCTGTCTGAATGGCTTTGGGTAGGGGGGCTGGTATTTGAAGTCAAAACATCAGCATAAATCAATCAGACTTTCTTAGAGCAGGCGCCCTAAGACATGCCACACTAAGGGAGGTTAGTGACTTGAGAGAACAAAAAGCATTAGAACAAAACGGAAGCTGATAAAGAGAGTTTAGAGTTTTAATAAAGGCTAGCGCCCTTGTCATTTCATGAAGACCTATCGCACTAATGTAACAGATCTGAGGGTTAAAGTGTTGGCTAAGTCTTTGGTGGTTTTAACTCTTTCTCTCCTAACTGACGATGCCAGCGTTGATGCCACCAGAACGTGGTAAATAATTACGGAGAGAAAGAGTTAAAAGTAGTAAAACAAGAATGAAGCCACGAAATGCTGACATTGCCAGATGATGTAAAGATCTTTTTTATGGCTGAGATCTTACCAAGTGGTCATGTGTCCAGCACAACGAGCAAGCGTCCTTACTTGCCCATTACAGTAAAGTGGTGTCAGAGGTGCAAGAAGGATAACGAAATTCAAACTCTTCGCCAAGATTCGAACCCCAGGTTCGAAAGCCTAGCGCTTAGCACTCATCCATCGCGCCTCCTAAAGTTCCCCTTTCAGACCAGACGATGTAAGGGCCCTATGTTTTTGTGGCGCGCGGTTAACGAGGGTGTCATGTGACCAGCACAACGATCAACCACCTGTCAATACCCATTAGAGCTGGGTAAACTCAGAGGCTCCCGAGATTAAAAAAAACCCACCTGGATTCGAACCCGTAACCTTCCGGTTTGGAACGCAAATGATTGATCACTTATAGACCACGCCCCCCTACTTCTAGTTAGCTTGTATTTAAGTTTCATTTAGTTGTCTTGAGCTGAAGGGTCCCTAACAGAGGACACATATATTGTTTTAGGGTTAAATATTATTTTAGTTTTATGTTTTGGTTTGATTTGTAAAAATGTCTTATAATAAGCCCTAATGATGTTTTAATAATTTCGCCAATATGGTGATTCCATTATAAAATTTCAGATATTATAATACCTACGTATTTTTTTAAAGTTTCAATGATTATAGTTACAACGTTAAAACCCAACTGTATGGCCAATGAGCGAAACTTTCCCTCCCACTCATATGATTAGCGAGTATTGAGAAATGTTTGAAGGTCATAAAAATTTTACGCGGCCTGGACATGTATATTTATTTTTTTCGTTAATTAAGCTGAACTTTGTATAGCTGACTTAAACGCGGTTGCTGAGTGGATAAGCGCTTGGCTTCTGAACCGGGGGGTCCCGAGTTCGAATCCTGGTAAAGACTGGGATTTTTAATTTCGGGATCCTTGGGCACCTCTGAGTCCATCCAGTTCTAATGGGTACTTGACATTAGCTGAAGAAAAGTAAAGACGGTTGGTCGTTGTGTTGGCCACATGACACCCTCGTTAACCGTAGGCCACAGAAATAGATGACTTTTACATTATCTGCCTCATAGATGAAAGATCTGAAAGGGGAAACTTTTTACTTTTTTTTTCAATTTTAGTGTTTTTTTCTACATTTTTACAAGTTTACAGCAAACCTTACAATTTCTGAAAAAATGTACGTATTTCTGTCTAATGTACCAAATGAATTCTTGTTTGATGAAAACTGTCCTGGCGGAATTACAAAAAAATAAAGGTTTTGAAACAGGTAAGAAGGTCACGTGATCACGAGTTCAGTTTTGCGAATAAACTTCACCAGTATGAAATGTCCAGTGTCGACATCTGGACATTTATGTAGACTCCTGCAATGAATAATGTCCACGTTTGATAATTAATATCACTTAAAGAGCTGTCCAGAATTCTTCCAAAACAAGAGTCTTTACCTTGTGTTCAAAATGTATAAAAATGTCCTCTTGCCGTCAAACAGTAGGCTAGGGTTTGAAACCACTCATGTAGCTACTTATCGATGTTATTGAATCAATATGGCAGTTTTTAGTAGTAGTTCCAGTAAAATTGTCCCTCATTGTAAACGCGACCCTCCCCCCCCCCCAAACAAAGTTTTTTTAGTCCGTGAATTCTAGAATCTCTTATGTTGAATGGGAGCGACCCGTTCTCGTTCTCTCTCTCTTCTCTTTTTATCTCTCTCCTTCTCTCTCACTCTTTTTTCTCTTTCTCTCTCTCTCCTTCTCTCTCTTTCCTTATCTCTCACTCTCTTTTCTCTTTCTCTCCTCTTTCACTCTCTTTTCTCTTACTCTCTCTTTCCTTCTCGTTAACTCTCTTTTCTTTTTTCTCTCTCTCTTTCTCAATCTTCTCTCTCTTTTTCATGCTGTCTTTCTATCGGAACCCTTTTTTTTTTTTCGGAACTGCGCAATGAAATTTTTTTACATTGATTTAAGACTTGACTGAATACTGCCCGAGTATAACCACAAACTGTGTGAAAAATTAAATTTAAAAATTATACAGAAAAACAAGAAGCAGCCGTTGCATCATAACTTTGAAAGATCTAAAATATCATGTTATCGAATTTTCAATATTGTCTTGTTTATTTGCGGTCAAAACTGATCACAGAAACTAATAGCTACTTTTCACTCGTTGGGGGTCCCTAAAAATTGGTAATTGTGACCACTTTATTCTATGACGGTCCAGATTCATATGCCAATCTTACATTAGCTTTGATAATAGGGGGAATCCGTCTCCGATTCTCGAGATTGGCAATGAGTAAAGTGTGTCACGTACATACCCAAACCCAGTTGACCTACTTGTTTCTTCACATTAGATGGAAGCAAAGCCGTTGCTCTTAGAGGGTCTAATTATATTTTATTTTCGTCCTCTGCGCCTGTGTTTGGGAATGACTCTTCTTCGGGCCTCGAATGTGTGACCTGTCTTTCTCACGCCTACTATTTCTTTCAGGTGACTTTTGTTTTGTAGAGAAACCGTAAATGGTTTCATAGTTTAGTTTCTGTTCAAATAAATCTTTGTTTTTGTTTGTTTTTTCATGGTCATTGGGTTGTCTATTGTTCTCTACTGTAGTTACATGTGCTCACATGCCAAACGAACGAGTGAAAGTTAGTGTATGTTTAAGGAAATGAAACTATTGTATTTTTAATTTCCAGATATGACTATTAAAATAGCTAATTTTTTATTTGAAATGAAAACAAATATTGATATAAAAAAGGTGTCAGTCTTATATTTTATATAGCATAGATTATTTATTAATTTTTTTTTGTGCACAAACAAGTTTGCTAAAGGACACAAGTTTATAGTATTGAGAATTTCAACATTTACTTTAAAAAGTCTCTTTTAATTAAGTTAAACCTGCGTTATAGCTGGTTCTAAGCCCAGTTGAAAAAGGAGGAGGGTTTGTAGTGGAGCTATACTACAAATAGCGATGTTCTGTTGGAATGCTTGTGTGGATGATATAGGTACTTCTTACATTTCGATAACCGCTGGGCAGCTAGGGGCGAAGCTAGAGATTTGGGAGCCTGGCGGCTTGACCTCTTTAGGAGCCCCTTGCATTGTGAATTCGACATCATGACGAAATAATGGCGTAATACTTAATGTAAAAACAAATTTCGGATACTCTTTTGGGGCCCGGAGGATTTTCAAATTAGGACCCCCCCCCTTTCCCCCCCCCTTTCTACGCCACTGGGCAGCGCACTTGTGACCGCTGGTTGTACAGCGCAACGTTTTTAGTTATCTTAAAGGAAGACTGCCTAACAATGGTGCCTCAGGAAAGGCTTTAAGGGCCACCTCTGACACCAAATGTTTTTCAATAGAGACAACTGGAGCTTTCTTACAAAAGGCTGTGGACAAAATTTGATAACCAAGTAAACATTAATACCGAGTAGGTAAAATTAACATTGCTTAAACGGCAAAATGATGAATAGTAGTGGCCATCAACAAACAACGACTTTGTCTGTGTTGCGTGATGCAAAATATCTAGGTTAAAGCTACTTGAGATACTACACTCTTCCTAAGGGCTGGAATTATGACAATGTTAGACTGTATATCCGCCCTAGGCGTCGCCCTAAAAGAAGCCGGCTTATTACTTTTTTTTTCTATATTTAATGAAAATACAAATGAAATTAAAGACAATATGTAGAACGAGATAAAATGTACAAGTACTCCATTTCTTCGAATACAACACACAACATACTATTAGATTGATCAATATTACAGTTACAGAAATGCCTACATGCCAAAAAGGAAATGCGTATTCCCAGACCAGGAAATGCGTATTTTGAGGGGTAAATGCGTATTTTCTTAATATCAAGAAATATACACAGGAATGACTAAAATTAAATCATTCAAGCACATAACATGCATGAAAGACAGCTATCCTAAAGTTGATTGATTTGATTAGATTTTTATTTTAGGCACATCGGCACAATTTAGGCCATGTCGTGACTGTAGTCCCTTAAGGACTACTCTCTCTCTACACAGCATAAAGCTATATAAGACATTTTTTACATCTGTCAAAATATTTACATTTGTAGTCTTTGTCTTAGACTTTTCTAGACTATGTTAGAATGGTAACGTTCTTGTCACTTGGCGATGATCTTATGATCATAATGTCTCTTGTGTACTTCACATTCCAGAATAGCGTCAACTGAACATTTAGCTGGGTCAGTGACATCTAGTTTTATAGAAGTAATTTTGTTTTTAGGCAATTTCTTTACAAGGTATCCGGCCACTGGTAATATTTTTTATCACTCAGATTTTCTTCTTCCAGACCTTTTTTGCAGAGTTAGCAATTAAAGCTTTGACACCCTCTACAATCACTAATAACAAACATTTTAAAGATTTGTTTTTCAGGCAGATTATCCTAATTAGTCATTGAACTTCTTTCTAATATAAAAAAGCTTTGTTACCGAGACAACTGAGGCTACCTTAAATGCCCCTGATTTCATTCTTTGAACTTAGGCCTTAATAAGTAATGGAACCTAACTAGTCGATAGTGACTATAACAGTAGCTACCACACAAGATATATTCAGCAAGTTATTGAAGATCAGTTTGATTCCCTTTATCATGCTAAAAGAGAGATTAAGCGCAACCAATGTTTCTTCTATGAAAACCTCTGCCCTTCTCACTTTCATAAAAAAAAAAATCCAAATCTTCAGACAACGCCGTTTGCGCTGGCTTGGACATGTTCGCCGGATGGAGGACAAGCGCATCCCGAAAGTCATCCTCTATGGTCAACTTGCGACTCACATCGGTGAACATCAATACTGACAATAGGTAAGACATAGCTCTAGACCGCACCAGATGGAGAGAGACAGTGACCAAGAAAGCTATGGACAGTGAAAGTACATGGGTCTCTGCTCGGGAAGAAAAACGTACAGTCCGAAAAATGGCCAGCTCTTCTACCACCAAATCAAAAACCACCTTATCCTGCGCTATTTGTGTACTTTAGTGTCTCTCCAAAATAGGGCTCCACAGCCACATGAGGAAGTGCGCTCTGAGATGAACCATAGTCGTTCTACGACTGAAGGAGGCCAATATATATAAATCAAAACCGTTTGCCCATCACTATATGTATATATATATATATGTATGTCCTGTATATAAATCAAAACCGTTTGCGCAATCTTAATAAAACTTGCCTTGAACGTTCATTATATAATAGCCGTGATCTTAGGATATGTAAAGTTGCCCTATAACAAGAGAGTTTACTAGATGTAGATCAATGAGGCATCTTGACATTGATTTTAATTATAAAAACATCAAAGATCCTTTTATTACATAACGAAACAACAAAATAGAACAAAGAAACCGGAGTAAAGCCGGGTTAAAAAAAACTAGTGCATATAAATATATGAGAACGAAACCAGGCATTCGTTATATCCGCTTTCTTTGTCTCTATCGCTAGTTCTGCTTGTGAAACACTCTTGAGTATTGATCAGTTCTCAAGCCAAGCACCCAACTCACCTCCATAAACAGTTCCTTCTTACTCTGACCTCTTTTTCGAATACTTTTTCTTCCACTTTTGTCTCAAGGTCCATGTTTGTAAAAAAAAAAAAAGACCCCGCAGATAGGATCCTCTTAAGTCTTTAGCGCCGTAAGGAACTTCACTCGGGATAGAACCGAAAGCTTTAACCGCACTGAGTTGTCCGTGACTTCAGAGAACAAGAGAGCATCGCTGGAAAAGTGGGGTGGGGGGGGTGGGGATACGAAAGGGGAACAGGGATAAAGAGTATATGTGTGTAGGGGGAATAAGGAGGAGGAATATCTGTGTGTAGAGGGAATGTTGGCCAGTTTTTTTTGTTTTTTTTTTCAAGAAGAGTCTATAAGCTGGTCTTACAAATTTGAGAAAGAAAAAAAAGTTTCCCTTTCAAACCTTGAGATTTATAGGGCAGATGATGTAAAGGTCATCTATTTCTGTGGCCCACTGTTAACGAGGGTGTCATGTGTCTAGCACAACGACCAACCACCTTTACATTTCCCCAACTAATATATACAAATCAAATAAGAACATAAAACTAAAATGCTATTTAACATTGTTTAGGCCAATAATAGAATATGCATCCCTGTTTGGGACCCTCATCTCAAGAAAACATTAAGAAACTGGAACAGACACATAAAAGAGCAGTGAGATTCATAACAAACGAATATTCACATTTGATTAGAGTAACACTTTTAGTAAAATCACTAAGTTTAAAAAGCCTTCAGTAGAGAAGACTCAAAAGTAAAGTAGCAATTATACATAAAGAACTGAATCGTAAACTTCAAATACAAAAACAAAACCAAATAGAATACTCAGAAAGACACACAGATATAGACATGTTCCTCGTTCCATATGCCAGGACAAATTTGTACAAATACTCCTTCTTCCCTAATGCTATTAAAGCATGGAATGGGTTGCCTGAACTAGCCAGGAAAACCAGTGACTTGGCAGAGTTTAAGTCATTGGTTAATATGCATGACTAGATGCATGATGCGTAGGACGTAATCCTCATCTTTTTTGAAGTAACGTCTGTATTATATAAGATAAGATAAGATAAGACTAAATCAGATACCCATTAGCGAAGCGTGGACTCAGAGGCGCCCAAAGATCCCGATTTAAAAAAAATCACAAAATCTTCACCAGGATTCGAACTCAGGATCTCCGCACCTCTATGTTTTACGTAAAGGACTTTTTTTTCAATTTATGAACTGTATAGCTTTATAAGCAGTGGCGTCGTGAGTTTCCCGTGGGCCAGGGCTCAGCAATACGACCTCTGAGCAAATACTGTATCTCATGAGAGCGTACCTATCCAAGAAAACAAGTCGTACTACAGATCACACTTAAAAGTGCGCATGCTCCCCGCGGGTAAACAAAGACGAGATCTTCAAACTTGGGTCATTTGAAAAGTCCATGCCATTGGTCAACCTTGTAGCTTTCTAGAATTTTTAAGTCACATGCCGAATCTTCAGATACTCTGAATGCGCATTATTGGCTGTAAGTCTAACAACCTGAAGACTTCCCACAGTGCAATTGTCCTTGCTGAAAGTTTGATAATAACTTGTAACATTTTTGGAGATACTTTGTTAAGAAGTTAATGTTTATCCTAATCAGTATGAGCTTACACATTTTTTAATTACTTTGAATAATTGGAAGAGTCTTAGTCTAATTGCGGGTGTGGTCTGCGTTTTGCAACTTAATGGATTAATACATTAATTTTGAAAGATTTTATGTGAAATGCGATTAACCTCCTAACGTTACTTTTCTTTTCTTTTTTGGTTTATTCAGATTATACCTTCATTTACAATAACACACAAGACAAACAGGTTAACGCATCTACATCCAGACCATATAATACTGTTAGGCAGTCAAGGTTATTGAGAAATTGAATATAGTTCAGGATCTTTTTGACTGTTCATTGTAATATACACGATGAAGTTCAATTCATAGCCGCACATATTGGAGCATAAGCGAGTGGTCAAAACAAGATCAGTTTTTCATGTTCATTACAAAGAACTAGGATCCAAAATTTTTCATTGTTAATGATTTTGTTGTGCGTTTACCAGCTGACAGATCAGCTTGAATTCCTATTGTTCTAATGTTTTTATGTCCAACACAGTATACTTAAAGCTGGGCTAATCCACAATGTTCCTGGACATCACTCAGTCATTCCCCCGTTGCTGATAAGACCTGAGTTCGGCGCCTCTATACGCAGGTCCAAAGGAACTTGATAAGTCTGACCATTTCTCCTCATCCCCATCGGAAAAACCTCCACAAGTGGGCAGAACCTTTCACCAAACCGAAATTGAAGCCAAACAGCATTGCATTTAGCTCATGTGGAATTTAGTGGACTAGATATAAGTAGATTATGAATACAAGAATGTCTGGTCTGGCGACAATTCTGTCTTTTTTGTTTCTGGTTACTGTTTTTTCTTTGTACCTCCAAGCGGGCTAATCCAGGCAAAAAAAATGTCCCTGTACATCACTCAGTCATTGGGTCCCTCGCAATTGAATACAGGTCGAAAAGCTCTAAAGGAACCTTATTACCATGACCGCTTTCCCAAATCACTAGTAGAGAAGCCTCCACAAGTTGACAGACCGGTACCGGTTTCCAGATGTTATCAACCCAAGATTGAGGCCAAACAGCTTAGCAGCGAGCTTATGAGGAATTTAGAGGACTAGACATAAACTAAGATTTATGCTTTTCAGTATGTCTGGTCTGACGATACTTTTTTTGTTCTAAGTATCACATTGTTCCCAACAATACAGTATACATTTTACTGTCTGATCATACAATTATTTCATGTTTTCAACATGGTAAATATATACAGTAATATTACAGAACGAAATAGCAATTAAACAAAAGCTAAAAATAATTTATCTCATAGAGCACTAACGCATTGTTTACACATTTTTATAAATAAATATTTTAACACGTGAAAGTTTACTGAAACGTCGTACCGACCACTTACTCCCTAGCAATGTTCTACGGTACTTTATTCAGAGCTGCATCGATTTTGTTATTTTGCTGGGACACCAGAAATACAATGTCAAAACAAGAACAGGTTATCTGTTTCTATTACTGTTAACGAGGGTGTCATGTAGCCAGCACAACGACCAACCGCCTTTACTTTTCCCCAACTAACGCAGGTACCCTTAAAAGCTGAATGGAGTCAGAGGCGCCCAAGGATCCCGAAATTTTAAAATCCCAGTCTTCCCCAGGATTCGAACCCGGGATCTCCGGTTCGGAATCTAAAGAGCTTTACCACTCAGCCACGCGCCCTTTTTATTTACAACGTAAAATGTAATAAAAATATTTTTTTTAATATGTGTAAATTTGGTCAAACCGGCAATCGAACCCGTGATTTCGGCACTGTCATGTGTATTCATCAATTCTGCCAGCTGGACTTCATTTATTTATGTAATCATTCTATAGACTTCTAGTTGTAATACCAGACATAGACTTCTAGTTTTAATACCAGACATAGACTTCTATTTGTAATACCAGACATAGACTTCTAGTTGTAATACCAGACATAGACTTCTAGTTGTAATACCAGACATAGACTTCTGATTTAGGACTCTTGAACTCCTTCTAGGTCTAGAAAATTCATTCTAGACGTACTATTTATTAGATTTACGTAACACGAATATTAGTAAAGCTTAGATATTCTTTGAGTAAAATTAAAACAACTTTAAATTTACTCTGTTATCGTGTAGTCTCGAAACAGTAGGGCCAAGCCAAATTTAAATTAATTTATTTTTTTACTTTGAAAAATTATAAGTCAAACTAGAGTTTTCCCCTTGTGGCCAACGAGCTAGTAATTCTTTTCTCAGCGGCATACATCAATTGTTAAATTTCTAGGTAAATCGTGAGAGCCATTTTTGTGATCAGCTGTCCAGGTTCCTGGATCAAAGCTCGTGGATCCAGGTTCCATGAAGTAGTGACTTGAATAGAGATATTGTAATAATAAATATACGATACTTTAAGCACAATAATGTACTACTTTTGAGTATCTACATTCTTATATTTAAAACATTTTTCTCTTTCATATAACTAATAAAACACTCCGGCGGGCTGCATGTGGCCCACGGGTCGTAATTTGACCACCCCTGCTCTAAATTGCACATGACCCTATATTTGTTAACAAAACCACGACTTCACATTTATTTATTATTTTTATTTATTTCATTTTTTAAAATTTCTTAACAGATTGAGAATGGAGTTGACTGAGGAGCAGGCGTCACAAGACAGGTTCTCGGACTGTAACACAAGCACCCCGATGCACAATTGCACGGAACGTTTGCTGGAGTACCCCACGCCAGAGGCTATCGCCGTTCCGTGCGTCTTCGCTGTCATCCTGGTCATCGGCCTGATTGGAAATCTGCTGCTGATTTTGTCCTTCGCGCAACACAAGTCTTTAACCACCACGCACAACATGTTGGTCGTCAATCTGGCCTCAGGCGACTTCATCTTCCTGATCGTCTCGCTACCTTTTAACTCGATTTGGTACACGCTCTCCTACTGGCCCTTCGGTCTGGTGCTGTGCAAGTTGAGCTTCTTCGCGGAGAGCCTGGCCACCACTGTTGTGGTCACGACGCTATCGGTGCTGAGCGTGGAGAGGTGTCTGATAGTCATGGGGAAAAAGCTGTGGCGTCATCAGCGAAGGGAGCCCATCCTCTTGACGTTGGGCATATGGGCTTTGGCCATTGCCGTCTCCATGCCGACGCTCTTGTCCGCCACGATCAGCTCCACGACGTCCAGCGAGAAGTACGTCAAGCAGGTCTGCAGCATCTACGACACCAAGTGGGGGATGTTGTACGTGAAAATCCACGTCGGACTTCGATTCGTCATCTTGTTTTGTCTCCCTTTGCTGGTCATCGCCGTGGCCTACTCAGTTATAGCTGTACACCTGCTTCTCAGAGCGTTTCCGTTATCAGACAGAAGGCGCCTGGCGAGTAATCAAAACTCCAAATACCAAAACTCCATTAAGTCTGAACTAAAAGGACAAGACGTGAATAGCCCCAAAAAGCAACAAGAGGTCAATCATAAGCCAGAGGCGGACATTAACACTGGAAACGGTATAGAAGACAACGCCGCAAAGTCCAAAGAATGTCTTATTGATCCCAAAAGCAAGGTTGCAAATCGAAACCACACAAGCACGGAAAAGATTACTAACGATTGTAAACCGTCATCAGAAATCAGCCAGTCCACTCAGGTCTACCCCAACAGCTTCGTCTACACAGGACCTATTCCCACAATGGATGTACCGTACCAGCGTAAAACGATCGCGAACGAGACGACGGGAAAACCTGAAGATAAAAATAACACACACTCTCCGACGGCCTCTCCCAAGCTATCGAAAGAGACGACTCCTCTGACGACAGAGGTGAGGCTAGTGGGGACCAAGTTCGCCCAGCCCGGTCGTCCGCAGTCAATGGTCAACAAACGACGCCGACTGGCCCTGACAGTTCTCATGCTTATTCTGGCGTTTGCTCTTTGCTGGACCCCAAGACACGCATACTTCCTCTGGTACTTTCTTCACCCAAACGGATCTTACGACAGTTTCTGGCACATCTTCCAGATAGTTGCGTTCTGTCTCTCCTTCTCCAACTCAGCGGTCAACCCACTGGTCTTTTATATCCTAGACAACAAGTTTCGGTCATACGTCCACTCGTCCCTGTGCGCTATCTGCTGGAAATGCTGCACGCGCGGCCAGGCCCCGGGCACAGAGGCTATCATTACGCTTGGGGAACGAGACTACAACGCCACTGTGGCGCCCACCAAATCGAAAGAGAGCATAACGCAGCTTTAATAGAGAAAAAAAAGCGACTTTAGGGACAATAGACTTTGCGGTCACACACCGGTATAAGTGGGATCAATAGGTCCGAAACAAATCACTATGCTAACAAAAGCCATAGATAGAAATCATTTGTGCAAATCGGACAAAGCTCAATTGGCCGGATGCTGACTTTTATTGATCGCCTGGAACTAATCATTGTAGAAATTAAATCGATTTCAGACTTTCTGCTATCAGTCAAGTTTTTCGAAGTGCTCTCCCCTAGCATAAAGAACGCTATTTAAAAAAAAAAAAGTTATTTTTAGCTCACGAGAGAATTCAACCATCATAAAACTAGTAGACCTACTGACAACTACAATACACAAACTAAAGCCAAAATTTGTATTAGATCTAGCTTTTTTTTAATTACATGAGCACCCCAACACCTTCAACTTTACAAATACTTTACTTTACAAATACGGTTATTTAGCATTAATAGCGTTGTTCAAATACTGAACAGATCCTTTGTAAAAACGATGAAAATATTTGTGTTATCGACTTCTATTTTTGATGTATATATCATGCATTACCTACTTCATTCTACTGATATACAAACTCTAAAAATTCTTTTGAGTTGAATCAAATATGGTATAAGCTTATATGGAAATGTTAAGGAACGATGGATTATCTGCAGCATTCATTATGATATTAACTTAAAAGTTGAGCTATCGAGGGGCGTTGCGTACAGTTTTTATCCAAATCAGAGCTTTAATATGCCATTATGGAACGCCATCACATGAACCAGCGCCAGCTAGATGGATTTTAGGCGGTCTCTTAGTGAACAGCGTCAGCTAGAGGCATTTTAGGCCGTACCTTTGTGAACAGCGCCACCAGGAGGCTTTATAGGTCGTCTGATTATGAACATCGCCACCTACTTGTGTTTAACCAAAGACAACTTCAACTAAATTTCATTTAGCATGCAGATACTATTGATACTAGAAGCAATACTTACAATATGTTCTCATTTGTTATTTATATCATGTTCGGTCAACCCGCAACCCCATGGGGTAGACATACTGATACTAAAAGGCTTAAGAGACATTTCAAGCAATGGAAATAATTCTAACCAAACTGTGGTTATCTTTCATGGAAGATGGCTTTTAAGTCCTTTCCTGTTCATAAGATTGATATCTTCAGTAATAATCGTTATAGGCAGGGCAAAGTTCTTGCTACAGCGAACACTTACATTAAGCTATTATAACATTATAATCAATTTAATAATTAATTTTATAATTTGTTTTGTTCCATTTAGCTTCCTTGTAATGGAGAATGTAAGAGCGCCCTCTAGGGACTAACTCGCTAGCGTTAGCCAGTATCCATTAGCCAAGGTGGTGTCATGATATCCAGATATGAGAGGTAATTTTGTTAGGGCAATATGCCCAATTATTGTTTGACACACACGGGCTTCATTTGTTCAGTTAAGATTGTGTGTAAAATGTTTTAAAATATTTTGGATGATTCTTCAGATTTAAAGATAATTACATGTTAGCCCAAACCTTTTGAAGGACGACAGGGGAGAGGGCAGGGTTTGAACCCGGGGCCACTGAGACCATCCAACGACAGTCAAGAGCGCGTACTCCACGACCAGGCAGCGTAATTTGTATCTAGGTTTCATAATGTAAGCTTATGTGGAAAGTACGAATTTTCAAAACTCAAACTCTAACAGTAAACCACAATATATAATATACAATACATTCAATCAACAACATGTGAAGCCTAGATTACGATTAAGGGAAGAAAAGCGCTCGCAAGGCGGACAAAAAAAAACAACGCTTTAGGGACACCATCAAAGCTTCTCTGAAAGCCTTCAGCATTGACCCAGCCACCCTGGGAGACAGAAGCACATGACAGAGTATTATGGTCAAAACTTCATAATCTTTACAAACTGCTAAAACAGACCGGAAGCTGGTTGCTTATCATTCTTCCAATTTTTAACAACCCAGCCTTTCACAAACGAGCCACATATTTGCAATTCTCTGCAAAGTTTGGGTGAAGAATGATCAACTACATACAGTTTATCAATGAATGCCTTTAATCTGTTGATCCCTGAAAGCGTGCCCGGGGTTAAACCCTGAAAGCGTGCCCGGGGTTGACCCCTAAAACTTGTTTTACGACATAAGCAAAGGAGAGTTTCAGTCTGTGATTTGCACAAGGCCAAACCAGAACCGGTGGGAACTTTTCTTGTAGCAATGTCTTGACGCCACTTCCCACCATAACATGCAAGAGAAACTAAGTTCCTTTTTAGAAAGTCTTCTGCCATAGAAATGAAGGCAATGAGTAGAGAAGCAAAAATGCCTTTTTTATAATATACAAGAAAAGTAATACTTTTCCCCCACATTGAAAAAGGTGCCTGTACGCCGTACTGGTGCGTACCGTCACAAAAAAGTGTAAAAAGAATTCTTATGAATTTTTACCTATTAATTCTTTCCCTTTCTACTTAAAGCACTGACTGTGTCTATAAGTTTAAAGCTTTTACATCAACTCACTATTCAAAATGCTTCAAAATAGACATTTTATTTTTAATTTGTATTTTTTATAGGTTGGACATATGAAGAAAGCTGCTCAAGACAGTTGTAGACAGTTGAAGACAGTTAAAGACATTTGGATGAACAACAAACGTCATTTCTGAATTTATGTGTTATTTTTTATTTTTTTTGTTTCAATATTATTTATGACAATTTTTTTTTCGTTCATATGTCATGGAGCAGACGTAAAATCTCTCAGCGAAGTTGCCAACCTCGTTTTCATAATGTCACATGATAAGCGCGTGATGCTGGATATTGGAGTTGACAACATAATATCATCGTTTTGTGTTTTCCATGTGGTTAAGAACATGATTAATGTATATTTGTAAATATATTTTGTTACCTTTTGTTATATATTGTTACATGCCTCCGTGTGCGATCTGAAAATTAATTATTTTTTTTTCAGGGCAATTCAATGATATTTTAGTCTTAAAAATGGTTTATATACAGCCGTTTCAATTAATATATAATTTGTTGTAATACGCATAATCAATACACGTAGTGCTTAACCCTGAGGAAAAATCAGCAGCCGGAAATTATAGTCAGTTTGCAGTACACAGTACTACACCATCTCGGAACCTGCGACGCTAATGACCCCCAAACTAAATCGGGCATTTTCCGTTTATTTGGACATATCGGCTGCGTTGAAAAGGGGGTGGGGAGGGGTTGCTATGTTGATGACATCATTCCGACTTTCCCAGGCTTTTATCTTTTACTCTTTAAAAATAAAGGGGTGGGGGGTGGGTAAATTAGTTATTATTTATGAATGTATTTCTTCGCATTTATCTATATTCGATATCGTTTTTATTTTCAAAATCTTAAATAAGACCAAGGGCAACAATTATGTAATGTACAAATACCGAAGTGCAGACAATCTCTGGAACCCTCATAGATAAAGGCTGATCTTGTCCGAGCCCTTTCAAAGTTAGGATCTAACTTTAGATACTGATCTAATCTGTGTGGCTTGTTTCAATTTTTACCAGATATGTTTTACATCACATGACTTTCACTGACTTTACCAAATGTTTAACTCATCCTTTCAATCGCTTTGATATGTGCGCACCTTTTCAGACACAGTGTTTAATTCACTTGACGGAGTACAGCGAGAAGTGTTATTTCCGGAATGGAATGTATCTCAGGATTAAAGCCTCTCGAGCCTCTGCTAATCGCGAGGGTCGCGGCTGTCTGATTTTAACATTAGCCGTAAGCCTCAAACGGCACAGACCGTTTACTTCTGTGAGTGTCTGCCAAGGTTCGAGCTTGCGCCCTTTTGAATCCCTTGACCAGATAAAAGGATTTTACCCAAAGGCCATGTAAGATGTCTCCTCACCGACCTCTCCGATAAGCATTTAATAGCATTCGTTGTTTGGATCCACGACCCCTTGAGCCCTACCTGGGTTTTTCCATCCCAGCGAGGCCGGATGCAGATCTAACGAGTTCGTATCAGAATCAATGTAAAAGATCAGTGCCCGCGAGCGTGCGGCCTCTGTCAAGAAACGGCGTGACGGATGGGACGATCTTGTGTAGCCTATCTTTCCTCTTCTCCACGTGGAATGTCTGTTAGAACATGCAGTGCTGTGGGAGCCCACCTGAAGACCCGGTTTCATCCCTGTTAGCTTGTCTGCATTACGTGTAGCTTGATCTGGATCTGTTCTCTTATTAAGGCTTATGATATTTACACTTTGTTGACACAATTTTCATTTGTCGTTGGTCTGTCTCTTGAAAAAAAAAAACATTAGGGACTACTTAGATACGACCGCCAAGGTTAGCAGCTCATGTATCGTTATACCAAGTCGGAACAACCCACATTGTATTGACTCTTTCTTGATTGGCATGGCTTGAAAAAATAGTCGAATTCTTTAAGTCATTTACCTGAAATAGATCAGACTCTTTGTCTATTCTTTTGTAGTTTGTTGACTCTTTCACATCCTCATAATTGTTATAAATATTTTTTTCATTTCCTAAACGAAGTCTGCCCATTACTTGATGTCATCGATCTTTATTCCTCAGTCTTCCTTGACTTCTACGTAGCACTGAAGCCTGTAGGATTGCTGTTAATGAGCATGGACATTTTTTGATCTACAGACAATATTGAGAAAAAAGCCAAATCTGCGCATTATGATTTTTATTTTAAATTCCTATGTTCTTCGTTCATCTTCGTTCGTTTTTAGCTACGTACTGGTACTGGACATGATACAAAATTTTAAAAAAATTTAGGGTTTGGGGGTCTAGTCTCTGGAGATCCGTTGCTAGTGTGCTAGCATCACTTCCTCATAAGGAGACTGATATGATCGTCAGCCATAGGCGTGTCTAGGGTTCGTGTCACCCGGTGTGGTTAGCTAGTGTCACCAACAATCAAACCCTTCCAGCAATAGACTTCCGGAATAAAAGATATAGCTTCTATTTAAATGCAGAGGTTTGTTTTGGTATCATTCTTTGCCAATTATCTATTACAATACCTATCCCTTAATCTGTTGGACCGTTGGGGCACCACGCAAGATTTGTCGATCGTCTTTCTCCATTCCTCTCTGTCTTTTGCCTTAACTAAAACCTGATTCAATGGCAGGCCAGTCTATTCTTTTATGCTGTCCTCACATCGCTTTCTGTGTCTGCCTCTTCTACTTTTCCTAGCACTGTTCCCTGAAGGAAGGTCTTTTAGAGCCCCGAAGACTTTGTAATATGGCCATTGATTTTTAGCTTGCGTTTTTTTTTTTTTACTGTAGTTAGCAGGTCACTGCTGTAGTAACCCTGTCTCTTATCTCTTGGTTTGTGATGCGGTCTTTAAATGTGATACCTAGGGTCCTTCTGTAGCATCTCAATTAAATAGCTAGGATCCTCCTCTCTAGGTCTCTATAATTTGAAAGTGGCCTAATATAGGATAGCAGAAACGGAACGCATCCATGCATATTACTGGAGCCCAATGGAACCGGCCGTCTACAACTTATTAAGTGAATTGGGGTATCGCAGTGGTGGGTATAAACAGTAGCATCTTAAGGGCCGGAAATTTTTTTCACGGGGGCCGTAGTTAGGGCATCATTGCCTGTTTAAAAAGTTACAAGTGACACGATACATATAAGTGAAGGCTAATGAACTCCCGATGTCTTTGTAGCAAACGACACTTTACAATGTTAATAATGTTCTGAAGCAATAGTGTAGTGGCCAAGTCTTTTTATACATGTAAAGTGTTGAATGATTTCTTTACTGTACATATATTATCTATCACCATGTGTACCTTGTTTCCTATATCTGTGAGCTTTTTTTTTTTTTTTTTGTAAATAATAGATTCGTTTGTAAGTATGTATGTCTGTGTGTGTGTATGTTTGTGTGTGTGTGTTTTTGTTTGTATGGATTAATATGTTAAAAAGTCAAAATGCGTAAAAAAAAATATCTTGAGTTGGGATATAAAAATATCTTACACCCATAAAACCCCTTTTCCACAACAGATAAGTAGAGAGTAATGGGCTTGCTATGGGAGAATGCAAGGGACGTAACCTATACAATAGAAATACAATGCAAGAAAGAGCAGTGATAATACTACATTGTACTACATTTATCAATTCGAGGGTTAGCCTTAGATTAAAATTGTTTTTTTTTTTTTGTTAAAATCAGTTTGGTTAATACAGGACTTGGCGTTGACATAAGAAAAATGGATATTAATTAGACAACAATCGTGTGTTGTAAACTATAAACTGTCAATACTCTAAATAGACATACAGACAGCGGGAAATACGGACGAAGTCAGACAATAGGACAAATTGACCGTTAAACAGAGAAGGATAGACGCACGGATTGATGGAGTCTGACAGATGGATAATCTGGGTAAATGGATGGTCGGACATAGACAGATAAGGGATCGATATATTGAAAAACGTGTATCTTGTCTACAGTGTTCCGCATTTTACCACATGCATTCTTCTGCCATGTGTGTCTTATAATTAATGCAATCTTCCTAAAACTGGTGAGAATGATCTGAATTTCGTTTCAGTGTTACATAAATCTATACCTCTTTGTAATAATTTTCCTCCTTATGTACAAACTTGCTTTTAGTAAAATTGGTTTTCAAATGATATATGTTGTTTTAAAGTGACCTCTTATTGTTAAGACACACTTGCGTATGTTTCAATAGATGTGGCTGTTGGCTTGCATGTGTCCATGTGTACATGTCAACATCAATGTTTATAACGTTTTTGTACACTTGACAATTTGTGTACAACAATAAAGTGTAAAACATGTCTTTTTTTTCAACGTAGATAGAGACATTTATTAAACTGAGTTACAGTGTATTGATAAGAGAAACAGAAAGAAGCTAAGCAAAGAGACATGTAGCATGATTTAAATGTTTTGCACATTAAACTCTGGAAACTGATCACGAAAGTCTAAAAGTTTCCCTTACAGACCTAGCGATTTATGGGGGCAGATGATGTAAAGGTCATCTGTTTCTGTGGCCCATCCTTAATGAAGGTGTCATGTGGCCAGCACAACGACCAACCTCCTTTACTTTCCCTCAACTATTGCCAGGTACTCAATAGAGGCTGGGTGGACTCAGAGGCGCCCTAATGATCCCAAAATTAAAATCCCTATTCTTCATCAAGATTTAAACCCGGGACTTCGCGATTTGGTAGCCAAGTGCTTTGTTATTTTTTTTTTCACATTTAGTTGACCCTTCCCACACATACTACAGCATGAAAGGAAACAGATACTATTCCCCGAGAAGGAGCCAGGCCCACTTTCGTGTCTCCTGGATCTAGTACTTTTCCACAGGCTTCGACTGTCTAATAAGAATGGATACATGACAAGCGGCTGGAAAAAAAAAGTTGCATTTCGGTCCACATTACACCCTCGTTAAAAAGATGTGACTTGATTGTATACATACTTAAATCTTTCATTGCATTTTTTTCAGCAATAGTGTTTTTTTTTAATACTTATTACTTTTTAAAAAATAATTAAATTGATGGCTATCATAGGGTTAACTGTATCATGATCTAGACAACACTAATTGTATTAATGTTTATGTATAAATAATAAATAAACTTAAATAAAAATTTAGGTGTACTAGTCTCTGGCTTAAAGGTCCACATGTGCACATGCATCTTTTAAATATTTTTTTGGGCTGTTCCATTAGAAAAGAATCTGAATTTTCTGCACCTCATTCCAGACTTTTTCACTTTTGACTTGCAACAAGAGGTTCAATCAGCCATGACGCCAAGAATCGCACATTTGTTTTGCACACCATAATATATTATTTTTATATTGTAATGAATGGTTTATTTATATATTGTTTACATTTATGGCACGCCTGTCATTTCTAGTCTCGTTCTAACATTGATGCTTATGCTGTGTAAGTTCTTGATAGTCTTGCTTGATTAATTCTGATATAAGTTAAAAAAAACACAAAACATTAGGTTATAAATAGTAAGGGCTGCTAATACGGAGTTTATGAAAAGCTCAAGCCGGTGCCTGGTGGACAAATTGTTTAACTTCTTATAGAGCCCTGTGCTTCAGATGTAAATTTAAGGGAGGTAACTCAATTTTTAAAAATGGAAGGTTAGATGATTTTTGTTGACAGTAAAGAATGCAGTGTAGATGTAAATAGCAAATATGCAAACAATGTCTGTCAGCATTGGAGTCTCCTCCTCCGTATGAATGTATAACACGGTTTTAGTTATATAAAAAAGCTCATTTTGTCAAACATATATTTTTTCAAAATTTACTCAAGTTATATATGGATAAAAGAATACGCCTACAGCGGTATTCGAAGCTAAAAAGTAATTGTAATATTAATAATGATAATAATCTTATCATTATGAATTAGAAGTGTCTTTCGGTTTTTACATTACGAAAAAACATTAGAACTATGGAAAGTTAATATACGTTCACAGTTGTCTCATTCAAGCATGTAAAATGTTTACATCAGATCAATTCTTTACACTGATTTGATTGCCATTGCAACAAGGGAATTTTTGTGCCTGTTTGTTTTTGTAAAATGTATCTTACACCTCCTTTGTGATGGTAAAATATCATAATCCTGACCTAGAGGGTGCTTTTATTTTTACAAAGCTTATATCAACTCTGTCTGTCTGTCTGTCTGTCTGGTAAAATGTTTTTTACCCGTTTTTTCTCCCACACCAAATCTCGGGTCAAGTTGACTTTGTGCACAATTATTTCTAGTAACTTAAAACAAAAATCAATTTAAACAAGGTTACAAAGATAGTTTGTGTGGAGACACAAACTCAAAATCGGCCCCCTAAGTGGTCCACTCAGGCAGGTAAAAAGGCTTGTTTCACGATGACCTGCTAACCACTGTCAGAAAACGTAAATCACTAGGTCCTCGGGCTCGCAAAGACCTTCCTTCAGGGAACAGTACCAGGAAGAAGAGAAAGCGATGGGAAGACAACAGCAAAGATTGGACAGGCCTGTCAGTGAATGAAATTCTACTAAAGGCAAAAGGACAGAGAGGAAAGAAGAAAGACGTTTGACGGATCTTGTGTGGTGCCCCAACGGTGTAATAGGTGAAGATGAAGTTAGATGTGATCCTGGCCCAACTGATGTTATTGAATGATTGTCTAATTGATCTAATTGTTTTGTAAAGGGCCAATCTCTCATTCAAAGCCTCAACCAATATAACTTTTCCCTTTAGTTATGTGACTCCAATTAGATGTGGCTCCCTGTAGTTCACATGTATAATATAAAATACTTGTTATTAATTATTTTCTATTATATTCCACTTGTATGCATACTAAATAGATTTATTTCTTTAAAAAAAAAAGTAAACATATTTTGTAAACTTAGGGACTTAGTAGTACAGGAATTACGTAATTGAATAATACAATTTTGAAAAAAAAAAAAAAAAAATTTACAAAAATCTAAAACCGTTTGCATAAAAGTATTAAGTTATATCCGAGCGTTGGAAAAAAAGAGTATTTTAAAGGGTTGAAGAGAATATGACAATATATATATATATATATTACGTTACGATTATAGGGGGAGGGGGTATACAAATTTGTTACGATTTGTTACAAGGAAAAAAAAAGGGGTGGGGGGTCTGAAGATTTGTTATGTAAATAAAAAGAATATTCAAATGAAATTACACTTACCACAGCGTTGCGAAAGAATTTCGCTGTTTGTCGTGGAGTATGAGTGTCCTGCTTAAGTTACGCCCCTGTCCTGTCCCTGTCCAGAAGTTGAATGGGTCAGCCGAGCGGGGGGTAACGGGACAGTTGAACGTCCTAGTCTGTTATTGCAGTTGTGAGACAGAAACCTAGTGGTGAATACAAAAAAAAGTGCTGCAGATTGGTATTGAATAGAGCCAGACGAGTGTGTTACTTTGATGAGATGTTTGTTGTTTAATAACAGGAAGTCATCACACACAGGTTTTCAAAAAATATTAATGGAAAAATAAATACTCTTCATTTATTTATTTTGCACCCTGGGTTTTCCGACGGGGTTATTCGGCGGCTGCCCAATGTATAGGTACAGCATTGGAGGGGGGGGGGGAGCTGTTTGAATTTTTTACAATTAGCTTTAAGGGGGCGGGAGTGTAGAAAAACGTGTTTGGTGTGACTTGATATCCTCAGGTTCTCCTCTGGTTATTCTCTCCGTATCGTTTCCTCACGTTCTCTCTCTCTCTCATTTCTCTCTCTCATTTCTCTCTCTTTCTCTATCTCATTTGTCTATCTTTTTTTCTCTCTCTCTCTTTCTCACTCACTCTCTTTTCTCTTTCTCTTTCTCTCTTTCTTTTTTTTCTCTCTCTATATCTATCGCGTCGTTTTATTCTTTCACACGTAAAAACACAGATTTTTTATCTCCCCCTCTCTCCTTCTCTCTCAGTCTCCCTTCATCTCTATCCTGCTCTCACCTGTCTCTTCCACAACCCTCTTTTTCTCCCTCTTGTTCCTCCCTCTCTCTCCATCTCTCTACTTTTGTCTCCCTCTTTCTCTTTCCAATTCTCCTACTACATACAAAACGCTGCCTCTGAGCAGAAGCTGCATCCAACGGCACACAAAGTTCTGATTTTAAAAAAAATATATAATAAAACCTGATTTTTCGCATTATTGACCAGGCGTACAAGGCGATTTGGTCTTTCCATTTAAAACATCAATCCAAAACCATCGGAGATACACAGATGAATAAAACCATGGACCGTTGACATTGCTTTAAAAATATAAATTCATTTTTTTTGTAGCGATTTGCGCGAAATATTCCCAAAGACATTAAACTGTACATTAACTCATCCAGGCAAATAATTATATGAAAAATAGCTTTTACTGCATATTTTTTGGTTTAGTAGAAAAAGAAGAATCTTAACTTTTATACACTTGCTTTGCATGGACGCCTGCATGGGGCAAGAGGGTGCAAGTTTGTAGAACACATGCACCCTCCCCATCCCTCTCCGGATTCTGAGTAGCCAGATTCTAGCCATTGTTTTTTCACCTACAAATCAAATCATATTTAACTAGTAACTGAATGAGTAGTGCTTCTACTGGTGACTGAAGTACAGGTATAAGGAAATGTTAATGATTCAGTAGATGGCACCCTTCTGAATTCTGAGTAGTCAAATTTTAGCCAAGTTGTTACACCTTCAAGTCAATTAATTAGCAACTTAACTATTAGTACTTCAACTAAAGTAAAGTTGTATAGATATGCTATTATTGTAAGGATCTAGAAAAGGCTTATCTGTAGTCTATGTCCGACCAGGTACGATTTATTATAAGCTTGCAATTCTTTGCACTATATAGGGTATCAGAGATTTAATTCGATGTGGAAAATGTGAAAGTCACTACCTAGGGTGTCAGAGATTCTATTCCATGTGGAAAATGTGAAAGTTTCTTTGAAGACGATTAAAGAGTTGTGGTCGATGTGAGCTCTTAATAAAATAGCAGTTTAAAACACGGCCACCAGTCTATGATAGAAGAGATACAAAAAGTTCTCCACGTGCCATTGTCTGAGTCAAAACGTTGATTTGGATCAATGGAGCACTGGCAGTAGCAAGAAACCAAAAAAATACGAGCAGCAGCATCATGAATTAACTGCATACGATGGGCATTTTAGTGATGAGACTGCAGATATTTCAGGCACTGAGCAGATGACTTTGGGCTTTCGGTTTGTTGATAGCGATTGTACTCGAGAAGACTTATTGGTTAAGTTCGGGCTGTGTCTAACGTCATTGCCAGCGAATACATTATGTCCAGTCTAGACTTGGACAGACCACTTGTCCTAGGCTACGACGGCTGTCCCGTGATAGCTAGCATTCTTCTTCCGTATCAGTCCCAAGCGAGAGCGTTGGTGCTAAATTTACCTTTTTTTGTGTGAGACTCAATGGACCTCATTCACC
The DNA here is from genome assembly GCA_030265305.1 of Biomphalaria pfeifferi. NCBI lineage: Eukaryota > Metazoa > Mollusca > Gastropoda > Planorbidae > Biomphalaria > Biomphalaria pfeifferi. The sequence goes on from JASAOG010000052.1 coordinate 2,146,272, forward strand.
AATCGTAAACAAACAACATTTAGCCAGGTGAAACTTTATCTCTTCTATACAAATTACGATCTAATTTTTAATACACATTGGCTATCACGTGACAGTTTTTTTTCGTTGTTCATTCAACATTATCACGTGACTAAATGTTGTTTGTTTACGATTGGTGAATGAGGTCCATTGACTGAGAAATACGAATCCATTCGCGTTTCAATTCATAACTTTGAGAAGATCTTTGACCATTTGGCAGATCTTTAAATAAAGGCTGCCAGTGAAACCAGATAAACTGCATATGTGCATTCAGTGCCTGCTTCTCGAGTGTTTCTCATATTTTTTTTTCATTTAGTTATTCATCTGTTCTTGAGCCAGTTTCCCAAATGTTGCAGTCTGTCCATCTTAACATAGTGGCCGCTCAACAGCACGTGACCGGACACATTAATAATTTGATAAGAAAAACAAAACTTGACCAAGCCGAGGAAGAGTTTGATTCATTGTATACAATTTTCATCTTTCTGCGGACCCCTTTCGTTCGGTACGGGATCCCGGGGGATCTGCGGACCCCAGAAACACTGAACTAAAATACCTAATGTCTATACTAGATCTAAATTTGCTTTTTATAAATGATTTTTTATAGCGCATCTGTCATGCTAAAATATCCTCAGTGCGTTACGGTTTGATTTCTTTTCTGAACATCTGAAAGGGGGGGGGGGATCTGGGAGCGGATTTTCTTGCCACCTTAAGGCGCTCAGAAAACAGAAATAAGCTCAAGTACTGAATTCGAACTCAAGTTTCTTGCGGTGTGGTTTATATATTTATTATAAGACATTAATTGAGCGGCACCACACAAGATCTTTCAACCTTCTTTTTCCATTCTTCTCTGTCATTTGCCTTTGACAGAATTTCATTTTGATGTGCTTTCTGAAAATATAGAAACCTGCCTTTTTACCTGCCTGGGTGGACCACTTCGGGGGCTGATTTTGAGTTTGTGTTTCCACACAAACTGTCTTTGTAACCTTGTTTTAAATGTAGTAGTTAGTATGACAGAACTTACATAACTTAGCAAAACAATTGTAGAAAAAAAACTTTTTTTGACCAAAAAAATAAAACCATTTGCTTAAATGTGTTGTAAAAAATGGTAAACATTTGCTTCCCTTACTAACAAAAGCATCTAATGTATATTACTATTAATAGTGAATAGTTGTAAAAATTGTGTGTTTTTATGAAAAAACTGCTTGCATAGTTGATTTTAAAAATTACATTTCTCACTTTCAGAAAGAGAAAAGTAGCCGTTGATACAGAACTTTGAATGGTCTAAAATATCATAATGTCGGATTTTGAATAGCTTTTCTAGTTTACGAGATCTAAACGGGACGGGCAGACGGACAGACAGACCACAGAAAACCAATAGCGTCTATTCCCCTTTCTGGGGCCGCTAAAAATAAACACCTCTTTTGCCCAGGCCGCTCATTGCTTCACATACGCGCGCAATCAAACGGGAGGGGGTAGGCGCCAAAAGAGCTTAATGCTACACTCCAATCAGTAAATTGAGAGAGAAAGAGAGAGAGAGAGAGAGAGAGAGACCGAAATATATATCTATAGACTATATATCCGGAAAGAGAGAGAGACGGAGAGAGAGTGTGTGTGTGTGTGTGCGAGAGAGAGAGAGAGAGAGGATGAAGGTCAAAAGAAAAGAAAACCTTTAGATGAACGAGACTCTGTGATTTCCTCCAGTGACACGTCACGACACCAGGCACTAATGCCATAATGACATACATCAATGACATCTCTTATCTCACGTGATCAACATTGTCAGTGGTCGTGTTCTTCTCTCCACCCCCAACCCCCCCCCCACCCTCCCAATTGATTCAGGCGTATCGACCTCCCACTCTCTACACTTTCTGCTTTTTCTATCTTATGCCCCATTCCAGCCCCCCGACTTTTTATTATTGAGGAGCGTAATGGAGGAGCTGTATTTAAAAGCATCGCGTCGCTGGTGCGAGGAAAACTGTGGGTAGAGAGGCGGACCGGACTTACCGGACACGCTTTCACTGACATGAACAGAATTATAGCAGCAACCTTATTTTAAACGTCACCATAAACTAGAACTTACTACAACAAAATCAATTAAGTTTTACATCCATAATGAACATGGAGGCCCAATGGTCGATGCAAATGATTCTAACCTCGGTTTAAAAACTGGTTAATTAAATGTATTCTAGTTTTTCTTTTCTTTATTAACAAGGATTATTACAAAAGGTTATAACCGTTATATATATATATATATATATATATATATATATATATATATATATATATATATATATATATATATATATATATATATATATATATACGTAAATGAAATAACTAAGAGTACTCGAACGTTTTCATCAGGGACGGACTGGGTGTCAAAATCGGCCCAGCAATTTCTTATATACTCCAGCAGATAAAATGTATATCATAAGACGGGCTTCCAATTACGGGTCTACCTGTTCTCAAACTCGTTTTGTTAAATTTAATAATGTATCGATAATGTAACTGTACGCATCATCGTTACGTGTGTAGGCCCTTACAAGAAGAAGCCTACAGAAGCATTGGCTACGGATGTGGGCTGCTACATTGTTTTGGAAAATGTTTACATTAATATTAGGACCTACAATGTAGTCTGTAAACGTTTTTTTTTAAAACACAACTCTCCAAGGTCTACTTCTGTAAGAGAATATTATAAAACCTTTAAGAATTTAATATGTGTCATAGTGGCATTCATGGGGCCCTTTAGGTGACCCTACCGGCACATTTGGTTACAGGCCCACAAAACATTGGTCCAAATGCCCATATAGCCAGTCCGTCCCTGGCTTTCACCAAAGATGTTTAACTCTGTCTTGGACATACGGTGGCGAGACTGCACTACAAACAGCGATGTCCTTGCAAACGCCGATATGGACAGTATAGAAGGACTTTTATTGTCCGACTGTTACGCTGGGCAGAGCAGGTATTCCATATGGGGGACGAACGTATAGATAGATAGAGAGATAGATAGATAGATCGATAAATAGATATATAGATAGATAGGTGGATAGATAGATAGATAGATGGATAGATAGATAGATGGATATATATGTATATATATATATATATATATATATATATATATATAGATAGATAGATAGATAGATAGATAGAAAAATAGATAGATAGATAGATAGATAGATAGATAGTCAGATAGATAGTCAGATAGATAGTCAGATAGATAGATAGATAGATAGAAAGGTAGATAGATAGATAGATAGATAGATAGATAGATAGATAGATAGATAGATAGATAGATAGATAGATAGATAGATAGATAGATAGATAGATATAGATAGATAGATAGATAGATAGATAGAAAAATGGATGGATAGATAGATAGATAGATAGATAGATAGATAAATAGATAGATAGAATGATAGATAGAATGATAGATAGAAATATAGATGGATAGATAGATAGATAGTCAGATAGATAGATAGATGGATAGATAGATAGATAGATAGATAGATAGATAGATAGAAAAATGGATGGATAGATAGATAGATAGATAGATAGATAGATAGATAAATAGATAGATAGAATGATAGATAGAATGATAGATAGAAATATAGATGGATAGATAGATAGATAGTCAGATAGATAGATAGATGGATAGATAGATAGATAGTCAGATAGATAGATAGATAGATAGATAGATAGATAGATAGATAGATAGATAGATAGATAGAAAAAGGATGGATAGATAGATAGATAGATAGATAGATAAATAGATAGATAGAATGATAGATAGAATGATAGATAGAAATATAGATGGATAGATAGATAGATAGTCAGATAAATAGATAGATGGATAGATAGATAGATAGATAGATAGATGGATAGATAGATAGATAGATAGATAGATAGATAGATAGATAGAAAGATAGATAGATAGATAGATATGTCTTATACACCAACAACTACTTAGCAAGCTCGATATGCTATTTAGCAACCAAAGCTCACCATCCAAGCTCATTAAAGGATATACGAAACTGCAAAAAAAAAAAAAACACCTAAAAATCCTTTTTTAGCAGTTTGAATTGTTTGGATCAATGTGGAACAACATTAAATCAAACATAACAGAGAACAATACACAATTTTTTTTTTTTAAAAAGAGACTTAACTGACTGTAATATGTAATTCCTACTTAAAATGACGTAACAACGTCGAATAGAAGAGTTGGAACCAATTAAGCTTGATTCGAAAACATGCTCCTTAAATCGGTGCTCATTTTGGAGATATTAAAATTCAAAAGTAAATTTGTGTGCTTTATTAAAATGCCCCATTCAAACGCAATGCGCTAATTACATCGTAAAGCTTGAACTTGTACAATTAAATGTGAGAACCTTCTTTTATGGCACTTGTAGCGATAATTTTCAATTTTTGAAGAAATATTCCAGGCAAAATAAAGGTAGTTTTTTTTTATTTTTTATTTCATGAAAATCGTGGATCAGGGGAGATAATGGATTGTTTTATTTTTAATTGTGGATAACCAAAACGAATTATGGTTCTGTGTCACGTCACAATTATTTCCCTTTTCTAATTTAGAAAAAAGAAAAAGAAAGAAACTCAGCGCCTGGGACCTGGTGATGCGTGCTGGGTATTGATCTTGTGAGCAAATGTAAATTTTAAAAATTTAATGTGAAAAAATGTAAACATTATTTGTGTGCACTAAGAAAGCAAAGTGACTTGTAGCCTTAATTTATAGTGTTCAACATGGCACACAAATATGGCAGCATATAAATATCATACAAACAATGACATTTTCCATAAATAATTGCAATTGCCTATGCTGTACATTTCCACAAAAGATAGTCTAGCCAAGCCCAGTGTTTTCCAAACTTTTGACGCATGAGTACCCATTTTAAAATTTTTAACGTCGAGTACCCTTCGTTCCCCCCCCCCCCCCTTTTTTCCCTATGAGAGATGACAGAGCATATAATTTGGTTCCCTGATTTTTAATTTCCATCTGAGATGCTGTTCTGCATCCTATAACCTGTTCCTTTTTTTGTTTACTTTATGACTACAGATGCTGAAAAAGCTTTACATAAAGTTGGAGAAGACAATGTGTATTTCAGAACTTTTCTGTTAAAACTGGATACATAGGTCGCAGATATCAGAGATAAAATGCATGGCGATCCTAACCTTTTTAAACCACTGAAATGAAAGGTATATTTTGAGACACGAACCGAATAAATTGCAATGCAAGGATAGTATACAATTCTCTAATGCCATATTTATTGGTACATCAAAACCTAAAAATCCTTTATTATAAATTAGTGGTGGAATTAAATTGTACATTACTGACAGTAATTACAGATAATACAACAAAATGGAATCTTTTTTAACGTTGAAAACCATCCCTAGTCATTACCCGATCTATGTGATATTTAGTTTCAGTAGTATAATAGCACCGATAATGAGTTTGTATAAATATAACATCAAATAATATTAAAGAATTACAACTATTATTACTTATTATTACTAATTTATTTTAATTGAATAGCAGAATATAATAAATCAGCATAGTTAATGATGTATAACGCGAACCCCCTTCAAAGTCTTCCGTACCCCTGGGAGTACGCGTATCCCTTTTGGGAAACACTGGTCTAGTCCAACGTTTATCGGATTTATCCAATTGTCATTGTCTGGTTGTGTGGTCTGCGCTCTGGAATGATGTCTCGATTGACTCGATGCACACAGATTCCATCCCTGCACGTCACCACCGTCCTAGCTAGGATGTAATAATCTTTATTCATGAAGTAACATCCGAAACATATTTTTAACATCGGGGAGGGCGCGAAGGTGTTCAGTTACATCGTTATAATTTTTTTAAGTAAAAAAAAAGAAATTTAAATTTGGCCAGAGAACTAGGTCTAGATCTATATATAACATTGGTTTGGAAAGAATTATAGCGTTCTAAACTTTCCAAATGTTATATGCTTATGTTTAGATCAAAAGGTTATCATTGGAGTATTATAAAGTTTAATAGATCTATATATTCGCTTAATCATGATTTTTTCTAGAGGGTAAAGAGGAAGGGTGGGATTTTTCCATTTTTTAAAATCTAACAATTAAATAAATGAATAACTGTACAGTACTTTGTATAAAGTCTAAAATGTCTTTAAAGAAAAAAGTATTTTAAATATTTTTTCTGGCTTAAACTAGGATGAATAGTGAGTGCTCTAGATGCTAAGTTAATTTAATTATGGCTTTTATGTAGCGCTTCTTTCATGCATTATAGCATGCTCAGAGCCCTTTGGTCCAATCTCAGTTGTGAACCAGTGGGTGGGAGGGGGTATCTAGGAAAAGGTTTTTCCGTGCTGCCTTCATGCAGCTCAGTAAACACATCTCTGCCCGAGTCAGGTGTCGAACCTCGAGCACCCTTTATAAGCCAAGCCAAGTTAAGTTCAAGCATACTTAGCCTCTCGACCACGCTTCCCACAATACAGAGAAAAGCTTGATTACTTAAACAGTATTAAGTGCATTGTCGACTCCAGAAACATAAATTTCTGAAGACCAGGAAGCAGGGAAAACTAAACAGTCATTGTATTCGAAAATATTTGTATGAAAAAAAAATTTAATTAAACAACAGCTTAAAGTGTACTGTTTTTTATGAAGTCTCAAAGTATGTTTATTTCTCCTAACAATTTTATGACTTCCTTTTAGCTCTTTCAAAACGCTACGATGCTATCACTCATCTGGACCTGTTGTGGGAATGGGAGAGAGGAGGATGAAAGAAAGAATATCAAATCTGGGTGAATTTTAATGTAATCACTTCTTAAAAGCATTTATTAAAAAAAAAAAAAGAAGGTGGTCTTAAATTTACTTTAAAGCAAAGACATATTAAGAGGAATAATTCAGCTTACACTACCACTCAAGCCAAGTACTATTTCTTTCCGTTCTTCCAGATACCAAAAAAAAAAAAATGATATTAATTACCATTAGCTAATTAACTGTTTGTTTTTCTTTATTCTTGTGTTGTCAGGTAAAAGAAATCGTTGTGCAAAGTTTCAGCTTGATCCGAGATTGGGTTTTAAAGAAATAACGTGTACAGACTTTCCCTGTATTCGGTGATCAAACCGGAGTTTGCCTATGATTATATCAGCTTTTTAATAAACACAGTAGGTCCTACCTTTAAGTCAAGTAATTAGACAGTAAGTTTAGATTTACTCATAATGAAAAGAAATGAAGGCCTGTGGTAAATGCTGTAAATTTAGACTAATGGATAATTTATAGATTAGTTCAAGGTTTCGTTGCCGAGAAAAATTCTTCAAAAGCCTTAATTCGATGCTATTGGATCATGGGACGCATTCAATTGTTCTAGCCGTCAAGTCTAACCACAGTTATTGTTCCTGCCCGCCCGCTATTTATTCGGTAATCTCCCCTGCCAGAAAAAAAAAAAAAGGAGACTCGCTCTGCAATCGAATGCTCCCTTGAGGGAAGGTTCCTCTACGGGAATTTGATTGTTTCATCCGATTAAATGGAATTTCAGTAAACAACAAATCAAATACAAATGGATTATGCAGTCGCTTTGTGCCTTGTTTATGGTTAGGGTTTGGTTGATAAGGAGTGGAGAAAAAAAAAAAATCATATTTATACAGAATTACACCAAAGGCCAATTTATACCTTATACATGTTATTAATACTAATTTAGGACATAGTTTTTGTTACAACACACACTTCTTCTTATTTTTAATAAAAATGTTATCGTCTGTGTATAAAGAGCTAAAAGTTCTGTGAACATGGACCAAGGCTGAGTAATAGTCGACTTGTAAGATGAATATTTAGAAGCAGGGCCGGATTTAAGGAAGGGTAGGCGGGCCTACTCCACAAGAAAGGGGCTTCCAAATTTCGACTGGTCAGAAACTTTAAATTTTTTCTTGTTGTTTTTTGTTGTTTTTTTTTCAAATTTATTTTTCGCATTTTTACGACTGGCTAAAATGATGTGATTTAGAAGTGTACGCTTGTAGCATTCTCAGAATAATTAAATACAGCTCCGAAATTACGGCAATGCTTCTATCAACAAACTAAAAAAAAATATATACTGTTTAAAACTAAAATATGCATATTAAATATTTTTTAAAAAGAAAATCGAGATTAAATTTACAAAAACTTTTTTCTTCGTAATTACGGCATGTTTTTTTTTTTTTTTTTTGATACCGGGTAAAAGTATTTTCAGTCATTAGTTGATCATCATTAAAGCATTCGAAAAAAAATTTTCGTGCCTCCACAAAAATTCTTCCCACGGGGCCCCCACATACTTTAATCCGGCCCTGTTTATAAGTTCTAAGATGTAACTGTAGCAGTCTTGGTTCATTTCGCCCTCTCATGCAAATGAGAAAATATTTAAAACAGATGAAAAGTAGAGTTCCAGAGCTAGTATTATTTACTAGGGCTAAATCAATAGAGTTGAAGCCCATTCTTCAGAATAACATTGTAGAAAAAAACTCTCTCTCTCTCTCTCTCTCTCTCTCTCTCCATAACACAAAGGATCGAAAAGAAAAGAAAAAGAAAGATCAAGATACTAATATAACGCGTGGAGAATTTTGCTAGAGCAAGCCGAAGTTAACAAATACATATATTTATTTAAAAGATTTTTAAAATCATAGAAGAATACTTGTTTTAAAATATAAAATTATAGTTTAAACTTTTAACACTCTTAATAGTTTTTATTTGCTAGTAGAGGAACAGTTATGTAATTTTAATTCACGTATGAAATTTCTTTAAAAAAAAAAACCATTTATGAAATTTCACCATTTAGATGTCGTCCATCAAAATGGATTTTATGATTTTACCATCACAAAAGAGAGAGAATATACCATTAGCAAAGACAAACAGACACAAAACTCTTTTGTTCCCTGCCAATCAAATCATTAGATATAGACTATCTGATATAAAATTTTCGCATGTAAATTATGAGTGAGTCTTGTGTAAATGTATGCGTTGGTTTCCTATTGTTATAATGTTTTGTTTGGTGTAATGCACAAATCATAAGCCACATTCCCATATGGATAATAAAGATTATTATTATTTTTATTATAAAATAACTAGTCGACCGGCGGCGTAGCATACGCGCAATTTTGCAGGGCCGGCCCTAGGCCACTGCAACCTATGCGACCGCAGTGTTAATCTAAAAATACTTGAACATGATCACAAATGACGTAAACATCTTATTTCCCAACTCTCTTCCTGTCCATCCCCTTCCGGCATCCACCTTTTGAATCTCACTTCCATTCTATATCCATATTCGCGCCATTTTCATTCACACCACGCTGCGCTACGACCGTAACACAGAAATAAGAGAGTGATCTTTCCTTTACTCCTTACTATTTGTTTAAATTTTTGAAGGAAGAAGAGAATTATATATATATATATATTGTAACAGTAATGTTAAAATAATAAAAAATCACAAATGATCATGCAATATCACATCAACAGAGGGAGAGTAGAAGATGTGTATTAATGTCCTCAAAATAAAGATTCTAGTGTGTGACAATTTGTGCTGGAGAGTTTCATGCTTGATGGTCATGCAAACGTAAGGGTCGTCCACTACAGACGTCACAGAATTCTGGATAAATGTCCAAACTTCAACAATGGACCACTTTTCCTAATGGTGCAATGAGGTAGTCCCGGATCTCTTCTCAGTCTCGTGGGTGTGTTGTTTACATTAATGACCTCATTGTAATTTAAACATGAAATACTCTAGATCTATACATCTTTAAGTAATAAATAGTATGTTACAATAATTCACTAATTTTTATGATTATTTAGTAGGACTACTAGATCTAGGCTAGAACTAAATCTAGATCTACATCTTATCATAGCGAGATATGGCCATTACTGCCATGTATAAGACCACAGTTACGTGACTTTTTATAAAGTAGGTCAGAGACTCGAACTACCTCAGAAAAAATAAACCCTAGATCACGTGACTAAAAACAACAACTTTGTATCCGATGAAGTACATATTGTAAAACATTCTATCAGGACGACTGAATCCTCGAAAGTCCTTATCACTTGTTTTTTTTGTTGTCATCTGTGTTATCTATAGCTATGTTAATTAAATCAATATAACTGATACCAAAAAACCCAGTTGGTTAATAAGGACCCTTTACCAAATATAAAAAAACAACAGCAAATCTTTCTTTAGTACGCGTGTTATTTGCTAGATGGCACTCCAACTAAAAGCATTTAGTAATTTAAATTATCAATACTTAGACAAATAAACATCTGTTAGTTAATGCCACTAGTCTAGGATAGAGATGGATTGCCATTACTATTTGCTAAAAAAAAACCCCTAAACCCTTTCAGACCCTGCGATGTTTGGTACAGTTGATGTCAAGTTTACTCGATGGTAACATAGGGTCTCACGTGACCAGCTCAATGACCAATCGCCTTTACCTGCTTAACGTACTTCGCACACAGTGACGCACCTAGAGTTGGCTTAAGGAAATGCTGAGGATCGATAAGTTCAAAGGGCCAGTCTTTAGTAAGATTCGAACTCTAGCCCATTTCCTTGCGAAGGCCAATATCTTTTACCACTCAGCCATCAATATCTGTGGAAAAAAAAAAGAGACTTTGGCCTTACATTGTTATGTGCGACAAAATTCAGTTTTTAGTTAGTTTGCAGACAGACTAAACAGATTCTAGTTGAATTTAATATCAGACCAAGGGTTCTCAAAGTGTCAGGTGTAAGAACAGCTATAGAGTAGCTGGAATTTAATGCTTAAAATCTTTTTATGACCATAGTATTCTCTTATGATGCATAGATGTCGTATGCATATTTTTGGCTTTGTTTGTGAGTTGATGTAACTATTCAATTATCTCTTCTAGAAGGTTACCTTGTCTGCACTGAACTGTAGCCAAGTCAACTCTAGATCCACGACATTATAAATTGAAGACTTTTCAAATGAATGAGATTGTAAATTTAAAAAAAAGAAGCGAGAAAAACATACAAAATAAATAATTTAATAAAAAAACAAGCAAAGCGTATAATAGGCCTAATGTGTAATTGTATCAATTACTTTGAATCAGTTATGTAATTGAATTTATAGAATATCTAAACCACTGGTTCTACAACTGGGCTCCACCTACGGCCAGGGGGTCATCGAGACGACCACTTTATCCTATCTAATAACTAAGATAATAATCAACTCTAACCTTATTACTGTTTAATATGTCTATTATCAGTGGCGTAGCTAGGTTGGGCGAGTGGGGTGGGGGGAGAATTAAAAGATCCCCCGGCCCGCAAATCACTAGCTACACCCCTGTGTCTATTACTTACTATTCTATGACGATCTAAAAAAAATGGAAGACATATGTTCACTTGGATTCTTCCGACATGAATCAATAAAAAAAAAAACAACAACAAGTATTCAATTAATTATTGGTAATTAATTATTTAATTAATTAATTAATTTTATTTTAAATTGAATAAGGGAAATAACTTCTACATTATTGATAGATATAGTTGTAAGAGCAGAGTTCTTCTCCTTATATAAGTTTTGTTTTAAAACAAAAATTCTGTTTCTTTCTTATACACGCATATCTTGGTGTTTAAGAGTAATAAAAAAACTAAAACAAATTAATTCCACTTATCTTATTCATGGCAAACCAGTAACACAGACTAAAAACGCAAAATACCTAGGTGTTATAATAAATGAAAAACTGGCATAGAATCCACATATTGATGAAACCATAAAAAAAAATCAAGAAAAGCATTAGGGTTTATTTTACAAAATTTCTATAAATCAAATAAGAACATAAAACTAAAATGGTATATAACCTTGGTTAGGCCAATAATAGAATATGCATCCTCTGTTTGGGACCCCCCAACTCAAGAAAACATAAAGAAACTGGAACAGCCACAAAATAGAGCAGTGAGATTCATAACAAACGAATATTCACACTTAACCAGAGTAACACCTTTAGTAAAATCACTAAATTTAGAAAGCCTTTAGGACAGAAGACTCTAAAGTAAAGTAGCAATTATACTTAAAACACTGAACCATAATCTTCAAATACAAAAAAAAAAAATTTAATAACATACTCTGAAAGACACAAAGATATAAGCACACACCTCGTCCCATATGCTAGGACAAATGTGTACAAATACTCCTTCTTCCCTAGTGCTATTAGAGCATGGAATGGGTTGCCTGAGCTAGCCAGGAAAACCAGTGACTTGGCAGAATTTAAGTCATTGGTTAATATGCATGACTAAATGCATAACGAGTAGGACGTAATCATCTTCTTTTTTGAAGTAACGTCTGCATTATATACGATAAGATAAGATACAAACTACAGTCCGCGGGTCATATCAGGCCTGTAAAGCGTTGTTCCGGCCCACAGAGACCTTTAGGCTCAAACTCATTGGACTGATGACGCCCGTGACACAGTTGTCAGAAAGTTATATATCCCGAAACTCAGAGAGGTTGATCACCTCCATGTTAAATAATCGCTTTTGCTGAATAGAGATTAGGTTGTAAATCATTTATCTATAGTGCCAAGGAAGGCAATCTTTCCCCTAGTGAATCTGGACTATGTGTAAACGGTTTCTTATATGTGTTTGTCCCAGCCTAAGAAATTTGATCATATTTTAAATTAAAGATCAGCAATTAGAAATTCAGTACATAATATTTATTTTAAAATTTATGACGCTCATTAGAATGATGATTAATTGGAAATGAAATGACCTTGCCCTTTGCGTAATTTACTTTGGATATTTATTTAACATGTCAAAGCAAACTACGTCATTTTAACTCTATTCATTGCGTTAACTCCTCATTTATCTCCCTTATTTATGTACATTGGGGAAGATTTTGAATTAGATTAAATAAAAGGTAGTCAATGCGGAGGTTGTAATTGATAAAGGCAATTCCAATATTCCAATAGCATGCGTCTAAAATAATGCGTCTCAAAAAGCCCCTGACAACCAGTCTAACTCCTGGCCTTACGATATTGGGTCACTGACAGGAGAAGGGGCAAAGGCAAGCAACTGGCGCTAAAACCAGTAAGATTCTGGTAGGAAGGGCTCGTTAGCCTTGGCTGGCTACCCACTGAATCTTAACTCTGAATCTAAACGTCTGATGCCTTGCAGCTATACCCAAACACCGCAAAGGCTTTCGGCGTCAACGCTGATGGAAAGTTAGGAGCCAATGAGCCTAAGTCAGCTTCCAGCGCACAGTTCTACATCTTGGTAGAGCTTGCAACACTTCTGATACTAGACCGTATCGGTACGTGCCAATCCTTTGTATACATCAGCTGTGTGGAGAGGTGGCTGTTGATTTGCTGCTATGTGTTTCTGTAGCTAGTGGTTTTTTACAGGGTTAGGGTAGCTAGCCCAACTCCCAACCCTCCTCCTTTCTCTGCCGGGCTTGGAATGCCCTATGTGGAGAGGAGAGGGAGGGGTATTGCTGTGTGTGTGGCATCGTTCCGACCATAGCTAATGCCCAGGAACTCATCAATTTCTATAAGATGATCCACAGTCGCTTCTGTTTTAATTGTCAGTGTATAATTAAGTTAATTACACGACTTGTTTCAGGCACATCGGCACGATCAAAGCAGGAGCGTGCCAGAGAGAAGCAAAGGCAAACCGTTTCGACTATCAGTTGTGGTGCCCCGAAACTGTTCTACCTTCATTGTAACAGGTAACGTAAAAATAAAAGGTTTCCTTATCTATCAACCATACGCAAACACACTCTCCAATACACACACACACATTCACACATGCATACACACAAGCGTACACAACCGCACCTACACGCACTTACAATGTCGGGCAATAATGACGCCATTGTGAGAAGACAATACATACGATTTTCGGTTGAAATGAATTTTCGTCACAAGCCAATTTGGAAAATAAATCTGGTTATCACCTGAGGCAGAAGTAATGAGATGAAACCATAACTGACTTACATCCAAGACTTGATCTCAGAATGTTTTAATTCATTCCCCCTTGCAGGTACTCAAAATATTAGGTGTCATATAAAAAAAAAATAGATACCATATTATGTAGATTTTTAAAAAGGAATCTCTACATTCTATTTATGGGATGACGATTGTTGCTGTGTATGGCAATATCGTAATGTTTCTAAATATTTAAGACCATATAGTATCTATTTATTTAAGACCATTTAGTATCGATATATTTAAGGCGGGATCATCACCCAATATTTAAGGTGGTATAGCTACTTTCACGGTATACGGATGTAAGCAAACGCGACATGAAGCTCTTCAAAATCGACACTAGCAGCTTGGAAAAAGTGGCACTGGATAGATCCACATGGAGATCGAACATAAAGGAATGGTACCGGATTGCAGATGCCATACACAACAGTAGTTGCATCAACTCTCGTGGAACTTTATTCTGTTGCTTGACATCATGTACTTCGACGTTTTCTTGCGCTTCAATTAGTTTCAAAGCAATAGATGTCTTCATACCTAAAACTGAGTTTATTTTGTTCTTAATCACATACAGATCAACTTTGACTCACACATCGTCGACTTTAAATGTGACCGATGCAACTCCCTTCATTTCTAATGCTTCATCCCCCAATGCTCGTAAGGTATTATTTCAATGATTTAACTGAGTATCAGTTTCTAAGGTGTTCCTCGTTGACTCTGATATGATATTAGCTTGTGATCCTGTGACTATTTTCCCATAATATCGACATCAACCATCCAAACTTAGACAATGTTGCCAGTACCAATTGCCTCAAACCACAACTCATTTATTTGGCTTGCTTGACTTTCATCTTCCAGTAAATCAACAGCCTTCAAGTGTTTCGGACGACATTTTGCAGTGAAATGATTTCTCTTTTTACTTTTTCGGCATGTCCGTCCAAATGCTGTGCAATTGTATTTTCCATGAGATCTACCACAAGATCTGCAAGCTCTAATGATATTTGTTACATGATTCTTTGCCATTTTTTCCTGTGAGCTTTTAACTGGCTTTCTATCTTCTGTCTTCTTTAATTTATAAGCAGCATCTACATGTAATCCTTGCATATCTATCATCTAGTTCTAGATATGCTTTTCAGCACGAATTATGCTTGTTGCTTTCTCGAAAGTTAAGTCTACATCCCTCAGAAGTCTTTCTCTCACTCGATCCAACTGTATGCCACATGCCAATCGATCTCTGATGAGTTCATCTCGAAGGTTGTCAAACTTGCATTCTTTTGCTAAATTCTTTAACTCAGTATAATACTGTTCAAACGTTTCACCGTCCTTCTGACTTCTTGTGAAGAATTTAAGTCTGTCATATACAGTGTTGGACTTAGACACTTTCTCCCATTTTTTTCATCTTTCAGATAGATTACCGTTTAGTGACAACGGTTTAGTAGGATCGAATAATTCCATTATTGGTATAGATTTTAGATTCTATATCTAGATCTAAAACAAAATGAACAAACGATACCGCTTGATACAAATAAAATGTACTTTTAGCAATTTAAAACAATCTGACACCATGTTCTGTTGACACTAAATCTGACACCATGTTCTGTTGACACTAAATCTGACACCATGTTCTGTTGTGACAAATAAATACATAAATTACTGTAGACAGTAATTAATAATAACATTTATAACAACAGAGACTTTGTGTTTATACAAGTAGACATAGAAGACCACCATCTTTTTTTATTGCGTCACATCCTACTTTCTCACAAAACATTCACAACAAACAATGACGCAATATTAACATATCAGCACACCTTTAAGGACGTTTGTGTTTTAGTATTTCCGGCTGTACATTTCCTAAGTCTTGAGGTCGTCTTTGAGTGCAAACCTAATTTCCACAGTTCTATGGTATCGAGTCCAACGTGATAATTTGTTATTCTAAATCCTAATAAAAATGAAAGTATTATGGTGGAACATTCGATCCAATACGACTAATTACATAGTTCTGATAATAGATCAAATAGTATGGTAAAACATGATTGGTTAATGGTCAACGCTTAAAAGTGACCGATAGAAAACAGGATCGGTTTTTAAATGAATAAGGGTTTACCCTAATATTTGATCACAAGGAATCAAGAAATGAAAACAAATACAACTTATTATTATCCTTAAAAAAGTACTACCTTGAAATAACTTACTAGTTTGACTAAAGTTTCCTTTGCTAGAGTTCCCACATTCGCTGTCAGTGGAAACAGAACAATTTGAGATTTTATGGGGAAACGCCTAATTGGCAAGTTTATTTCACCAGGAGCAGAAGATAAGAGGGGACCCACTCTGGTTCAAAGAACACGCAGTCGAGACCTCTCGAAGTACTGTATCAGAGGCGTAGCTCTAGAAGTCCAGAGAAGAAAATCAGGGGGACCAAGAATAATATCAAGATTAGTAAATGTCAATTTCTTTTCAGGATAAAGGCCACAAGGATTAAACAAAAAGATGAAACAATTTTTAAAAAGCAGGACTACATAAGTGACTTGGACACTACCAATTACATTGTTAGCAAAACTTGCTTTGGATTTTAGAACCATACAGGTAATAAACGATAAACAAAAAAATAGTAATAGGGAGACAGAGAAAATAGAGAGATAGAAGAGAAAGAGAGAGAGAAAGAGAAAGACAGAAAGAAAGTGACATAAAGAGAAAGAGAGAGAAAGAGAGTAAAAGAAAAAGACAGAGAAAAATAAAGAGAGAGAGAGAAAAAACGAGAAAGAGAGAGAGAAAAAGAGAGAAATTCTCTACGTATATATATTTATATAGTACGTGCCAATAAGTCCAACTGGTTCCTGCTATCACCTAAGCCTGCTACTCTGCCTCATACTGGCACCTGGTAAGGAAAAGGAAAACTGCAGCTGTTCCGGTGTGCACAGCCAAACCCGCGTCCGGAGTGACCGAGTCACTGGAAATGACAAGGTGTCAATCTAGGAATCTAGGTCACTAGTAAGGCACTCTTCTTGTTCGTTTTTGCTGGCCTAGAGTTTCAAGAACCTATGGCTCAACTCTAACCTGACAGTTTCAAAAGTGGCTATTTCATAATTATGACAATAACAAACTTGTATGTGATGGTCTCCTAAATATATTAATTAATCTGTATTGATTGTAATATATTTGAAAACAACCCCAACAAGAAGGTCAAACGTCATCAGCGAAATACGAACAAAATCATTAAAATAAAAAAAAAAAGCATATATAAGGGAAATAGCTCTGTTCGTACAACTATAGAATTCAAGATTGTAGAAGTTATTTCCCTTTTCGATCTTTATTTAAAAAAAAATCAATAACCTATAATTGAATAATAAGTTAATTGATTCATATTTTGTCAGATACATAAATTAAGTGTTCAAAGTTTCAACATGATCGTTAACGGGCGTGGAATAAATAACGTGTATAATTATTTAAAGGGACAAAATTAGACATATTTAACTATATCTGTAACTACTGAAGGATTAACTTCCCTTGTTGTTATCAAACAAAATTAATAACCAGTAATAAAGTGACTAATCGGTTATTTTTTATTTTTTTTTACTAATTCATGTATTGTCTTAGCCAATGAATAATTGTGTAAGGTGTAGACTTTATCTGTGAATAGGTGAATGAAATGAAAAAAAAAACGTAACCGGTAAAAAATCGCTGAAGAGGGTGTGGAATAATAAGGAAAATAAAAAATTAGATCCCCCCCCCCCTCGACTCCATACAAAATGAAAGTAAGTCCGCCTCTTCTCATATATTTTTGTAAAAAAAAAGTCTTAAATATCTCGTAATAAAACCGTGTTTCTATTTCGAATGTTTCTTTACTATACGAAACCGAAAATGATTTTTTTATTTTTATGTTTTACAAGTTTAGTCATACTAGGTTACACGAGCAGGTAAAAAAAGATGCAGAAGTGGGAAGTTGTGGGCGGAGTGACGCGGCTGGGATTGGCCATCGCCCTACTTTCCTATACAGAAAGAATAACCTTTGATATCAAACGTAATCCTAGGCCATCAATGATACAACAGGTCTTAGTAATCAGGCACAGTTGCACTGGGATTAAACCAGAGTTTTGGTACCACCAATTTGGACTAAACTTCTCATCATGATAAAAACAGTCTTTGAGTAATGACCTGTTCAGGTGAAGGTCTATCTCTTCATGAACAAGACCTGCAGAACATATATATATATATATAAATAAATATATAAATACATATATATATATATGTACATATAACTTCCCATCACATATATTATACTCTTTTTAATAAAGACACTTTAAGAAAATAATTGATATACTAAAATTACATTTTAAAATAATAAATCGAGAATAGAATTATATTTTTAGGTTACGTCTTATGTTCACAATTATATAGTTTCCAGACTCGTTTTCTTTTAAATTATCGACCAATTATAATTTTACATACACAAAACAGAATACAGAAGACAGAAACAATTTCATTCTCCTCCCCTAATCTCGAGAGTACAGTCGCACATGATCTTCAAGAATCAGAGTCAGAAATCTTGGAATCATTAGAAAAGTCAATGGCATCGTCTAATTGTCAAGCTTTTTAAGGGCACTTTTTGTTTTTTAAACAGATCATTGGAAAAGAGTTAATCATTATGATTTAGCTTTCAACTTAATTTTTAAAAAGATACTGAATCAGTGCAGGTAGCGCTTCCAAAATAGTATAGGTTTAGTCCTGTATACAGACGACACTTCAAGTATTTTCAATGCTGCTTTAGTGTTGTATGCTATTTTTTTAAAAAAATTCATCTGATTAGCTTGCTAACTCTTTATATGTTCAATATGGAAACGGGTTGGAACCTGGACACTGAATCAAAAAAGGTCTTACAATTTCCTTAGAAATTTGACATAAATTTGGGACATACATTACTGCCTAATTAGCCAACCACTGGTCGTTATACTTTTTGAAAATACACTCATCTTAACATTAAATTTGAATTATACCCTGAACACGGAGGCTGAGTGGTCAAGCGCTTGGCTTTGAAACGGAGGTCCTGGATTTGAACCCTGGTGAAGACTGGGGATTTTTAAATTCGGGATCTCTAGGGCACCACTAAGTCCACCAAGCTCTTATCGGTACCTGACATTAGTTTGGGGAAAAGTAAAGGCTGTTGTGGTGGCTACATGACACTCTCGTTAACCGTGGGCCACAGAAACAGATGATCTTTGCATCATCTGCCCTATAGATCGCAAGTTCTGAAAGGAGAACTTTACACCTTGAACAAGCTTCCAGCGGAAAATCCCGAATTTGACTCAAATGTTTCTTCGTAGTCAGTAAGGAATTAAACATTTTGCGCACCGTCTTATGTAGAAATTAGATGTGTTTTAAAGAAAAAAAATATTATAAGAAAATATAATAATAATAATAAACTTTATTATATTAAATCGACTAAAACCGATAGCAGACAAAATCATACCAGAAGAACAAGCGGGTTTTAGACAAGGTCGCAGCACAACAGAACAAATCCTAAACCTCAGAATACTCTGTGAAAAAAATCTCCAAAACCAAGAGAATCTTTTCCATGTCTTTATTGATTTATGAAAGCTTTCGATCGAATTTCATATTAACATTGTATTCATTATACTAGCATATACACAAAGTTTAATGCTATTTATAAACACTTGATTACCTTAGTGTTTTGCACTGTAATGTAACTTCTCAAGCTAATAAGAATGGAATGTTCAGCTTGGCAAAAAGCTGCTTTTTTCAGACCTTGCCATCAATGAGGTCACGTGATGTATAAAGCTCATGTGTTTCTCTGCCTGTGAAAACAGAAACCGTCTTTTACTTGTCAGGTATCCATTAGAATTGACGAACACAGGGCCGCCCTAAATATCCTATGGCTCAAAATCCCAGTCTTCACCAGGATTCGAAGCCAAGAACCCTTGCAGGGCCGGCCTTAGGGCCTTAGGCATAGTCAAAATACACAGCCGCCTAGGACCTCCGATTGGTGGGGGGCCTCGCAAAGGTCTTGAAAAGTATTTTTTTGTTAGAAGAAATAGCTAAGCTTGTTTCGCAAAGTTATTGTTAGAGTACACTATTTTACCTTTTAATGATTTTCGTAATTTTAAGTTTTCACTGTTTATTTTTATATTTTTCTGACTTTTTTGGGGCCACCAAATTTACTTCGCCTAGGGTCTTAAAAAAAATTAAGGCTGGCACTGCCCCTTGTTACGAAAGCCCAGAGCTTTAGCACTCAGCATCCAAGCCTTATAGAAGGATTATCTTGCTAGGATAATTAGCAATGTTGTGGTGATTAGTTCTCGTAATTCTTGTTTAAAAAAAAAATATTATTTTGGCTTTTGTAGATAATATCTTCTTCACTTTTATTTCTTCTTTTTTTTCTAGCCCTGGATATGAACGGATTGTTTAGACGAGGAAAGAGAGAGAGTTGATATCCGGCTTGTTTCGAAAGCAGAAGAGAGAGTCAGATTGACGTGTTTTGAAAGCAGAAGTGAGAGTCAGATCTAATTGTTTTGAAAGCAGAACTGATAGTCAGAACTACGTGTCCTGTTTTGTGATGGTCTCTATTTAGTTTATTCTTTTAATTACATCAAAACATTTGTAATTTTTTTAAGCCTTTCGTTTCCCGCATGCTTTAGATTTACAACAATATTCATCAAGTTCGTTGTTTCTAGCCTGTATCAGAAGGGAACCGACTATGTCCTTCAACCAGTAGGCCTAATCCACAGGACTTACGATGAGATTGTCACCTTACACCGTGACAGTAAAATGGCAGTACTGCTTTTTGAAACGGACTTATTTTGCTACTGAATTGGACGGTTGCTACTCAAGGCTACTTGAGTGGTCCACGAGAGCCAATCACAAAGCAGAAGTTGATATGAAATTTAAAAAATTACGAAATACCTAGATGCGGCATGGCAAAATATTTTTCAATGTGAAAGCTACAGCGACATAGGATAAACTTGTACATTTTTTAAATATGCTTTTAGCCGTACGGTCAAAGCAGTATAATGTGTTATGTCAATTTGTCTATCTTAATTAATTATGACAAGCTGACTCTTTTTCTCGATAATGTTAGTAAATGACATGCTGACATCTCAACATCTGTATGAAAAGATTCAATACCAATTCTACAACTTGATTTTAAGTTTTATATTTTGCATAGTTTAAATATCACAAGACGGAACATCGAACATCCATAATTATTAGTTAAATTTCGTTGTGTTTTGACAATGAAAACGTTATGAACAACTAAATATTTAAAAAATGGTACAAGAATACAAACAAAACAAGGTTACTAAGACAAACTCAAAATCGGCCCCCGAAGTGGTCCATCCAGACAGGTATCAATATTTTCAAAAAGAACATCAGAATTAAATTCTAATTCCCGCCCATCGAAGTTGGGACCTTTTTACTGTCGTATTGATATTGTGCATGTTGGACAGCTTTAAAATTTCTGTGTCTGGTATGTGGTCGGACCAACGCACCTTATGGATACTCCTTAGACAGCGTAGATGAAAGGAGTTTAGCTTTTTGGTGTGGCGGTAGTATAGAGTCCAGGACTCTGTCGCTTACAGGAGTGACGGGAGAACTACAGCACTGTAGACTTTCAGTTTTGTGGATATGCTGAGTCCTCTCCGTTGCCACACTTGTTCTTGAAGTCTGCCAAAAGCAGCACTGGCACGAGCAATACGGAAGTCAACCTCATCATCTAGATTGGCGCTTGCTGATATGGTGCTTCGCAGAAAGACAAACTTTTTGACGTTTGCTAATTTCTGGCCATCTATGACAATGTCTGGTTCTGTGGCAACTTTTCGCTTTCAGAACGGAACAAAAAAGTAACCGTTGCACCAGATCTTTAAGAAATCTAAAATGCCAAAGTGTTCATTTTATTTCAAACATAGTACCTAACAAAAGTACAGATTAGATACTCTTTGAAGATATCGAATGCAACTTAGACACTCTTTGAAGAAATCAAATGCAGATTATATACTCTTTGAAGTATATTTTTTGAAGATTAGACACTCCTCAATAATAATTTTAGTTTAAACACTCATCAAACTAGGCTTCGACATTCTTTAAAGTAACCGATTTCCGCAGAGTTCTCTTCCTTTCGTCGTGACGAAAACTATACACAAATACAAATATAAACGAAGCCATTACAAACTTTTCACTAAAAACAAAAGTACAAAGATAGTTTGCGTGCAGACATAAACTCATAATCGGCCCAAGAAGTTGTCCACCCAGCCAGGTAAAAAGGCAGGTTTAAATCTTTTCTGCAAGGATATCAGAAGCAATTTCAACAAACTATCAACAATAACAACCTTAACTTCGCCAACACAAAAACAGGAGACGAGTAAGTTCGGAAGTGTTGACGATATTGTTGTATTATTAGTCTGACTGTAACAGAATACAACAGCATACGGAGAGTTATTAATATTTTTTTTATTACCTTATTATTATTTATATCTATTCAATAAACTGATAGTTACGAAGACATGGGTCAACACTAACACGGCCTAACTGATGTTGTTGAATGATTATCTATGGATTTAATTGTTTTGTAAAGAGCCAATCTCTCATTCAAGGCCTTAACGTAGAGACTTATCCATTTGCTTAAATTCTTAAGTGTATATTTCACCTCCTATACGGTATGTATGTATGTATGATAAAGAACGCTGCCTACTATATGTTGTTTTAAATTACTGTTACGTGCGCATCTTAGTGTGAATGTGAAATGGTGCGATTGCGTGTTGAAAGGGGAAGAGAACCAAAATGGAGGAATATGAACAAGAAAGGGTTTTGAGTGTTAATAAAGATTAAAGTATTTATAAACTGTGATTTGTCGTTTCCATGTCTAAAGAGTCTCATCCAATATGAAGACGTAACAAGTGGCGCCCAACGCAATGGTAAAACCCACGTATCCCTCTATACACAGTGGATCTCCTGTCAACAGACAGTAGAGATATTAAAGTCTAGATCTAGAGACAGAACATTCGATTCGATATTATTAGTAATAGACTATGGCGGACAAGGCTGAGGTAGCAGCGTTGAAGGAAGAGGGAAGGTTGTTGGAGCTTGAAGGGGCAGAACTAAGAAAATACGTACAAGAAAGGCTAATGGATAGGGAGAGATTAGCGATGGAAAGAGACTAAGAAAAGGAGAGATTAGCGATGGAAAGAGACAAAGAAAAGGAGAGATTAGCGATGGAAAGAGAAAAAGAAAAAAAGAGATTAGACATGGAAAGAGAAAAGAAAAATGAATTAGTTGCCATTGAAAGAGAAAGATTAGCGTTTGAAAAAGAGACAGCAGAGAAAAAGTTAAAAACAGACCAAGGAAAAAAGAATGATAAAAGAAAGAGTGACACTACAGGGAATAAACTGGCCAAATATAAAGGTTTGATATTCAACGAAGACAAAATGGACATTGACATTTTTTTGAAGAAGTTCGAAATAGAAATGAGAGAACTGGAGTACCCTGAAGACAAATGGACATTCTTATTGTCTAGATCATTTACAGCGGAGGTGCCGTCATAAATATGTATGAACCAGAGTAACTACAGCATTGTGAAAGAACAACTACTTCGAACTTTCGAGAAAACAGAGGCTTTCTATCGCCAACAGTTTGTTAATTGTGAGATAGAACCAGAGGATGACCAGCAGACCTTCTTGGACAAAATGAGCCATTTCGATAACTGGATAGAAACCGCTGAGGTAGAAAAAATCTTTGACAGTCTTAAGACCTTTCTAATGCTGGACAAAGTGATGTACGAGTGTCAGGAGGAATTAAAAATATTTCTGTTGGAGAGGAAACCAAAATCCATAGAAGACATAGTAAGACTGATAAGAGCTTATAAAGTGGCACATCCCGAGAAGAAATTATCTAGAGGCAGGGATATAGAAGAAATAGTTGCCTTTAACAGAACATGTGAGACACAGAATAACTCTCACAGAACAAGGGAGACACAGAATAACTCTCACAGAACAAGGGAGACACAGGATAGACATTATAGACGTGGTACAGATGAAAGACAATATGATAGCCGCAATGGAAGATATCAAGGAAACAGACAGGAAAGAAAGGACTGGGAGAAAGGTGGAATAGAGCAAGGCTTATCATTGTCATCTGATACTGGAACATTGGAGATTTTTCAGACATTCGTAGGGAACAAGGCAGCCAAGACCATCAGGGATACAGGGAGCACTAGTATTGGAGTGAATAAGAAATTAGTGGAAGACCATGAATATACAGGCGAATCTAGGAAGTGTGTTATGTTTAATGGGATTATTGTACAATTACCGATTGCTAAAGCTAGTATAGACACACCGTATTTTAAGGGGACAGTAGAAGCTTGTGTTGTAGATCAGGGTGAGATAGATTTAATTATTGGGAACATTCATGGGGTGAAAATATGTTCAGTAGGGGAGATTGAGAATTGGAAGAAATATTATGGGATAAAGTCTACTCGATGTAGAAATGGGGATGTGGAAGAAGACATAAGATCCCATACTTCAGACGACATGGGTAGCAGAGAGCACGAGAAGAAAAAATTAACAGATAAGGTAGAAAGCAATGCAATTGGGATGGGTCCGAATCAAAGTAAAGTAAATCAGTGGTACAGGGAACGTGATTTAAACCCACATACAGACGTACAAGTCCATACATCTTATGCTTTAATTGTGGGAGAAGGGGGCATACTAGAAGACAGTGTCAACAGTTCAGATCATTCTGTAGTGAGATCACAATGGGACATCATTGCAAAGGAGGGAAGCGGAAAGGATGACATGTCAATAATGTTAGAATTATATAGATAGGATTAGAAAAGGTGGGAATGTTGGACACTAATTATTGTTCTATTCTACAATGAATAAATATATGTGTAATGAATTGGATATTGTTGTTACATATGCATATAGGTTAAGGATACTACATTATAGAAGTTTAGTAAAGGCTATATAGGGAATGTAAAAGAATATAAGTAGTGGAAAGTAGATACGTAGATTTTGCACAATGTATTTAATTTTGTGTGGTTCTGTTTGATTATAATTATTCTATTAAAATTACATTTGTAAAAAAATTATCGAAATGGTGTGGTAGAAATACATAAAAAGAAACGTCAAGGCTGGAATTATTATATAGGCCTGATGATAAAAAGAATTAAATAGCATTGGATTAAATCTATGGTATTAGGAGTGTTATAAGTTAGTTATATGCTGGGTCATGTTGTTGGGGGTACAATATGCATGGGGCAAGATGGATTTGGTTTGTTAATTATTTGATTGCGGCTGGAATGAGGGTGTTTTGTACAGGCATAAAATTATGAGTGGGGAGTTGTATTAATGAAATGTGATACAATTCTATTTAGCAAATCATTAATAGAAATATGATTACTTATAGATATATGTTAACAGAAGTTGTTACAATTGCTCATAATAATAGTTGTTATTGTGATAAATATAATTGTCATTTTGTGTTTGAATTGCAGTGGTATTAACATGACATTGTGTATGATTTTGTTTGGTTATTACATTATGGTTCAATATGTTACAGATTTTTTTTTTAAACTTGGACTGGTCTGATAATATATTCAGTAATTTGTATTTTGGACGTTCGATGTACATTGAACTTGTTAAACAGGGGGGGGGGTGTTACGTGCGCATCTTAGTGTGAATGGGAAAAGATGCGATTGCGTTTTTAAAAGGGAAAGAGAACCAAAATGGAGGAATACTAACAAGAAAGTGTTTTGAGTGTTAATAAAGGTTAAAGTATTTATAAACTGTGATTTGTCGTTTTCATGTCTAAAGAGTCTCATCCAATATAAAGACGTAACAATTACTTTTGCCTTCTATACAATATTAATGTATTATTTCTTTTATAAAACAAAAGTAAACATTCTATTTAAAATCATGACAAAAAAATACTGGATCTAGTAATGCAAATTTTTAAATAACATTATTAAAGAAAAGCGCGATGGATAAGCGGCAAGGTGAAAACTGGAATTTTTTAATTTCGGGATGTTTGGGCGCCTCTAAGTCCACCCAGCTCTAATGGGTACCTGACATTAGTTGGTGAAAAGTAAAGACGGTTGGTCGTTGTGCTGGCCACATGACACACTCGTTAACTGTAGGCGAACGAAACAGATGGCATTTACATCATCTACCCTATAGAACAAAAGGTCTGAAAGGGGAACTTAAACTACTTTGTTTTTACTATTTAAGAAAACCAAACAAAACAAAAATTGCTTATATGTGTTTAAAGTAGACTATACTTGAAATTGACCCCATTTAATTTAATCTCCGCTGTTTTACTGTGAATAGTAAATAGTTGAAAATATGCTTGCAGAGTGAAGTTTAAAAATTGAACTTTTCGCATTCAGAACAAAAAAAAAGGGGGCCGTTGCACCAGATTATAAAGAAATCTAAAATATCAAAGTCTTTGTTTTAATTTCAAACATAGTACCTCACGGATTTTTCATATCTTTTCTAGTCTTTGACATCTAAACGGGACGGACGGACGGACGGAAAGACTTTACAAAAGTAATAGCAGCTATCCTGCTAAAGGAGGCTGCTTTAAAAAAATACTCAGATTAACCTACACGCATATTGTAATGAATACTATTAATTAGCTGAGCTATAATTAGACAAAAAGCTAAAGATATTGATGACACATTTTCCCAACTTTCTGGCTGCCATCTCATTTGGTTGTTCTTGTTAAAGTCTACATTAATTTTCTCGAGTGAGCTCATGTTCTAAAAATAGAACAATGGCTGACACACTTTATCACGCTCAGAAAAACAAGAAAGAAAAAACAAAACGAAACGAAATAAAATCTGAAAGAAGGAAAGAAAATTAATTTAAAGTGAAATGGGAGATAATTAAAATAAAATAATTCACACCATCTATTTAAAAAAACAAAAAAACTTAATTAATTAAATGAAAAATGTCGCTTTTTTTTTTGCCTTGAAAATTATTTATACTCTAGACTTTGTTTATATTTTTTGTGTGTGTGTAAATGGACAACAACAATACAAAATAATAATGTGATATGATCTTTATCGATCATGAGTAAAAATATGAGCAAAACGAACTATCGTGACAGTGATAGTATAGAAATCAGACCCTAACCATCCTAATGTCACCCTACAATATACGCCCTCGTCGTTCCTCCTCCACATATGATAAGCAGATGATGTAATGGTCATCACTCTCTATGGCCAACGGTTCACTAAGATGTCGTGAGGCCAGCACAACGATCGACCATCTTCACTTTTCCCAACTAGTGTTAGGTACCCATTAACCCTTTAGACGCGTGTGGTTGCTTAGCCTCTAAACACTAGAATTGTGATGCTCTCTTGTAAAAAAAAAGCTCAGCATTTTAAGGGTTACAGCTTTGTGGACATCGGTCTGAAAATCACTTTTCGTCCCATTAAAAACGGCAGGTCAAATGAAGGTCAAATGAAGTGAAATAAAGCAAGCTGCCGGGGAGGGGGGGGGGGGCACGCGCCGATACTGAGGTGTGACAATCGACCCACGGATGTAACGTAATTTAAAATCTCTTTCTTCACGTACATTCAAACTGGACACCTCCTTGGCAAATAGTGTACAGAAAATTAGTTCACCGACTAATCGTTTATAACAATCGGTTCACCCACATTTCGTTCTACCCACATCTCGTTCGTTCAACCACATTTCGTTCACCGACATGTGGTTCACCCAACATTTCGTTCACCAACATTTTTTTACCCCATATTTCATTCACCAATATTTCGTTTACCCCACGATTCATTTACCGACATTTCGTTCACCCCACATTTCAATCACCGACATTTTGTTCACCCCACATTTTATTCATAGACATTTCGTTCCCCCCACATTTCAATCACCGACATTTCGTTCACCCCACATTTTATTAACAGACATTTCGTTCACCCACATTTCGTTCTACCCACATTTCGTTCGTTCACCCAACATTTCGTTCATCCAACATTTCGTTCACTCAACATTTCGTTCACTCCACATTTAGTTCACCCAACATTTCATTCACTCCACATTTTGTTTATCCACATTTCATTCACCCCATAAGTACCTCATCATCTGTGCATGAGAGAGTGCGTTTTAGTTTATCCTGTTCCTGCCTTTTGCGTGTCTGTATCATGTGTAGCTAGCATTTGGCTTTGTTGCATGACGGATGCCTTGAGTAGTGTCCATGTTTCAGAAAATTTGGCATTATGTACATGTTTGTTCTGCTCGCAAGCGCTGATTAAAGAAGAGATCGACTCCTTGATGATGGGTATCTCCAGGAGATAGTTATTAAACTTCCAAGAAAACTTTTCTTCATCTTGGTTTAGTTAAACATTGAATTAAATCCACTAGAATGGCTTTATGGTCTCTGAAGTTCACTGTCTCTTCTAATTGAATCATATTGTACTCTCAGTTGGTACATGTGGTCTATCCAGCCGGGATTCATCTGCATGGCTGTTTGTTTGTTTTTTAAATAGGAAACCTCAGAATTTGTGCTATTCATTTTTAGCTTTATCATCATAGGAATCCTTGGGCCTTAGGCCTCTTTTCTTTACCTCTTTTTTTGGACTTCATATGCCTCTTTTATGGGCTCTCTTGCCTCTTTTGTGGGCTTTTTAAAAATTATTATTTGTAAGTTCTCATAATTCACTAATATTAAATCATAAACAATTGAAAAGTGATTAACCTAAAAATATAATAATAGTAATAGAAATACTATTTAATATCAAAGACATACTACCTAACTATTGAAACCACCAGAGACAGAAAAATGATACAAGGATCCTCTACCCCAGAACAATCAACACAATATCAAATATCCCTGACCACCAACACCCCATTTCTGGAATACTGCCTGAGTATTGTACAAGCATATGAAAATCAAACTAGATAATTTTCAAGACCATTGGGGTATACTTTTGTAGTGTGAACTCTACTATTTAGTAAATGCATGTTTTTTTTTTTTTGGAATATAAAAATATAAAAATTGTGGTCTTGATATAGTTTATTATACTTTGAATATTTGTGCTACTTTTGTTTACAGAAGGCAGTGTACCTAACTTGCTCAATAATAAACTTGTATGCATTTTTTTTTCAAGGATATTAATTAAAAAGGAATAAGGGGTAATAGATTTCTTCCCCCTCCTTGTTGTTGACGGCCGTTGACTTTATGTACCATAAAGTAGGTAGACAACTAAACCGCTGTAGGTCTATTGTAACTTCACTTATAAAAACTTGAATAGACTTGAGTAACTTATTTGTCAACAAAACTAAATATAAATTTTATTACAATATATAAAACATATTCAACTTGAGATGAAATGAAATAAACTAATATTTGAGCAAAGCTAACCACGTGTTTTCAATCCCTCATGCTGGAGTGACCTGGCATACCTAAGACAGCTTACAACAGTGCCGCTTACCTTTCATCATTTACACTGCATTAGCCGCCAACCTATCGCTAGCAAAGTCTCACCGTCACCATGGAAACTGACGCATACACAAACTGGCATAGAGGAAAGTAGCTGGCAGCAGACGACCTCAATAAGAGACAGATCATGAGCGGCATTCCGGTACCACCCATGGGAAAAGCCAGGTGTTTTTTTTTCGAGGTGGGGGATTTCTTCTCCCCTTCCCCCGCCATACATATAAAAGCAAGGCCAATGACACTAGCTCCAGCTGGAATGACCTGCCCAGTGTGCAGCCGAACATTCCGGGCTCACATAGGTCTCACCAGCCACATGAGGAGGCATAAAACCCCAGTGCCAAGCCCTCAGCCCCCTGGATGACAAAGTGGTCACCATCGAGCCACGATGGACGAACTATATATATATATGTGTGTGTGTGTGTGTGTGTGTGTGTGTGCGTGCGTGCGTGCGTGCCTGCGTGCGTGCGTGCGTGTATGTATGTATGTATGTATGTATGTATGTATGTTTGTGCCCTAATTGTGCCCCTTAACTTCTGCCCTATGTAGTAAAAATGTAATTCATTAATAACATACAATTTTAAGCTTTGACATAGCTTTACAGATCGATAACAGGCAGATAGAAACATCAATAATAAGAGAGATGCACGTTTTCAAATTTAACCTTATAGAAAGATATGCTCACACAAAAAAAAAAATGCAAAAAGGATGGTTTGGAATTGGGAAATAAATTTAGTGACTTTTTAATGAAGGCGCCTAAAGCCGACATCTAAAAACTTCACAACTAAAGTTAGTGGATTAAACCCAGTCTGTTAATGACTGTTTCATCAAAGGGACATAACCCAAGACGTAGGCGAGACCTCTTTTAGCATTCTTTTGAAGTAGCAATAAAATGAAATTTAATCAAGAAGATTTTAAATCGTTCGATTTTTATCTTATACAGCGCAGTTCTTTTTACACCTGATGGAATCAGTTTAAAGAGTGATTTGAGACTGGTTTAAAGATCTCCACGCGACGGTATATAGCTCACTCGTAGTATAGAGTCTTTGCATGACCCATGGATCGATTCATACGTTGATTTATTTCATGTGAAATAAAATTCACATTAAAAAACACTTTGTTTATTAGCTCGGAAAAAACAAATCTTATCTTGTTTTGGTCAGTGCGGTCGAAGAAAGGCAAAAAATAAGAATAAAAACAAAATCTACTTTCGGCAAACATCGCTTTAGTCTGTGCTTGATTTGGCAAAATATGTAGGTCAGAACTGGATCTGCATGGCATGAAATATAGGCTTATAAATAAAAAAAAGTATTTAATAATAATACAATACAAATAGACCTAGAATGTATTACCTAACTAAAATATCTACAATAATTTTTTTTTGCGCCTCTTTGCGTTTGTCGTCCCATTAGGGTGGCGCCCAGGGCATCGTGACCCCCTTGCCCCCCCACCCCTAAATACGCCTCTGTGGGGGAGGCTGATTTACAACAGCTTTGGATTAGAACATAAAGACGAAGAGCTCAGGGGCAGGTCAGAGCCTTCCATAAGCTGCAGCGCCACTGGGCGGCACGCTATCTCTAGAATCGACAAAAAATAATTTGAAAAAAAAAGTATAATACAGAGGCCTCAAGTGATGGGAAAAAACGAGGAGCTCATGCAAAAGAGTATATTGCTAAGTCCTCAAGGGATGATAACAATACAAAGTCCTCAAGGGATGAGTTGATACTATTTAAACCTGGTGGTGGCACGGATGGGGGTAGTGGTATGTGTGTAGTCAGCCGACGCAAATCGCACCAGGCCAGCGATAGACGAGCGGTCAACCGTAACGAGTTACGACGGTCAGCGGAGACGAGTGTCAAAATGACCGTTCGGGACGGATCGGCGTCGTGAACAGAGCTCAGGAGCGTCACGAGGGATGTAGTCATGTGACGAAACTAGAAACGTCAAACGATGTTCTGTCCGGTTCTAGAAGGCCAGCAGGGACTCTATGTAAGAGCGGAGGTGTCGCAGTCAAGACGGTACAGAGCCCAGATAACTACAGTCGGGTCGACTACAGCACAGTTCAACGGTGTTGTTCTGTACGGAGCATTACGACCGTTCAGTGCGGAGTACTATCAAGTACAGTTGAGACGACTGGCGTCTTGATCTTGGTCTGTGATCGAGTCCGACACAACGAGCCCAGTGTGTGAAGTTAGCCCTGAACTATTGAACCCAGTGCATGCCCGGAACGAGACGGGAGAGGCCAGTGCAAGAGTTGATACGGCGGTACGGTTGATACGGAGAGATATTTGTACAGCCTGTATAACGAGTTGCAAATTGGAAATATTGGCTGTTATTTATTGGACATTAAATTGTTACGTTACTTTTTAGCCCTGAGTTGTCAAGCTCTTTCAGTTGGTGATGTAAGGTGCAGTTTGCGGAGAGCCTGGATAGTGAGATTCGTAACAATACGTAGGCCACACATGATGAATGAAATGTTATTACCCTTTCAAATTTTGCACAGCGTAAACAAAATACAGATGACAAAAAAAAAAAAGTTCTGACAGTAAACCGTGAACCTGAGAAATATACTAGACTTAACATCAGGTCAACATGCACTCGTTGACTTCCCTCTGGTTACATAGCTCTTCAAGTCTGGCGACATCAACGAGTAGTCCAGGGGAGTGTATTTATAGACGAAAAGTCATGCATAACTAACATGGGTCTTCACTGTCCAAACTATTATCTCCCCCTGCCTGACTGGTTGTCTCCCCATTAACTTTTTTATTTTTTTTATTTCCTTAACCGTTTCCAGTTCAACAGTGGTTTTTTTTTCTGTTTGTTTTCCGCGGAGGTGCGCCTACCCGCACATACACACGCGCCCCCTCCCGCACCACGCTGCAACAGTGCGTAAATCTCTTATCTTAAGCGCTACTCACACGCCTGGACGACAATAGCCCTGTGATAGCTCCGATTTGTAATCAAGTTAGAAGCCAGTAAAAGCAGGAGCACCACAAACAAGGGAAGTAATAATGAAAATATTTTAAAAAAAAACTGCCAGCAGTTCAAAGCAATTATTCTCCCTTGTGCGAGACTCGGGCATGATTAATCGTGAAGCCGGCGGCTCGGCTTTGATCGCTTGCCGTCAAACGCTAACTCGCTGTTAATTATTGAGTACCCCCAGATAATGTCTGGTAACGGTGGCCCTCCCCCAGGGTGGGGGGGGGGGGAGGACGGGGCGAGATATGTCGCGGGTCATTATGAAGTGTATTGATAATTGTTGTCACAGATTAAATACATCAGCATTTACACAGACCCCTTCCCTCTGCCGTTCGGTGAGATAACATTATATCATCAACAAACTTGACTGGCACTGAAAAGAAATGATAGAGAACAATAGGGGGCGTAGACGTAACAGCCAAACTTTTATTCAAATTAGCCTAACCAAATTTAAGAGAAGGTAGGCAAAGATTTGTCAATCTTACAATTATCCTCCTTAATCACCCACAGGCACATTGGCCTACATGTATGGCCAAAGATACATTTTAAAAATTTGATCTTTGTATGTTTTTGACCAGCCATTTGGCAACGATTCATTGATTCTCTGGCCTAAACACGATGTATGGTTATAATGTTGGTGGGGAAATATGACTCTCAGAGCGTGCCTAAACTCCAAGATTGTTGGCTTAAGATCAGTTGGCCTTCTTTAGTCGTATACACAGTTTCGTTCGTCTCATAGAACACTTGTTCATGTGAGTATGGAGCCTTATTTTGTAGTGACAATCCCGTCCATATATTGCAGGTTAAGGTGGCTTTCGCTTTCGTGGTATAGAAGCCTGCCATTTTTCTTGAAGGCTCGGTGGCTAAGCGGTAAAGCGCTGGTTTCCAAACCGAGGTCTCGGTGAATGACTGGGATTTTTAATTTCAGGATCTTTGGCGCCTCTGAGTCCGCCCAGATCTAATGGGTAACTGACGTTAGTTGGGGAAAGTAAAGGCTGTTTGTCATTGTGCTGGCCACATGACACCCTCGTAAAACTGTGGGCCAGAAAAACAGATAACATTTACATCATCTGCCCTATAGATCGCAGGGTCTGAAATAGAACTTTACTTAACCTTTAAGATGGCTTTCGCTTTGGTGATAGAGGAGTCGGCCATTTTTCTTTTGGCACTCTCTTCTTCCAGAGCTGATGCCCATATTTTTTTGTCGCTTCCCATAGCTTTCTTGCGTAGGAACACATGCGCTGTTAGCAATAAGTGATGACCTAGAGCTTACTTATTACTACTTGGTAACTAAGCGTTGCTAAGATGTCAAGTAAACTACGTCATGCTAATGGAACGGAGGACTCGAGAATATTACTCTAATTGTGATGACGCCATCAAATGTTTATAAGACATCATGAACTAATAGAGACATAGACATTTGCGTGCTTCGTGCTTGAGAATTTAGTATTGCCAGAAAGCGTGACAGCTTTAATTGAACCTACGGTGACCCTTCTTTCTTTGTAATAAGCACGTCGCATGTTTTTTTTGACATTACCATTAATCAGGCTGTCTCTCATTGGTTTCTGTTTAATTAAACTTAGATCATTGTGCATTAACATTCTAATCTTTCTCCACATAAGAGAGGGTGGGCAAAGTGTGTTCTCCTAATAATTGGAGGTACGCTTACTTAAGTGCAAAGTAGATATATATATATAGATAGATAGATAGATAGATAGATAGATTGTTAGATAGATAGATAGATAGATCGATAGATAGATAGAAAGATAGAAAGATAGATAGATAGATAGATAGATAGATAGATAGATAGATTGATAGATAGATAGATAGATAGATAGATAGATAGATAGATAGATAGATAGAAAGATAGAGAGATAGATAAATAGATAAATAGATAAATAGATAGATAGATAGATAGATAGATAGATAGATAGATAGATAGATAGATAGATAGATAGATAGATAGATAGATAGATAGATATAGATAGATAGATATAGATAGATAGATAGATAGATAGATAGAGAGATAGATAAATAGATAAATAGATAGATAGATAGATAGATAGATAGATAGATAGATAGATAGATAGAAAGATAGATAGATAAATAAATAGATAAATAGATAGATAGATTAACATAGCATGAAAAATTCTGATTTGAAAGTCAATAAGATGATATTCAAAAAAACAAAACAAAAAGGTCCAGAGAGATGGGTGTACACCAAAGACATTCAACAATCTCGTTCTTTATAAAAGACCAAGACTTTACTTGTTATTTGACGCTTCAATTCATTGGCTCAATTGTATTCATTTAAATTACTCTGTATCTTTCTTCACACATTCAAAGGTAGTGATTTGTCAGGGACATATTTACACAACATTACACTTCTGAGATGAAAAACGAAGAGATATATTTAAAAAAAACTGAGTAATTCTACTTTATGTCCCAATAGTATGATAAATAATTAACATTCATATTGAATTTCTCATTGAAAAATAAAGAAAAAAAAAATTGGAATATTAACCACCGACTTCCATTGTTATACTTGGAATGAGTTACCGTCTGGTATCTCTGTAAACATTTTTTCGTTGGCCATAAGTGTCCGAAGGTCATTGTATCACACCCCGCCCCTCTTCCCCAAGTAAAGCGTGCTAAATGTGACAGTAGAGTAAACCCAATGCTATCAGAACCATTTCGTAAACTGTAAGGTTTTAACTCTTTCTCTCCGTAATTATTTACCACATTCTGATGGAATCAACGTTTGTATCGTCGGTTAGGAGAGCAAGAGTTAAAACTCTGTTGTTCATCTCTTCTGCTTTAATTAATTTATAACGAAGTGTTGAATGTCAAACATGTTCAGATATCTTCGAGTTTCAGTCCGTGAAGCAAATAACATGAAACCTAATACTGACAATTTTATTATGAGTCAACTCTGACCTTACAATGTGCATACTAATTAGGAGTAGGTCGAGGATCCAGAGAAAAAAAAATACTTGCAATACAGAAACACTTAAGCGTTTTGTTTTTTCAACTGCAACATCCTGTTTGGTAACTGTTTCTAATGTTAGCAGACGATTATCTTCTATGCAATAAACAGTCGCTTATTAAGAAGATCTACATAAACTGCTGGTATATGTATTGTTCGCCAAAGTAATCAAAGAAATGAGAAGGCAGACAGTTTGACGAAGCTAAGAACGCTTCTAGACCCACCAGACGAGTCGCAAACATACGAGAGTGCAAAAGCCAGGATTTGTGAATGGATCAAGTCCAAGTGATAAGAGACCTGGGACCATTGTAGCACGGGACAGGAAGTTCGGAAGTTTTTTAAACACCCAATAATTATGGCCTTTATATAGCGCACAAAGGAAAGACGAGTGGTGGCATCTAGACAGAAAGGATCAGGCCATTTCGTCACTGTCTCGCACGGGACACTGTCCGATAGGAGCCTACTTCGCTAGGATCCGAGAGAATCACGATCTCAGATGTCGACACTGCCATACAGAAGACGAGACAGTAGAAAAAATCCTCAACGCCTGTAGGGTGCTCTGAAATACATTCAATGATACGACTGAAACAGAACTGGTGTATGTGGGGGTCTTGCTCTCCTCGGAGACAAGCGAATCTCACAGAGCACTGCCAGACACCTGGACCTTGCTATAAGGGAATAATTCCAGCACGAAACCTTAGTGCATGGAGGCTTACAAATGGTGTATATATATTAGCCACACACACACACCACTGCTTCTACTTTTACTTACGAACGTGTGTTCGATCTTTTATGTACATGAAGATTTGTTTTTAATTGGTTTGAGTCTACTAGTGGGAGACACTCGAATAAGGTTGTGCGTTTATTGGACCATTTGTCAGCCCTTCTAACAGTTTAATGGGTTGTACATAGTCTAGGTTTAATCTTTTGAACATTTTTTGATCACCCCACCCGGCAAAAATTCGACACATATAGAAAAGTTTAAATATATATACTAGGATGAGAAAAATCTGTCTGGTTGTCTGGTCTGGCTATCCATCCATCTATCGATCTATCCATCCATCTATCTATCTATCCATCTATCTATCCATCTATCCATCTATCTATCCATCTATCTATCTATCTATCATCTATCTATCTATCTATCTATCTATCTATCTATCCATCCATCCATCTATCCATCCATCCATCCATCTATCCATCCATCCATCCATCTAAAAACTGACCGTTGTTCGGTGCATTAATTTTCTCTGTTCTCCCACGAAATAAGCTGTATTGTGAACACCCGCTAGAATTCTTGTTACGACTGCGCGCCAACGTAGTTCTTCTTTTTTAATTTGTTCTTGCACCAAGTTACCCATTACTCTACTTTTGGACATTCTCGAGCTTAATCCAACCACGCTGACAGAAGTATGAATGGCTTCCTGGCCGTGTCGTATTGGCGCTGGACTTCTGTTCGGTCGTCTCGATGGTCCCGGCTCCAAACCTTGCTCGCTGCCATCCCCCATCATCCTGCGGGAGGTTTGGACTAGGATGTAGATTATCTTAAAGTCTGAAGGAATATCCGAAAGGTTTTTTAAAAGTATTAAACGACTATTTTCGATGGGCCCTGTGGGTCCCTTTTGATCTACCGCCTAAAACAGAATAGAAAAAAATCTATCAGTTAAGAAAAATTCGTATTAAAGCTGTGTAATTTCTTCTTTTACTTCTCTAATGAAAACACCTACAGAGTTCTCTATGTCGTTGTACTGCGAAAATAAAAAACCAATAGGTCATTCCTTCTAAGGTAGATAACTGTTTTAAAATGATGTCTTCTATTTTTATTTAGAATTTTAAAGGTCAAACATAGTTTTATCATTAAACGTAATCTTTCTTTTTACTAATAATATTTTAAAACATATGAAATATTGTT
Organism: Biomphalaria pfeifferi; assembly: GCA_030265305.1. Lineage (NCBI taxonomy): Eukaryota > Metazoa > Mollusca > Gastropoda > Planorbidae > Biomphalaria > Biomphalaria pfeifferi. Next base: position 2,183,573 of record JASAOG010000052.1, read on the forward strand.
TTCATTCATATAAGTTCAACATTTTAAAGCAATATTTACGGAATACTGAATTAAAAATTGTAGATTCATCTTATAGTGTGCAATTCAATTCAAAGCACGTATAAATAATCTCGCGTTGCATCGTTCCTAATGGTCGTGTGGCAGTTGCGTAGAACATTGGCTTATCACGCCAAAGGTAAAGTGATCGATTCTCAGATGCGGATTTTTTCTTACATAAAGTGTTTTATACTTATTTTTTAATTTAAAATATTTTTTTTTACTGTTTTTATAAGCATCCGTCCCTTAAAGGTTAGCCACTCGGTAAGCGTAACAATATTTCTTTACTCTTCCCAATTAGATGCTAGCTTTTCTTTGTAATTCCTTTGCAATTGTACCTTCATAATAGATGGTTTCGACAGCGAGTCGTGTCAGACAATATGACCGAGCCAGCTTGGAATGCCTTGAATTTGAATGCCAAGTACATGTTTATGTAAATGTATATGATAGCAGAAATTATACTCATAAAAAGAGATTCACCATTCCAAGTTTCATACTTTATTCATCTAGTAATAGTGCTTATCAGATAGTTTCAGAATCATCGAATAAATTATTCATAGAGCAAAATATATTCTATACATTATTAAAGTTTACATAATGCTTTTGAGGACTGGTATGATTATATGCCTATCATATGCCATACAATTTATGGGTCGCATTGTATAGAAATGCTAGGGCCGATTTTAACACCCAGTCCGACCCTTGCTTTGGTATTGTTAGTCCGCATAAGCTTTGCTTTTTAAAAAAAGGATTTTAACAAAATAATTGCCTTGTCTTTCTACCCCAGTCTACTTGAACAAAAAATGAGATTCTACATTTATCCCAAGATATTTCCCAGGTGAGCAGTGCACTCTTTGACCATCATATCTATGTCACTGTTTTGGAGTCCCAGATTTTAAGATGCTGACAGCAAATCTGTTGTCGCAAAATGAAAAAAAGATGAAAGATTTGTCCTTAAAAATGTATGTGACATGTGGAGGTCTTGTTTTGGTTTCTCTCTACTACAACAAAATAACACTGAATCCATTAAAATATGAGAAACATTTTTAATTGTACAAAATACTTTTCAGATTTTAATTATCCAGTAATCACGACAACAAACGGCACTTAAGTTCCTGACGGACCAAACTTACGGTATGATATCAAGCATTGATGCACGCAAAGAACGCCACCTAGTGTCGCTCCTTAAACATGCTTGACATTTCTGCATCAAAATTATTTCTCTGTGGATTCCTGTATTCTTTTCCTAGTAATTCTGATTGACAAAACAATAATAAAAAGATTATTTCAAACAAGAGGAGCTTATGATTTCAAGACTAATTGATCAATGGGCTGAGAAAATCCCTTAGTATATATTCGTTTAATCGGCAGAACAATTCAATTAAACTCTCCATGTTCAGGATTATAAATCTTGCTTCTCCAATTAGGGATTTTTTTTTATTTCAAATTTGTTGAAAAATAAAAAGAACAGTAACAAAAAATTAATTGAAAACCTGTGATTGGACAAGCGGAAATGCCCCATTCTGTCTTTCTATTGGCTCAATTCGTAATGCCCATAAGTAACTTTACCATAGCGAGGACGCTAAAATAAAACTTTACTGTTACCAACTAAATAAACAGCATGAGCTACAAACAAAAAATTTAATTCTACAGTGTTTATGTCTACGTTGCAAGTGGCAAAATATGTAGGTCACAGCTGGGGCTGCGTAGCCACGAGAAATACTGCCTTCCTCACTAATTTTCGGACTCGAAGAAAAGCTTTATAATTATTGTTATAAAGTGCACAGAAAATTGTGATGAAACTTTATGAAAATAAAACAAAAAACTTCAAACTTCTCTTTATTTTATACTTTTGGCATACACCAAAAAGCCAGAACCGTCCTTAGGCATTGGCAAACTAGATAGCCGCCTTGGGCTACCGAATGGTGGGAACATCGTACACGACTCGATACATTTTGATTTATTGAACAAAGAGCAACATTTATGCCCAGTATAATTTTTGGAGTCAGTAGATTTAACAAAATAATTATATTTTTAATTATTATTTTTTCTTACCTTTTTTTTTTTTTAATTTCATTTAGAGCCACCAAATTCACTTCACCTATGGCCTCCAATTAATTAAGTTAGGTCCTGGTTTTTCCGCAATAGATAAAAAATATTTGAAAAAATATAAGGAGTTATCTAACATACAGAAAAATCCTTCAAAAACATCTTTTTAACAATACCTCCATTGAAGTCGTAAGTGGGTGGACGGACGCTGATCTCAAAAGTGGCTCAACTGATTTTTTCTAAAAATTTAACAGTTGATGTATGTCGCTGAGAAAACAATTAATTGCTCGTTGGCCACATGGCTACTCTAGTTTGACCGTTATAATTTTACAAAGTAAAAATTAATAAATGTGAATTTGGCTAGAGATTAAATGTAGGTCTAGATCCTACATCGGTATTGAAAGAACTATCGTGTTCGGCAACATCCGATTGTAAAGCTTTATTAATTCAAGAGTTAAAAAATCAATGTTCAGGAAAGTGTTGAGTTTGTCCGGAATAATTGAGGCAGCACTTCTTGGAGTTGGACCTAACACTTTTATTCAACACCAAAAGACGCCATCTTGGGCACACCGGATGTTTACAACACAAAACACATAACTCACAATAACTAAGGGCTATAACTTACATATCAAGTATTAACATCCTTCCCTTTCTATCGACGAAACATATTCACTACAACATTCCAAAACGAACACATGGCATATTAACATCCCTCTTTCACAACAATTCACTACAACATTCCAAAACGAACACATGGCATATTAACATCCCTCTTTCACAACAATTCACTACAACATTCCAAAACGAACACATGGCATATTAACATCCCTCTTTCACAACAATTCACTACAACATTCCAAAACGAACACATGGCATATTAACATCCCTCTTTCACAACAATTCACTACAACATTCCAAAACGAACACATGGCATATTAACATCCCTCTTTCACAACAATTCACTACAACATTCCAAAACGAACACATGGCATATTAACATCCCTCTTTCACAACAATTCACTACAACATTCCAAAACGAACACATGGCATATTAACATCCCTCTTTCACAACAATTCACTACAACATTCCAAAACGAACACATGGCATATTAACATCCCTCTTTCACAACAATTCACTACAACATTCCAAAACGAACACATGGCATATTAACATCCCTCTTTCACAACAATTCACTACAACATTCCAAAACGAACACATGGCATATTAACATCCCTCTTTCACAACAATTCACTACAACATTCCAAAACGAACACATGGCATATTAACATCCCTCTTTCACAACAATTCACTACAACATTCCAAAACGAACACATGGCATATTAACATCCCTCTTTCACTACAATTCACTACAACATTCCAAAACGAACACATGGTATAGTAACATCCCTCTTTCACAACAATTCACTACAACATTCCAAAACGAACACATGACATATTAACATCCCTCTTTCACAACAATTCACTACAACATTCCAAAACGAACACATGGCATATTAACATCCCTCTTTCACTACAATTCACTACAACATTCCAAAACGAACACATGGTATAGTAACATCCTGTACATCACTACTGAAGGCTATGCAGATCTAGCCAGACGAAGAGAGCAAATAAAGAACACAAAAAAAACGAACAAACCACACTTCAAGGGCGGTCACCACTAGCCCATGTCATAGTCCTTGTGCCACGTAGGGGTGGCTCTCGTTCGGCCACTCCTTCTCACGCTAGGCTCTGCTCCGTGAGCCAAGGGTGGGATCCCATCAGGGCCGGCGTTGGGCTCTAAAGCAGGGTGTGGTGTTACGTCTGTGGATGAGGCATCTAGTGGCGCCTCATGGGTTGCCGTTTCATCATCTGAAAAGATGTCTGAGTAAGGGGCATTCCTGGGCCGGATGTGCACTCTGTTCCTAACGTATGTACCGCCCGTTGTTCCCTTCACGGTATAGGACCGCTCACTGTTTCTCATAATAATTATGCCAGGGCGCCAATCATTGTTTCCTGGACTCTGGAAGTAAACGTTTTGGTCCACATTCAGCCGGGGCAGGTCTCTTGCTCTTTTATCATAGTGTTTTTTTTATGGTGTACCTGTGACGGGCTTTCGCCCCCAGGCCTTCTGTATAGCTTTCGGGCTCAAGGGTTTTAGTCAGGTGTACTAGTGACCGTGGTATTCTGTTCAAACACAACTGAGCTGGGCTATAGCCACAGTGCTGTTTGGGAGTGTTGCGAAGTTCCAGCAGGGCTTCGTATTGATCATCTCCGGTTCCGATGGTCTTTCTCATCATGTTTTTGATTGTTTTTACTGCGGCCTCTGCTTTTCCGTTGGCTTTGGGGTGTCCGGGATCGGACCTGATGTGCGATATGTTCCATCTGTTAGTGAATACGGCGAATTCGTGAGACGTGTATTGGGGACCACAGTCAGAGATTAGGACTTTAGGGACTCCGAATCTGGCAAAGTGAGCTTTCAGTTTTCTAATCACCTCGGTTGATGTTGTTAATAAGTCAGCTTCGATCCAATTTGAGAAATAGTCAACTGTGATCAAGTATGTTCTCCCTTGGATCTCCATTAAGTATGTTCTCCCTTGGATCTCCATTAAGTCTGTTCCCACCTTTTCCCAGGGTCCTTTTCCTTCATAATGTGGCCACAACGTTTCTCTTTGATTGCTTGGCTTGTTCTCTTGGCAGGCGGTGCACGAGTCGGACATCTGTTTGATTTCTGCAGCCATTCCTGGCCAGAAAATCAGGGCCCTCGCCCGCCTCATCATGCTGTCGTATGCTAGGTGGGAGGCGTGTAACTTCTCCTTCATCTCTGAGCGCATGCTTTTGGGAATTAGTACTCTTTCCCCCTTGACGATGATTCCATTACTTATACTCAGGGTTTCGGCAAAGTCATAATAGGGCCTCAGAACCGCGGGAGCGGCAGTTTTCTTGACAGGCCAACCTTCTTCAATAGTCTTTCGGAGAGCTTGCAGAGTTTCATCAGCATCTGTTTCGCTTCTAATTCGGTCTAGCAGTGGATCGGGAATATCGACGATTTGTTGGATGTTGAGGTTCAATATTTCTTCAGTCAATGGCTTAGTGTCGCATGCACGGGACAACGTGTCGGCTATGTACAGTTCGTTTCCGCGAACCCACTTGAATGTGAAATCATATCTATTGCTTCTCATAATGAGGTTCTGTAACCGTCTTGGGGCTTGGTTTAGGGGTTTTTGTAGGATCGTGGCAAGGGGTTTGTGGTCATTTACGATTGTGACGGGTCTGCCAAAAGTGTATTGATTGAACCTCTCAAGTCCGAAAACCACGGCCAGTAGTTCTTTCTCTATTTGAGCCCATCTCTTTTCCGTTGGTGTTAAGACTCGTGAGGCATACTCCAATGGTTTCCCTTCCTGCATCAACACGGCACCAAGCCCATCTTGGCTACTGTCGACCTGGATTTCCAGGGATTTGGCTGCGTTGTAGAAACCCAGCACCGGGGTTGTTGTTATCATCGCTTTTAATTTCCTAAAGACGGCTTCGCATTCTTCATTCCACTCAAACTCCGTTTCTTTCTTGGTGAGTTCCCGCAGGGGGTGTGATGTGGCTGACAGGTTGCTGAGGAACTTGGACAGGTACTGCACCATGCCGCAGAATCGTCGGACTTGCTGTGCGTTTGTAGGGCGATCCATGTCCACTATGGCCTGCACCTTCTTGGGGTCTGGTTCAATACCTTGTGCGCTGATGACGTGTCCCATGAATTCGACCGCCTCTGTTTGTTCCAATGTTTTGCTCTCGTTCAGTATTATGGATTTTCTTTTGCATCTTTCTCGCAGATTTTCCAGTTTTGTCTTATGGTCCCCCAACGCCTCTTCCATTGTTCTGCCACACCCGACTACAATGATGTCGTCGTGGGGTAGAGTATCTTCAAAAGTGGGGAGTCTGTAATGCTCCCTTTTCAAGACTCTATTCAAGTGTTGTGGGTCTACACAGATTCGCAAATCTCCGTTTTTTTTCTGAACAATGGCCATTTGACTGACCCAATCCGTTGGCTCCTCTACTGGGACCAGTATTTTTCTCTTCACGAGTACATCCAGCTCCTTCTTGACTTTGTCTCTGTATGCGAAAGGAATATTGCGGCATGCAGACACCACTGGAGATTTGTTTGCCTCTATGGTTAGTTTCGCTTCTCCTAGGTCACCTAGGTTATCGTTGGTTGACTGTACTTGAGAGACGAAATTGTTGTCGTTGAGTGTAATGAGATCCAGTTCTTGACACGTTTTCAGGCCTAGGAGGCATTGAAAGTTATTTCCAACGACGACGAACTTCACTACAGTTATTTTCCCAGTTTTTGGGTTTGTCATTGGTAAATCAGCAACTCCTTCTGGCTTCTGTTCAGTCATGTTCCACATTCTTAAGAGTTTGTGTGGTCTCCACTGCTTGACATCTCTTGACAAATCTTTTACAAATGATGTTGACGTCGGCTCCTGTGTCTAACTGGAATTTCACTCTTTGACCATTCACTATGAATTCAGCCGTGAGCCTGTCTCTTGTCGACTTGAGTGCATTTATTGTATTTAGTCTCTCTGGCTCGTACCCTGACGTCTTGTGTACCAGTGTGCTTCCTTTTACTCTGTTGCACTTTCTTGCGAAGTGGTTTCTTTCCCCGCATCGCTTGCATGTCTGTCCCCACGCAGGGCATGCTGTTTTATTGAACGCGTGTTGTCGTCCACAAAATCGACACTCTAAGGGTGTAGCTGTAGCTTTTTGTGTACTTTTTTTCCATTTTGTCAACTTGGGCCTGAGCTTCAGCTCGTATTTCCTCCACACTAGTCATTGACTGTTCGAAGGCTCTGCAAATCTCGATTGTTCTTTTCAGGGACAGCTCTGGGCATGCCAAGAGTTTTTCCTGCACTTTTCTGTCTGAGGAGAACACTATTTTGTCCCGGATCATCCTGTCTGGCTCCTTAAAATTACATTTGTTTGCCTGGGACTTTAGCTTTGTTAGGTAGGTTTCAAATGGGGAGCAGATGGGTAATTTCCAAAAGCGAAACGTTTCTAACACTTCGTTGTCTCTTGGGTTGCAGTAGTTGTGTAGCTTTTTCAATAATGTCTCAGGGTCGCCCTCGTCCTCCCCTTCCTGGTATGTGAATTGGTCACTGACTTCGATGGCCTGTGGGCCGGCACAATGTAGTATGATGGCCTTCTGTTGGGTTTTGGGCCTACCGTAGGCCCCCGTCGCTTGCAGATAGATTTCCATCTGCCGCCTCCACCGTCTGAAGTTTTCACTCACATTCCCTTCCGTTAGCTCCAGGCAATGGGGAGGCGTCAGTGTATTTTCCGCCATGTTGTATAACCCTGTCTCCCTGTCCGCTTTGTAGATCTTTTGGTTGCCTCCCTTGATGGGCCAAGCGTGCGTGACCTTGGGGGTAGACTGTCCGATTTAGTTCTCTCTATTTATCTGTAAGGTCTCCCTTGAAGTATGATCACTTACGTGGTTCACTTGATGTATTAGCGCTTACGTGGTTCACTTTTCCGCTGCCACCATGTTGAGTTTGTCCGGAATAATTGAGGCAACACTTCTTGGAGTTGGACCTAACACTTTTATTCAACACCAAAAGACGCCATCTTGGGCACACCGGATGTTTACAACACAAAACACATAACTCACAATAACTAAGGGCTATAACTTACATATCAACTATTAACATGTGCGCATGGTCTTCTAGGTCAAGATCTAAATGCTTATTATTGGAATATTGATAAGTTAATATGTTGATTCGCTTAACCAGGATTTTTTTCTCGGAGAGAGGAGGGTGTGGTAAAAACAAATTAATTTCTAATATTCATTAATTTTTAATGACAACAATGCATTTTTAATATACATGCATTTACGATAGTGTTTTTTTTTGTTTTTTTTTAAATAATTTTAAGGTTTTTCTTGTGGTGTATCAAATTTACATAATTTGAAAGTATTGATCAAATATATTTTTTAAAACTATTAAATAGTTGGAAACTGTAGAATCGTTTTTTCAACTTATATCCTCTTAACATAAAGTATGTTTTATAAAGCTTATAACAACTCACAACATCGGTTTGCCTGTCTGGTACAAATTTTGTCCACGTTATTTCTCCCACTTTCCATTCTCGGGTCAAGTTGAAACTTTGCACAATTATTCAATGTCTCTAACAAAACACGAATTAATAAAAAAAAATAAGTTAATTACTGGTTTTGTTTACTTTTAGTTGACAATGAAAAGGGGAAACAAATCTTACAGTATTGATCCTTCTTTCCTAGTGTTTTTAGAGCATGGAATAGGTTGCCTAGGTCATCCAGGAAAACCAATGATTTGGCAGAATTTAAGTCATTGATTAACATGCATGACAAGTTTAATCTAGGAACACGAGTAGGGCGTAATCTTTTTCTTTTTTGAAGTAGCGTCTGTATTGTTATAAAACTGGTGGTGAGACAGATGGGGTAGTGCTGTGTGTGTTTGTAGCCGACGCAAATCGTACTAGGCCAGCACAAGACAAGCGGTCAACCGTGACGAGTGACAGTGCACGCCAGTTCAGCAAGGACCTGTGTTGTAAATATTACGCACGCAAGTCACGGTGAATGTAATCAACCAGTGGTCAAGCGGCGTTCCATCCAATTCTAGAAGGCCTATGGACCCTATATAAGAGCGAGAGTGTTAGAGTCAAGACACTACATGTTACTCTCGCAATGTGACCAGTTCGAGGCAGAGTCAGAACCAGCTCGGTGTGTGAAGTCCGTCCGGAGCAATGCTAGGCTTTTGGACACTCAGTGTAATGTTGTTGAATGTTGAAATTAAACTGTTACTGTTACTTTGGAGCCCCGAGTTGTGAGGTTCTATTAAGTTCATTGTGTCGTTTGGTATTTGGAAACAAATCTTTAAATGTGTAGTCTTTGACCTTAATTTGTATTGCAATTCAGAATCTCACTTAATTTCCACTTCATATGTATGCAAGTTCAGGGGCGTAGGTAGGAATTTACCATCCTTTGGGGGCCCAGGCGGGCTTGACCTTTTTGTGGGCCCCTGCAGTTTGCGTAATATTTATTATTTAAATTTGGGGACCCGGGGGTATTTTCGAATTCTCCGCTCACCCTAGCTACGCCACTGTGCAAGTCATTGTCTGTGTCTTATAGAAATGAACAACATTACACCAAACGTTGCATTGCATGATGTTCCTTAGATCATTAACCCTTTTTGAAGGCCGTAGGGTATATTGAACACAATATGACGTCTATGTTACATGAACATTTATCAACGAGGGAAGTCGCTATTAGAATTAAGTTCAGATTTAAGAATAAATTATTGTTAGGTTGGACGATTAAGCGATTTCAAATGACGCCCAGTTGTTACTAATTGCCTCTGATGTCTTACTTTAGCGTTTCTCAATCGTTTTCTTTCAAAATTGTGAATAATCGTGTGGACCTTTTTTTTTTTACGTACTAATCTTTATATATGCTTTTAAAATATTAAATATAGGTAGAGCACATCTGCATATCAAAAAAAAAAAAAAAAAAAAAAGTGGGTGGCATCCACTACTATCTACATTAATCTACAGCCTTTCAGAGCCAATATTTTGACAATGTGGATACAATTATTTCCTCAGTACTCAATAGTAAGGAAGAAAACAGATATAAAAAAAGCAATTAGGGGACAGTATGTAGGCAAAAGTCGTAAGTAAGTGGCTTCCCTTTGTTAAGAACAGAAAATCATGAATGGCAAACTCTGGCCGTTGATTGGTCGCTATTATTAGGAATCCACTTTATCTTCTGAGATGACCGTTATTAAAAAAGAAATCTACATTTAGATGAGTTTCTATTGCACGATATAGATCTCTTGTTGTCCCTCTTCCGCTTAGAACTTTAATGAACAAGTTGACAAGTAGTATTTATTTTAGTTTCTTTGTCTTTTTTTAGAATATCTTAACATATGTGTGTGTGTATGTCTATGGATGTTATGGAGTGTGTGAGTGTGTGTTTCCGGGGTGATATATAAAGGGAGTATTTACTGTTAGTTTTAGAGAGGGAGCATTCATTAAATGTTTGTCTTATAGAATGATGCAAGATAAGTGGCGCAGTCGTAAGCTGTATTAAGTAAGCCAGACGACTCCAGAAAGCCAGAGTGTAAAGGGGAAAAGACGCTATTAGTCTTGTGTGGTTTGTCTGTCAGAAACTAGAAGAGAAAATTAAAATTGTACATCATGATATTTTTAGATCATTCAAAGTTCTGATGCAACGGCTGCTTTTTTCTTTTCCGAAAGTGAACCATTTAATTTTTAAAATTATATATGCAAGCAGATTTTTCAACAAAAAAAAAAAAAAAACACCACTTTTAAATGAAAAACTTCATGGGAAGTAAGTTTTTTAAAACGGTCACAGACTTCTTCATCCACTCAGGCTTCATTCATAGATTCGCGCATTGGTAAAAGAAATAGCATCTAAGGTCATAATGGAAAAGTGTCAATGGATCATTACAAAATATATTTTCCCTTTATCAACTAACTTATTAAATGGAATACTAATTCAAATGTTGTTTTAAAAAAGAATTTTGACTCGAACTTCGTTTTAATTGTTAATTTTAAAAAAAAACTACATTTTTTAGCGAGCAGTTTTGACATATCCTCATCATACACTTGACAACAATCTAAATAAGACTAAATAGAGGCCAGATCTAGATCTTTGTAGATCTAGATTTAGATTTAATTGTATTAAACAATTTGAACAAAATTTACATGATAATCTATTAAGGAAATAGCTTATCTTCTTATAGCTTAGACGTGAAGATTTATTATTATTTATTTATTATGTAAGCAGTTGTATCACATCATGAAGTACATTTGATGAAAACAGAATAAGTGCCCATACTAATCCTGATCATAATATTGGTCTAGCTCTGGATCTTGTAATTTAAGATTAAACGTCTAGTTCTAGATTCTATTTCTAAATTCTAGATCTAGTCTCAGCTCCGAGAGTTGCGGGGTAGTTTGTCTGCAGAGTCACTTGACCTGTATGGGAGCTTAAAGGCACTACGCCTAACAGCAGAGTTTCTCGCCAAGGCTCTACGGGAGGACTTTAGATCTAGTCTAGATTTATTGTGACTTAGATTTGTTTAGATATCAGTGTATTGTATTTCATCTCAAGCTGACTTTGTCTCTAGTGCAATAAACGTTTAGCTGTGTTTACCAACACGTTAGTTATTCAAGTTATATGCCAAGTAGTAAAGTCTAAGAAGTGAAAATATAATACGCCTAAAGAGGTTTAGTTGTCTGACAGCAGTTTGGTGCTCTAAGTCAACAGCCTTGAACAACAGAGGTAGGAGGGGAGGTTTCCCCGCTGCCCTTATGTACTCATCAAACACATTGCATCGACACCATTATCTTTCTTTTCCACATCTTCATGCTTATCTTCCCACACATTATCTTTCTCTTCATTATCATTCTCATCATCCTCATCATTCTCATCATTCTCATTCTCATCATCCTCATCATTCTCATCATTTTCATCATTCTCATCATTCTCATCATCCTCATCAATCTCATCACTCTCATCATTCTCATCATTCTCATCATCCTCATCATTCTCATCATTCTCATCATCCTCATCAATCTCATCATCCTCATCAATCTCATCACTCTCATTATTCTCATCATTCTCATCATTCTCATCATCTCACCATTCTCATCATTATCATTGTTCTCATTATTCTCATCATTCTCATCATTCTCATTATTCATATCATTCTCATTCTTCTTATCATTATCATCATTATCATCATTCTTATCATTATCATCATTATCATTGTTCTCTTCATTCATTATTATCATCATTCTCATTATTTTCATCATTATTATCATTCTCATTGTTCTCATCATTCTCATCATTCTCATTTTTCTCACCATTCTCATCATTCTCATCATCCTCATCAATCTCATCACTCTCATCATTCTCATCATTCTCATCATCCTCATCAATCTCATCACTCTCATTATTCTCATCATTCTCATCATTCTCATCATCTCACCATTCTCATCATTATCATTGTTCTCATTATTCTCATCATTCTCATCATTCTCATTATTCTCATCATTCTCATCATTCTCATTATTCATATCATTCTCATTCTTCTTATCATTATCATCATTATCATCATTCTTATCATTATCATCATTATCATTGTTCTCTTCATTCATTATTATCATCATTCTCATTATTTTCATCATTATTATCATTCTCATTGTTCTCATCATTCTCATCATTCTCATCATTATCATTGTTCTCATTATTCTCAACATTCTCATCATTCTCATTATTCTCATCATTCTCATCATTATCATCATTATGATTGATCTCATTATTCTCATCATTATCTTTATTATCATTATTCTCATTATTCTCATCATTCTTATTATTCCCATCATTCTCATCATTCTCATCATTATTATCATTATCATCATGACTTCCGTCTCTCAAGTCCTGTGGGTCAAACGCCACCCGAATCAGTCCAGGAAGAGACAAGCACGGCTCATTCCCTCACTTTGTTTAACCACGCTCCTGATGAATGTTCTTCACGAGGGCAGCAAGATGTACTATCATGGTCAAAGAATCATAATTATTTTCATCACTACAGGTTTTAACAAGCAAAATACTTTTTAAGAAAATAAGATTATATACGAGACAGAACTACCCCACTACTGCTCTATCTCTCAATACTGCATGATGCATTTCTCTTTTTCAATATAAGCAAAAGTAATAATTAATTATTAATTATTCATTAATTATCAAACAGGTTACTTTTTTTTTTTGGACTCAGGTATTGTCATCAACAAGAAGTAATTGTTTCAACATGATCCGAGAATGGGATGTGGGAGAAATAACACGAACAAGATGTCTACTAACAAGAAACGTGAGTTGATCTAACATTTGTAAAAAAAAAAAAAAAAAAAAGGATATTTGTTTCTTCCTCAAAAATAGAAATAATAATAATACGGAAGATGTATTATTTCATCATCTTGGTTATGTTTTATTTACAGGCTATTGATCTAGCGATTCGTAGAGATATAAACGAGGGAGGATCTATATACTTTATTTTGGTAGAGATCCTCCCGGCATCATCCTCTCCTGGATACGTCTGTGGATGTATGTCTTAAATCAGAAACAGTAGCGATTCATTTAATAATTTATAACGCTTGTTAATTTTGAGTTTGCAAAGTATTAGGCGCTTCGGCGGGTGTCTAATGCAGATAAACCAAATGGAGGTAACACTCAACGAAGTCCAATAACATCGGCGTAAGGCCGAACAATCAATAGAAGCTAGTCGACGCTGATACTGAGCAAGAAGTTTAATAACAATGAAGGGAACCATCGAATGTCAGCTAACTCTCTACGGTTATAACAATCTTCCTTTCTCTAAGGCGTCCTAAAGTAGTCTGTTTACATCGGCTGATATTTCGCTCTGCCCCAAACCTAGTCTTGTTTTTACAAGTCACGTCATTGTCTCAAAATCAAATCTTCCCTTATTTCCAAAAACAAATAATTCATCCCTGATCGTGCCATAACAAAATAAATGTTGTATTTAAACAACTTCAATGTCATATGCGTTGTAAATTTATGTAACGGAAGTATGTGGCAGACGGTCAAAAATGGATGTTTGGATTCTGGTTCTTTCAAACTTCCTTCATGTCATTAGAATCAGAAGTACGTTTTTTTGTCGGTTCATATATTTTAAAATGAAAACTAAGGCTATAGCTAAACCAAAAAATAAAATAAATTATAATAATTATGAAGCGCTTGCAAATTTATTTTTTAATCATATAATAAAATAGTATAAAAATATCCCTCGTTTTGCTATTTCAATTTATTAATTCCCTTTGATTTCAAACATGATGAATCATTTGTGTATGTGGTAAACATTCACTGGAATAAAAACAGAAAACTTTGAAACTTTTGAAACAAGAAATAAAAAACTAAAATGAAACAAATAGTTCATTAATGAATGTGCGGACAATAATTATGACGTTTGAATGAATTTTTAGCTCACGATTGTCCATAAGAAAAAGAGATTTAAAAAAAAAAAAAACAACTAAATTGACAGCAGAGTAATAAAAATGTATTTATGTTGTAAGAATTGAGGTATTTTAGCGTTCAGTTGAAACAAGATGAGAGTGTGACGGCTGCTAATTTTGAGTCACAGATTAGGTCTGTATTTGGGGTTATTATGGATGCTGTTTGGCGCCATCATAGGGTATTTCTGAATAGGGTGCGATCACGTGGGAAGATTCCGAAACTCAATAAACCGGATGTTCTTATGATGTCATGAGATTTCGAACGAGGCTCAAACTTCCGACAACTGTTGAACAGTCAGTAATGAGGCGAAAACTTTTGAATGAAACGAAGACATGGCTATTAGATTATTAGAGCAGTTAAACGGTGGCTAAGTGGTGAAGCGCTTGGCTTCCAAAAGGAAAGAGTCAAGATTCGAATCCCAATGAAGACTGGAAATTTTAATTTCGGGATCTTTAGGGCGCCACTGAATCCAATCAGATATAGTGGGTACCTGACCAGTTGAGAAAAGTAAAGGCGGTTAGTCGTTGTGCTGGTCGCATGACACCCTCATTAACCTTGGGCCACAGAAACAGACGACCTTTTGATCATCCGCCATATAGATTGCAGGGAGCGAAGGTAGTAAAGGGTGCAAACACCAAGTCCAGCGAAGATAAAACAAACATTCAAACTCTATGCATTGACTATGACTTGGTTTACTAGTCCCGGTCTCTACTACGGTTATTTACTGATTTAGATCAGTGATGCCTAAAATACGGCCCACTGGCCAGATCCGGCCCGCGACGTGGTTCCATTCGGACCGTCAAAACGTCGGCACAAAGTGGAGAAAATCACTCCCTCCAAAAAAAAAAAAGAGGTTGAAAAATGTATTTCGCCTCCTAAAGGGCTCTCATATTTTCTCTGACGGATTGGTACCATGACCTTTAAAGTTTGTGCGTTTATGAACAGGGATTCTGAATGTAGAATCTACCAGGAAAAATGGGCGAATCTTTACTTTTTTTGTGGAACATGATAATAAGCCAACATCTTTGTTTTATAAAGAAAGTGTGGCTGTTTTTTAAAAAATAACAACATATATATCGGCTTTATAAAATAAGTTTGGCGGCATTATTGGTTTGAACCACTAATAAAAGATTAACTACAACTAGCGATTGGAGGATCGATAGAAATATTCACCAAAAGGAGACAAGAAAATGAGTCGGTTTTAAAGGTACCTACACTGTAAATTGTAAATAGAGAAATAAAGTTTTTTTTTAGGAGTGAAAAAAATATAATCATGAAATATCACATGAATTCAGAAATTAATCTGGGGGGGGGGGGGGGGGGGGGGGGGTTCTGGTAAAATAGTTTAGAACAATTTCATTTAGTTTTTGTAAATGTTTGGTCATGTGGCCCTCGAGACGGGTGTTGAAAATTGGAATGGTCCGCAGGCCAAATTTGGTTGGGCATCACTGATTTAGATATATAGGCCAAATTTGGTTGGGCATCACTGATTTAGATATAGACAGGCAGGTTTTTAATAAAATGCGTAATTTTATTTTTTCCGCTGTTTTATTTTTTGTTTTGTTTTTGTTTATTTCATTTGGGACCACCAAATTCACTTCGCATTCAATTCGCATTTAGTTCCCAATAATCCAAGGCTGGTTCTGCCAAAAAAAAAATAAATTTAAAAAACAAACACACACATAAACTAGAGAGAATTCGTCTCTGTCAACATGGTAGTCAGCAGAGACGCGAAAAAGTCGCAAGTCCAGGAGAGTAGCTTACGAAATTTCATTGAATTTTAGCAAACTATCCTTTAAAAAAAAGTATTTTTTGTTTTATTTAACTTGTTTTTAAAAGTGTCTTTAATGTCGTCACACCTTCTTTGAGGACATTGACCACATCTATATTGAACTGAAATCTGTTTCTGGCATTCTGTTGACACTAAAGCCAATATCTCCTATCTTAATTTATTGACGCTAATGTTACGATCTCTTATCATTGTCAAGCTAGCGCTTAAGTCCTAATTAAAACGACGTCAATTAATTCGTTAACTCTTTCTCTCCGAACTGACGATACCAGCGTTGATTCCACCAGAATATGGTAAATAATTGCGGAGAGAAAGAGTTAAGGCTCTAGTTTTTCGTTACCCTGGGCCCTTAAGGCTTTGTTTACATCTGACAATGGACCTCATTCACCAATCGTCAACAAAAAAAAACATTTATCCACGTGATAATATTGATAAAACAATGAAAATTACGTATCACGTGACAGCCTTTATGGATCGCGTAATTGGTATAGAAGATATAGAGATCCACTTGGCAAAATGTTGTTTACGATTGGTGAATGAGGTCCATTGCAAAGAGAAGTGAACACATTCAAGCCTCATTCCGAAAGAACTGTCGACATTAGTACACACATTATTTTTAATTACACACACGACACACACACGAAACACACATATACACGTACATACCACTACACTCACTCAATCAGACCCACTTTCCAATTTAAACAAGGCTCACACACAATCGGACTATCGATTGATTGATGGATTTAAATTCTCATAACGTGACCTCAATATAACAATGCCTCAAGGTATGAAGAATACATAAAGGTCTGTTTTTGAAAACAAAAATCAAAAAAAAAATCGCAATAACAAAAAAAAAAAAATCCATAGGAGCTCTTCAGCGCTTTTTTTTTTCTGTCTCGAAATTTACGTCATTTGAAAATGATGTCCTTTCATATCTGAACAAGAGCAACAGTTCTGATGACGCAATAAACCAGGACAGACTTCATGAATAACCATTGGGCCATTCTTGGATTGAAGTGAACTTGGAAAAAAAAAAAGGATGAAATGCATTTTTAGAATGTCATTTTGCCTGCTGTCACAAAGTGACCATTTTGCTGAGCTGCATTGTGTGTCTCTTTTGCTACATTTCTTAATGCGTCATAAATGCTGTCTGTCGGAATGTGTCTCGTTTGCTTCAATGTTTCAATGAGTTAATTTTGCTACATTTCACAACGTCTCACTTTTGCTACATTTCACAATGTCTCACTTTTGCTACAATTCACAATGTCACACGTTTGCTACAATTCACAATGTCACACGTTTGCTACAATTCACAATGTCACACTTTTGATACATTTCACAACGTCTCACTTTTGATACATTTCAGCGTCTCACTTTTGTTACATTTCACAACGTCTCACTTTTGAAACATTTCACAACGCCTCACTTTTGATACATTTCACAACGTCTCACTTTTGTTACATTTCAGTCTCTCATTGTCTTAAAAACTAGCTTCATATAGCGCAACATTCATGCTTATTGCATGCTCAGGGCGCTATAGTCCAATCTCTTTTGTGGACCAGCAGATGAAGGGGTGTATGGGAGAAGGTTTTACGTGCTGCCTTTAGGCGCTCACTAAACCAAACTATGCTCGAGTCGGGTGCTAAGCCCCGTAGTAATCAAAGCAGCCAAGCTGTTTAAGCCTCTCGGACCCATCTTTTCTATATTTCGCAATTTATCCTATTTGCTGTCAATGAATGCTAATTAATCTGCCGTTCAAAATCAAAATGTATCGGTCGATTCACATTCTTATATTTTACATTTTAGTTTAAGATTTAATAAAAAAAGAGAAAGACTGTACAGTTCACGTTGCTGTTGAGTTCAAATCGCAGTTCAAGCGAGACTTCTAAAAATCCTCAAAAGCACTATCATTATTTGTTTGGTGTTATTAATTTCTGACTTTTTGATAATTTGTAAAGTGAAGATTATAACATTCTAAGCCAGTGGTTTTAACTTCATATCTTGACCTATTAAGGGTCTGACATTAAACTTCAAAAGTCTAAGGCGCACTCTATACCACTCTATTGTACACTTTGGTTTCTTATAGTTATAATGTTTTTTGTTTCGTGTAATGCACAAATTGTAAGATAAATTTCCATACGGACAATAAAGATTATTATTATTATTATTATTATTGAAACCATAATTTTGTACTAGTAATTAAATTGTAAAATCTTACTTGCACAAAATAATGTAAATATCATAGATCAGGTATGTTAAACCTAAAAACTTTCAATTAATAAAAATTGATAACACCATTGCAGACTCCTTGGCCCAACGAATCGAATTAGCACCGCATACCGAGCAGGCTTTGAGTTTTTATCATGCTCTGGTTAATGATCGAAATAATAGAAATGGAAAGGAGGTTTGAGTGCTGGGACAAGTCCCAAAAAAGCCCGCGGAGTCTGGGAGCGCATAAGGCGCCCTGACTGCACTTCCCCGTGGTGGAGGCTGTCCAGGCCTGAGCAAGCTATTATAGCACAGTGCAGGGTTAGGCATGCCGTCCTGTTAGCTCATATTTCCCAAGACTATGGCTAAACCTTGACTCACGGCGCACCCGCTGCGGGAAAAAAGAGGAAACAGTGTCTCTTATAACTTTTTGACTGCCCCGGACTTGCTGATATCGTTACGCCAGATCTGGGAAACAAAAAATTCTCTATGGTGACATGTATACACTACACAAAAATAGGGTTTCTTTCCAGGGCTTTTGCAAGAGAGGATTTGTATCTCTCAAGCTATCACTAAAATAGAGTTTGATGATGATGCTGAATTAATTAAAAACTTAGCGACATTAAACGCTAAGAACTGTAAGACTGTCAATGTGCCTCTTCCTAGTAGTGCAATATACACAGAGTACAGTCTCCACAGTCTGATTACTTGGTGTTGTCAATTACCCATTGGATATATTCACACTAAAGGACATTCGCAATAATCCTCTCGTTGTGCATACCGTTGTGTTGTCATCTTATTCTACAGTTCTGAAAGAAATCGCAATACAGATTATTAAAACATTTTACATTTACATTACATATCTTTACTTTCACTTTATGTACACCGGAAACACCAATAGTTTGCTATTCATGAAGCTGCCTTCGTTTTATGAAAACCTCCATTTCTTAAAATTACAAAGCTTATTCTGTCTGACTGTTCAAAAGTTTGAAAAAATTTTTTTTTTCTAATTTGCATTTCTCGGATCAAGTTAAAACCGTGCACAATTATTCATTAAACCTAACCTGACAAGTCACAAATCAATTAAAAAAAAATTAATTAGTTAATTAATTGTTGGTGATTAATTTTTTTTTCATAGCAAAATAAGGGGGATAAATGATACTTAATAAGGATGTATATATGGATTTAATCCCATTATTACGTTTTTACAACCTTTTTCTCCCACTTGCCATTGTCGGAACAAGTTGAACTTTTACATCAGTATTCATAGTCGATGACAATACATGAATCAATCCAAAAATTAACCAATAAGTAAATCATTTAGTACCAATTAATTCATTGCGTTTTATAAAGCAGAAATGAGCTAGACCCTGTAATTTACAGATAATGGCAGTAATTAGCGGTTCTTTCCCTTAGATAAGCCTTTTCTTTTTTTTTTTACAATTTTTGTCTTCTATCGCTTGTTTAAAAAAAAGTTTTGACTTATGTTTTTTATTTTGTTAGAGCGTGAAGTTTCGATGTCGGTATCTAAAAATATAAAAACTGCATTTTGAGTGTTTTCTCACCAATTATACATTGTGAGCTCATAAATTATTTCTAACTTCAGTGTTTACGCAAGCGTGATGACACATACATGTTGTTTATCCACTTTCGACAGCAAAGAGTGAAAGCGTGAAGAAATGTCACCATACATTTGCAAGTGTTAAATCGGAAAAGGTTTCGGTATGGTATTAAAATTTATGAAACATTCACAAAACCAATTTTTATATTCCTTTTTTTTTGTGTAAGGCCCTTCCATTCTCAACATCTTTGATTTGAAACTCTAAAGAGTGACTTATTAGGTACGTGACACCCAAAGCAACTATATAATTTAACTCTCATTGACACAATATGTGTATACGTTTATCATGCAGAGGATGAATTGTTTTGTTCTTTAGGCCATTTTACAA
This sequence comes from Biomphalaria pfeifferi, assembly GCA_030265305.1. Classification (NCBI taxonomy): domain Eukaryota; kingdom Metazoa; phylum Mollusca; class Gastropoda; family Planorbidae; genus Biomphalaria; species Biomphalaria pfeifferi. The sequence continues at coordinate 2,203,690 of JASAOG010000052.1, forward strand.
TGGTATTAAAGCTGACATTCTGATATCAACTTCGCATGAGATGTGTTAGTAAAACTGTCGCATGATAGAACTATTATACTGCCATGGTCATGGTCGAAATTCGTTATAAGGAAACAAATTTCATTGTTGTCCCCCTTACCTGTGATGAGGATGTATCAGGTCTGCAGCAATACCATCCTTTGAAGGGAAATAATAAGGCTTGCCTTCGAAGTCCGAAGATAAATGAGAAATCTAGTATTTCCCGTGGCTACGCAGCCCCTGCTGCGACCTACATATTTTGCCACATCCAGGTCAAGCATAACCATTGTTCGCGAAGGGGAAATAATCTTCCTAGAAATATTCAGGACCTTAAAGATGTCTTTAAGGTCAGCGGGATGCGCCCCTTTTGGCTGATATCATGATTGGATGTATTATGATTTTATTTAACTCCTTATATACTTATATATAGATGTTACTATTGTCTCTTTCAACACCCATTAGGGTCAATAGCCATTTAATTCTGCTGGGGGAATATAATGCCTGTTTGTAAGATCAATACTTTTGCGAGATCCCAGATTTAGTATTTAAAAATAACTAAATTTCCCCTTTCAGACCTTGCGATCTATATGGCAGATGATGTAAAGTTCATCTGCTTCTGTGGCACACGGTTAACGAGGGTGTCATGTGGCCAGAACAACGACCAACCGACTTTACTTTTTCCCATTTAGTGTCAGGCACTCAATAGAGCTGGGTGGTCTCAGCTGCGCCCAAAAATATCTAAGATAAAAATCTCACTCTTCACCATGATTCAAACCCGGGAACCCCATTTCGGGAGCCAAGCGGTTTACCGCACATCCACCTAGCACAGCGCCGCCTAGCATTTAAATGATACATCAATTTTAAAAAAAATGCTTAGATTTAGAGAAAAAATAAGATAGAAAACAACAGGTGAGTGAATATGTCATTATATAACTGAGGGCGCATTTCGTATCACGCAATGTTAATTGTATTATTAAACTTAACTTCCAATGCCGAGCAGAGATTCTGTAAAACCTTTTTTTTTTTATTGTACAGCCTGACATGGTTGTATTCTCCCTTGATACAGGAGGACCAACGCCATGATTCGAATGTAATATTAACATTTGATTAATGTCAACATTTTTATTAGATTGATAAAATGTAATAAAATGATTGATACAATGTGTGTTTTAAATTCAAACTGTAATATTTTATTGATGTTTATTTTATTATTATCATATTACTATATTTACATCCATTAAGGACATTACAACATTTGGCATGGGAGGGTGGGGGGATTTATCATTTCAATTTGAAAAGTAGATTGATTATCAAGGCTTAGCCAAAATGTCTAAAAAATAAACAACAACACAATAACAACAACAAAAAACATGAGATTGTAATGAGTGTGATTCAAACTCTGGACAATCATGTCGTCATTCTCATGTGCTAACCCTCGCAGCCAGTTGGATGTAAATGGTTGACCTCGTCACTCCCGAGAGGTCAATAGTTGCTCCCTCCAAGAATGTCCCACTACGTCAAAAGCATCACTAATGAGGAAAACACGTCATTTGGACTCGTTAGCCTAAAATCTTCAATTTAATCACGCTAAAATTTCAACACCAAAAAAAGAACAATAAATGATTGGTTTTAAAGCTGTTTGTCTTCACGTACCTTACATGTCGAGTCAATGAAAACAGAAGACTCAATTCATATCACTTAATAAACGAGAAAAGACTCAAAGAGAAAATAAAATAAAGTCAACTTACGAACCCGCCCCCACTAAAAGTAACAATATTTTTGTAAAGTGACTGAAGCCCGCAGGGACCAAGGCTCCGTACATCGACCTGCAATATCCTTAAGTAACTGAATCTGGGATTGGCCCATCGCTCACGATTCTTTCAAACCAGCGCGCAACTTAAACAAGGGAGAATACTGAAGAAAGCCTTGTGATAGCACTGTTCCGGCACGTCCCGTTTGGTATGTCTATTTAGACATAAAATGTACCATCGTTTGCTTAATACTTCACTTGGTCCTTCCTTCTATAGCCACAATGGTTGTGAGGAAAAAAAACTATTTAGTATTAAAAAAGCATTTGAAAGTTTCTAGTGAACCTACATGACATTATTGGGTCATTAAGAAATTAAAGTCATTCTAAACATACCATTCTAAATATTAAAAGAAAAACATTAACAAATACTTAAAAATGTATATGCATTACATTTCATTAGATGTACTTGTATCGGTTAGTTTGGATCAGTCGTGTAATTAAATTTGTAATAGATTTGAACTAACAATAAAAAGTATTTATAAAAATTAGAAAAAAAGGGGAACCACCTGAATTTGAGCTCATGGCTCAAGCCTTATCAAGCCAACACGTTAACCACTCTGCTAGCTAAGAGCTTATGAACATAGAATATTGTATAGTGATCTATTGTTTCTATAGCCTCGTCCTATTGTTCATGTTGTGTTCACTAGGACTTACACGAAAACCTATGAAAGGGAATAATTATGCTTACCCCACCACTTCATTTAATTACAATTTCTTTCCCTTGTTCGAGATACCAAAAGAAAAATGATTTATTATCAATAGTTAATTGACCAATTGTTGTTTTTTTAATTCTTGTGTTGTCAGGTAAAAGAAATAATTTTGCAAAATTTCAGATTGATCGGAGATTGGGTGTGGGAGAAATGACATGTTCAAGCTTTTTACCAGACAGACAGACAAACAGACAGAGTGAGTTGATATATGCTTTGTAAAAATTTATCTATGTATATATATATATATATATATAATTCTCTACGTCGCATAACCATGCGGGACACCACGCACGCATGCCGACTCTTTAACCCTCGATGAAAAAGTCATGGAAAGAAAACTCTTCTATATCTGCAAGTCGGATTGGAAATACCCCTCGTAACCTTCGCGGCGAAGAAGAAAAAAAGGGGGGGGGTCGTATGCTACGCCGCGGGTCGCCTCGTAATCTTATATTCTTTTCCTTTCAAAAAATATAGTCATCTTCTGAAATGATCATTTTGTTAACCTAGTCAAACTTGTCTATGAGACTAGCTTGTACTAAGTAACTAGAGCGCATTTCTCATCCAAGTAGCTAATGACCCAAGCTCTAGTGCCACCAGTAAAGAGAGATAGCTTATACGTATTTGTCCTAGCATACGAAATAAGAAATTTTCGTTGATTTTGACATTTTAAGGCTAACATTATTGTTTTTCTCTAATTTTGGATTAGAGACTTGATTAGAGACTTGATTTACTAAGTCATAGGTGTTCGATTCTGACCGACTCGTGACATGCTGTAAAGACTCCAGTTTAAAAAAAAAAGAGTACTTTGATAAATTTGTCCTTAATACGAAATAAAAAATCTTCCTTGAGTTTAACATTTAATTTCATCTTTAACATATTAACGATTCATGTTGTATTACATATGCAAATTTTAAAGAAACAAATTTCGTTGGTCAGATGGTTTTAGGTAAAGCGCTTAATCCCATAAAACAAAGGCCTAAGGTTTGAAATCTTAGATGACAGATTGCAAATGTGGCTCAAAAAAAAATTCAAACACTTGTCAACCGAAGTACAAGTCAAACTTGAAACCAATTTAAGAAACAGATAGCGTCATTGTCTTGGATGTATAATACATATACACCTTTTGGTTAGTTCTCTCAGAAATCTATTACTCTGGGTCCCATACCAACCCAAACTATGCGTCCTTGAAAGAAGCTGAACATGGTCAACTCGTGCCCTGTGGGTTGTGCCAAATTTATATCTGTTTCGTAAACTTTCAAAGACTACAGCCTATTTTGACAAACCAAGCCATTGGCCTTAGAGACGAAGATCCACCTTCTTAAAGACAAAGCTCATCCCATCGGCGACCCAAGCTTGCACCTCCTGGAAATCTCCTGTAATTGCAAAGCATATGAAGAAGTGCTGGAAATCTTTTGAAATTATTAAAATCTCCTGAAATTATTAAAATCTCCTGAAATTATTAAAATCTCCTGAAATTATTAAAATCTCCTGAAATTATTAAAATCTCCTGAAATTATTAAAATTTCCTGAAATTATTAAAATCTCCTGAAAAATTGACGAAATAGACAATTTTGGGGGTCCAATCCTACGCGCGCTAAATAAAAACACGGCATTGTCAGCCATTTATTGCAAGGCGAATGTATTTTCTAATACAAAATCTTAATTTTGATATTATGCTCATTCCTACCAAAATTGGGCCCCGCGCAATCCGTTATGTTAGCATATGGACATACAATTGTTGACGTCGACTCTTTTCAAAAAGAGACCCAAAGTATTACCTACTTTACTAAGTGATAACCGAAATACGCAAGACTTTTCAAGGGTCATTTTCTTAGACTCGGTGTTTCCCAATCTGTGTTCCACGAAACCCGAAAAATTTCGCGATGCCTGAATAGGTGTTCCGCGAACTACTGGAATAATTAACTAGTTGACCACTACGTAAATTTATCTCTCTTAAAAAAACAAAGTGTTCCGCTAAATACCTAGAAAGTGCCAAGTGTTTCATCAAGGAAAAAGCTCGAGAAGCACTGTCTTGGACAAAATAAAACACACTCTCTAAAGACATCAATAACATGGACGGCAGAAGCAAGGAGAGAGTATGCTGGGTCGTCTTCGCACTAACCTTAAAGTTCCCCTTTCAGACATTACGATCTAATGGCAGATGATGTAAAGGTCATCCAGTTATGATAATGAGGTTTAGAAGGTTGTCATGTGACCAGCACAATGATTAACCGCCTATACTTTTCACCGACTAATGTCAGGTACCCATTAAAGCTTGGTGGACTCATAGGCGCCCTAAAGATTCTGAAATTAAACACCCCAGTTTCCACCAGGATCTTAGCCCGGGAACCTCAGGTTCGGAAGCCAACCGATTTACCACTCAACCACCGCGCCTCCTTCGCACTTTAACGAAAGACCTAAAAGCTGTGGACTCCATTTGAGACGAAGCTACAGACAACATGGATGGAGACGTTTTTCTATGGAGACACCTTGCTGCCTTCGAGCGGAGCGGAAGGATCTAAGTGTAAGCAGGTCCAAGTTTCGCTATTATCAATGAAAACTATGATAGTGAAGAACTACTTCCGGTTTAACTATGTAAACCCTGCTACTCCTGCGATAACAGCAGAAAAGTATGTAGAGATGCGAGAGTAGTTGGGACAACTGTTCAATACAGATTAGTGGAGGCAGACGGGCGGGCGGGCGGAAACAATACGTGTTAGATTAATTAATTTCTAGAAGGAAGTCTAGCAATAATTATCATTAGCGAACACGCCCTCGAAGCATTAATTAAATACGTCACACTAGAGTGTAAAATATAAGCGTCTTTATGTTTATAATGAAATCATTATCTAGTTAACAGCTGGCTGGTCATTAGCTAGACGAGAAATTAACTTAAAGTTTACAGTGAGAAGAGGATGCGCTAAATGTGTTCATTAGCTCTGACGACATTTCCGTTAAAATGACATTTTAAAATCGTTGCATTTCAGTGTTGTTTTTTTCGCTTCTCTGTATTAAGAATAAAATATTTTTGCTTATGTTGGCAAATTTATTTATTGCAACGAAAAGAGCAATGAAAAGTGGAAAGCAATAGCTCGTTGCCACTTTGTACAGACCTGTGACGTGGCAACAAGCTATTGGTTTATGCTGCCCACGGGTTGCGATGTTGCAGGCGAGTGTTCTGGCCTACTATGACAATGAGTCTTGTTTCAATTCCCTTTCGTTTTGCCCAATTTCAAAAACATCATGTACGCAGACATTTTGGTGACATCATTCATTAGCCACTAGAAACACACACTCACACACAATCCATAACGATCCTACATTATATTCTTTAGGCAGTTGAATGCTCAAGTTATTTAATAGATGGTTAATGAATCTTAAGGATTTCTTTACACAGGCGCTGGACTTAGAGCTGGATTGCCAGATCTGTTAATTGTTGCTAGTTTTTTTATTTAGTTCGATACCGAGTACTTGGTATTTTAGATGATAACTTGTTCTTGTCAAAGCGCAAACTATATATTCCAAAAAAAAAGGGCTGTAGAGACGCGCTTTAAATGACTGCTAGTTAACGCACAATTATTACGACATTAATCCAAAGCGAGACTGTAGATTAGATATAGATAAAGGGACAGTTGAGGCTAGGCTTTCATAGAGGTAATATCGTTTATTATAGGGCTTGAGACTAGACTGTTCACTTTCTGAATAAAACAGTTATATTCTTATATACACCTGTTGATTGACTTAATTGTGGAGTGTCTTGATCTGAACGTCTGTGTCAACGAACTCACTAGTAATACTACGCGTACATCAACACGCAACCTATCTTCTGATCAGTACACATTATACAGACTCAGATTAGACATTTTGTCTACAGCGCATAGTCCAAAGTCGCTAGATCTCAAACGCGTCGTGTCCTAAGCATTGCTAATGTGAGTCTCTAACGTTATTGTCTAGAGGCCATTTCCGTTCTACGTTTTTTTAATGTACCGTCACGTCGCAAAGGAAATCCCCGATTATTCCCAACGTCTACGAGTCCAACCCATGGAGTCATTACAACAACATAAGTTATAGTTTAGGGTTCCCACTTGTTCAAGAGGCCATCCGCTAGGGCTCCTCAACCCGTGGGGTCGCGTCTCCCTTGGGGGTCGATTGACGATTTGCCAGGGGTCGCCTAAGACCATAAAAAATATTGATTGTTTTTGTCTATTCATCTATTGCTGTGTGGGTGGGGGTCGCGGCATGGTGGGGGATTGTAAAAAAGGGGTCGCGGAGCTTAAAAGTTTGAGAACCGCTGCATCATACGTCAACAATTACAGCGATATTTAGCAGAAGTCGCTAAAGTCTTACTCTAATCATGTTATTAAGACTTTAGGAGCAGTGGTGCTACCTTTGAAAAATAATATCCAAGAGGTGAAAGCAAGGTTTGAGGTAGTAGACATTCGCCAAGAGAACATTTTGAGTGGTGACACAGCAGAATGTTTAGGACTACTACAACAGATAGACTGTATACAATCCAAGGCAGAAGACGAGTTACAAAGAGAGTTCCCTGAAACGCTGAAAACAACTGGAACACTGCCAGGAGAATACAAGACTCAGTGACAGGAAAATGCTAAAGGAGTTATCCATCCACCACGTCGCTTAGCAGCATCACGTGTCATAAACCAGTTGTAGAACCCCTGTAATATCTGGTGACTAGTAGTCACTGAACTATTCCGTGCAGTTAGCACGAGATTTTGTTTGGTCGGAAGCTGACCACGAGGTGGACACCTCAGTTGATCTTAGACTCTTGTAGATAGAGGAGCGTTGTCATCTCCTCAGATATATTATATGAGCATGGAGTAATTATTATGTAGTTATGCTGTTCTTATTTCATCGGATTACATTTTATGCTGGCTGAAGTTGCCAATATCTTTTGTGAATTATTATTTTATTTATATATTATGTGAATAAAAATCATGTCTGCTACCAGCGTGTCTATTTATGACTCTAAATGTTGTGGTCGGAGAGTTCAGTATGTTAGCGTTCTCACGCACCTGCAAATCTAGTGCGTGCACAAAAGTATTTAGTTAAGAAAATCATTATAGTAGTACCAGAAGAGGTATCTACAACACACAACGACATTCGCGTCATCACGCATACAAGAACCAGGCCGTGACAATCACTACGAAATTAAGTTGAAGAAAAACTTAAAGAAATGCAAGCTGATGGATTTATTACTCCAGTACATGAACCTACGGAATGGGTTAGCTCCATGGTTGTTTCGTTTAGGAATGACAAAGTTAGAATTTGTATTGATCCAAAAGACCTCAATAAAACAATCAGACGGGAACATCACCCGATGAAAACTATTGAAGATGTGATCACTAACATTCCTGGTTCGAAGATATTCTCAGTTCTCGATGTTAGGGTTTATGCAAATAAAGCTTGAACGTGAATCTTCTTTTCTCACAACTTTCAACACACCTCTGGGGAGATATAGATGGTTACGATTACCTTTTGGTATCAAATCAGCGCCAGAAATTTACCAAAGAATTTTGGATGAAATGCTTCAAGGTATTGAAGGAGCACATGTCATCATAGACGACATTCTAGTAGCTGGTAGAGATGTTGAGCATCATGATCACATTTTGAAACAAGTCATGCAAAGAGCAACGGAATATAATCTAAAGCTGAACTATGACAAGTGCAAGATAATGTAAACAGAGTACCTTACATGGGCCATATCTTGTCAGAGAAAGGTTTAGAACCAGATTTAGCAAAGATAAAGGCAATTATTGACATGCCAGATCCTCAAGACAAAGATGAAAAGATTTCTAGGTTTAATTCAGTACCTAGCAAAATTTATTCCTAATCTAAGTCAAGCAGATGGTCCAATACGAAAGCTTCTAAAAGATGATGTAGAATTTCAATGGAATCATGAACAAAACAAGAGTTTTGTTGAATTGAAACATCTTTGTACAAACCCTCCAGTTTTGGCATATTATGATGTCAACAAGAACGTAGAGATAGAATGTGATGCAAGTAAAGATGGACTGGGAGCAGTATTACTCCAGTAAGGTCGTATAATTGCATACGCATCAAGAGCTCTCACAGATACAGAAAAAAGATATGCTCAGATTGAGAAGGAAATGCACTCAATTGTGTATAGTACAAGCAAATTTCACTGCTACATATTTGGTAAGGAAGTAACAGTTTATAATGATCACAAAACTCTGGAGCAAATCTTCAAGAAACCGTTATTGTCAGCACCAATGAGAATACAGAAGATGTTAAGACTACAGTGGTATGATCTGAAAGTCTGTTACAGAAAAGGCAAGGAAATGTTTATCTCTGATACACTTTCTCGTGCACATCTACCAAATACTGATATACAGACATAGGAATTTACAGATGATTCAGTGCATATGATCTCTGTAAGTGATTCGAAATTCAGTGAAATTCAAGACTGTACTTGCAAAGAACTTTCAATGCTTCGGGAAGTAATTATGATTGGCCAGACACAAGAAGTGAGACTCCAATTGAAATCAGGCCATATTGGGATTTAAGAGATCAGTTATCATCTTCGGATGGTATTATATACAAAGGTGTGAGAATTGTCATACCACCAAGCTTACGTAAATACATGCTAAATCTGATTCACAAGTCTCACTTAGGAATAGTCAAGTGTAAGCAGAGAGCCATAGAAATCATGTATCGGCCAGGCATGAATGCAGACATTGAAGTGACAGGGATTGTCGCAGGTGTGCTGAACATCAGAATCAAAATGTGTCAGAGCCGCTAATACCTACTAAGACACCAGATCTCAAGGTGGTGAAGAAACACTTTGACTCCGAGAAACAGTCTCAGAAACATTATTATGATAAGAGGAAAGGAGTTAAGAGTCATAATCCACTACAAGACGGAACGGCAGTCAGAATGCAACTTAATTCTAAGTGGAAACCAGGAACAGTAGTTTCGAAGCATTCTAAGCCTAGATCATATAATGTCAAAAGTGGAAATTAGGTCTACAGAAGAAACAGAAAACACATCAGAAAGTCTTCTAAGAAAGCAAACAGATTTGACAATAATTATGACTTTCCAGATGGCATCTCAGAACAACCAGAAACACTAGATCTAGAGAGGCCAAGATTACAAACAACACTAGATGTAGAGCCGCCACTACACAGTGTTTCTTCTGACACCTCTAGACCACGTGAACCTTATGTAACACGCTCAGTTAACAAACCCAAGAGACTTGCTTTGTGATTAACTGAATTGACTTTTTAGTTGACTAGTTTGTTAGTTATTCTGATAAGTAGATTTTCTGAATTAAAGCAGAGAGATGTAATATAATAGTATTATATGTACATTTGCACACTAGCGCGTCAGTGCAACACCGCTTTTGTTTACGTAATAAATATGTCTTCCCCATGGACATAAATAAATATAGAATGGCCGATTAAATAGTTTTATGAAACGAAAATTTGTGACTTACAATTTTGTGTACTTTATTATACAGCATTTATGAGCAGTATAAAAGTTAAGTATTCATATCTATTTTAGCCATAACCTATATATTGTAAATAAGGAGGCAGTGTAGTTTTTTTAATCTCTAAGAAAGAAAATCATGCAATTTTTCATAATTTGGAAATCCGAATACAATAGATATACATGTTTTCAAGTTACATGAAGTTACTTCCTTTTTCTAGTCTATATTTATTTATGTCTATGGTCTTCCCTCTTATACACTAGTTTGTTATTTGTGTAAAACAAATATTCTACAATATGTCCACTTTTTTATTTTTACTGGACCAGTATCGCCATTCCCTCCCTTTCACGTCAATCCTTGCCCCCCCCCCCCCCCCCCCGCCAGACCCTTTAAAAAAACTTTTCTATTTCACAATACTTCTTTGTTTCATTCAATCTTTCGATATTGAGCCTTTTTATTCTATGGCTAGAAAAAACAAAAAGAGGGGGGGGGGGGGATATCTTTTGAGTCTTGTGTTGGGTCCAAGGCTCGATGTTTGCAAGACCGGAAGTAAGAAGGTGATTAAATTTCTATTTCCCGGGGGTGAAAAAAATCTAGTTTGATGATGTTTATTGTCAGAGATCGAGGGGAAGTAACCGCAGGCACAGTGTCGTTCCTCTGGTGGATAAACTATGGTTCATGTCTAGAACAGTTATCCCCCTTTCTACCCAGTTTCCCCCAATATGATTTTTTTTTTCTTAGCTATTTTTACAATCCAACCTATTGGGTAGACTGTTGACCAATACTTTAGACTTTGTGGTTTTGAAAGAATGGCTTCTACATTTATGATGTCTCGGTAATGACGATGAAATGACTGTTGATGGACTCTATAAGGTTCTACAGAACGTACATTTTGTAGTCAGGGATTGATAGTTTGATTTAGTGTGATTAATCTTTATACGAAACACACACACACACACACGCACGCACACACACACGCACGCACACACGCACGCACGCACGCACACACACACGCACGCACGAACGCACACACACACACACACACACATATATATATATATATCATCGGCGTAGCCAGGGGGGTGTTGGAATTTAGAGAATTTAGTGATTCTGATGTACTGATTTATTTTTTATTGATAATACTAAACCATCACCTGCCCCAGCACAGCCAAGAGGGTTTTAAGTTTAAAACCCCATACCAGGAGGTTTTGCAGTTAAATCCCTCTCTTCTATAAAACAAAACAAAATTGCAAATGGCAATCCCCAAATTCCAAAAGCACAGTTATGGAAGATTTCGATTTTAAAACCCCCTCCAAAATTTACGATAAATCCCCTCTTCAATACAAAAAAAGCAAATTACGCACTAAAAATTAAATGAGCGTAGCCAAATGGGTTTTGAGTTAAAACCCCCTATCATCGGGGTTTGAAGCTAAAGAATACCTCTTCAATATAAAAAAAAAAGCAAATTACGCACTCAAAATGCTATGAGCATAGCCTAATGGGTTTTGAGTTTAAAACCTTTAGCATGATTTTAAGCAAAAAAAAAACCTCTTTAATACTAAAAATAAAAAAGTATACACTCAAAATTCTATGAGTGTAGCCAAAGGGGGTTTGAAGCTAAAAAATACCTCTTCAATATAAAAAAAAGCAAATTACACACTCAAAATGCTATGAGCGTAGCCAAAGGGATTTTCAATAATCGTTTCTAGTAAATTACTTTCTCTTTTTTAAATCCTAAACAGCCTATTGTCGATATTTTTGAAATTTTTTTAAAGATGAAAATACAGAACAATTTGATATCGATAATAAAACTATTGTGACGTATTGTCAAAGAATATAAGTGTAATATTAGTCCATTATGCGATTTCATTTGACAAAATTTATTTTTTATAAAACAATATCCGGAACATTTTTAAAGTTAATTTTACAGTCAGTATAGAAAAAACAAGGTTACAAAGACAGTTTGTGTGGAAACACAAACTCAAAATCGGCCCCCGAAGAGGTCCACCCAGGCAGGCTTCAATATTTTCAGAAAGAACAATGAGCCTTTAGTTGGGGAAAAGTAAATGCAATTTGTCGTTGTACTGGCCACTTGACACCCTCGTTAACCGTGGGCCACAGAATCAGATTACCTTTACACGTCGTCTGCTTCGTATACCACGGGGGTCCGAAAGGGGCACTTTACATCTAGTGCATTAAAAACATTAAAAAAATACGTTCCTATTTTCAATACGCCCAGCTAATGCTCGAATCTTAAAAATGTTAAATGTTTAAAAATGTTGAAAACAAAATAGGTCTAGGGTGTAAGGGATATTCATGCTATAGACGTGAACGTCAATGACCAACACTTTAAACTCGCGTTGACCCACATCGAATTGTAAACATAATAAAATCCACTCTTCTTCTGGCTAGTATCTTGGGTATAATGCAAATCCCCTTCTGTTCAACTATTCTACATTAGCCAAAGAATATTACATTTAACAATATAAACTGGATCCAGACTTTCTACTACTGTAAATGATGCGCTTATAAACACCTGGGATGCTGTCTCGTCTAATTATACGTCGTTATTTATCTACCTCTAATACTAATCAACCTTCTTCTGCACTCTCGCCATATTCGTCTTCTTGTTCACCTATTCTGCTACATCATTCGTCTGTCTGACTACGACACTACTTTTACCGTCACTAGGGGATAACTGAGAGTATATATATATATATATATATATGCCAAAACTAACATACTCTCTAACTAAACTAGTCCACTACCTTATGAAAATTTGAGAAGCCCTAATGTAGCAGGAGATGCAGATTAAACACTCTATGAAATAAAGCCAGCCTTATAAAGCTGTACACTGATTTAAATTAGATTCTTTCGTCTAAATTAGGTTAAATAGAGCCTAAAAATACTGATAAATTGCTTTTAGCTTCAATGGGAGCGTACCATAAAACTTATTAATTAAGCTTTGTTATTAGTACATGTCCGAAACCCCCCAGACAGTGCCTCATGTAACCCTTTCGGTACCTCATGTACAAAAAATAAATTAATCATATTCTTAAAATGCTTTTGGAAACCCACAGCCAGCGGATGATAAATGCGGTCCTGATTGAACTCGATGGACGATCAATCATGCTTTAGATAATGCATACAAAAATCTTCAATCTTTCAAGCAGAACAATCATTACGTTTAATGTCATAGTGGCTAAGAGTATATAAAATTTGTGACCCCTCCAAAAAAAATAATATCGTTAATCAATTTTTTGACGCAATTCAAATTATATTCATTGGTATGGAACTAAGAACAGGACACACACCACTATTAAATTACCACCTGAACAAAATGAACTCCACACAGTCCCACTTTGCAGACACTGCGCCCACCCATTTGAAACCGTAAACCATATCCTCTTTGAATGCCCCTCCTTAATCCACCTTAGGCAGACCCTACTTCCACTCCAGCCCAACATAACCAACACCCTGTACGGCAGTGCTGAACAACTGAAGAAAACAGCACACTTTTTTCCTTGGCACAGTCTGCAAAAGAGCTCACAGCTCAGCAGCAATAACTTGGCTAGAAGAAGAAGAAGAATGGGGCCTATATATTATGATATCCAGATGTTTAATATGATAGGTAAGTGCAGTACAGTTGTCATATAGGTAAATGCAGTACAATATCAATCTAGGTAGGGGAAGTACAGTTTTAATATAGGCAAGTGCAGTACAATTTCTATTTATGTAAGTGCAATTCCACTTATAGTCAAATGGTGTACTATTGAAATATAGTTGAAATATAGTTTATTTAGTTGAGTACGGTACAATTTTAATAAAGTAAGTACTGTACAATTTTAATATTGGTCAAGCGGTAAAATGTTTATTTAGGTACGTACAATACATTACTTTCTAATATTGCATCGTCTATAGAACTGGCAGTTATCTTCATAAAATTAGGCCAAACGATTGATTTTATGCATCTGTAATTACAGTGTAAGTATCGCTTTTTTTTCTCTTTCTACATACAGGAATTCCTTGGTGCGAGGTATACAAAATTAAAGACAATCAATCCATCAGTTTACGTAGATGGCTTTCTTAGATAATAGGCATTTCGATTGCATGCTGGGACATGCGCCATCACAATGGCTACGCCCATTCACATCCGAGGAAAAATAAAACTTAGAAAAGCATAAAAAATGTAGTTACTACACATCTTTTATATCTTTTTTTTTTTTTTCACTAGTGAGAGTAGAAATTTATAGCCTACACTTAAAATAACTAAGCACGTCATGGATTGTGTACGCGATATGCTTGGTCATTTTACAGCAATGTTTAGTTGGCGATAAAACAGTGTATGAAAACAATTGACGAACTTGGTAATAAATTGTGTATGATAATAAAAAAAATAGAGTGCAGGTAAATGACAACATGATAACAAATAACTTAAGATAAATGGTTCTCCTTTCAATAACTGCAACATAAGGGAACAGAAGATGTAGAGCTTATCTGTCTATATGACCGGCTGTTGACGAGGGTGTCATGTGAACAGCACAATGACCAACCTCTTTTAATTCCCCAAGGTATTTCATGTACCCATTAGAGTTGAGTGGACTCAGGGACGCCCTAAAAAATCCCGAAAATAAAACTCCCAACCTTCACAGAGTTTCGAATCCAGGACTCCAGACTCGGAAGTGAAGCGTTTAACCACTCAGTTACCGCGACCCCAAAATAAACCGTGCAATACTTTTTGTGACACGCAGACCCAGGTCTGACCTACTTATTTTGCCAAAGCCGTTACAGACCGAAAATAGATTTTGTTTTTGTTCTCATTTTTCGCCTTTCTTCGACCGCATTAACCCCAAAATCCCGCATTTTAAAAATCCCAGTTCTCACCGGGATTCTAACCCAAGACCCCTGAGTTGTAGGTTAGCCGCTTTACCGCTCGGCCAACACGCGCCTACAAATTAGTAATAAGCAATGCTTTTTAAGGGGGCGCGATAGCCGGGTCATTAAGCGCATGGTTTCCGAACCTGGGTTCCTGGGTTCGAATCTCGTTGAATTTTGGGATTCTTATGGCACCCATGAGTCCACCCAACTGTAATTGGTGCCTGACTTTAGTTCGGGGAAAAGTCAAGGCTGTTGATCGTTGTGCTGGCCACATGGCCACCCTACTTCTTAAACGTTGGCCAAAGAATCAGATGACCTTCACATCATCTGCCCCATAGCTCACAAGATCTGAAGAGGGAACTTTACTTTACACTTAATAAAGTTTGTTAAATGATAATAATATACTGCACCTTAAAACATTCAGGTAAAAGTCACTGTTTAGATAAGAATACTTAATAACGTCCACATCATAGCGGGTAACAAATCCACTTCAATAACATGTATCCAGCTCTATAAGTCCAACAAATAATTACTAAAAAAATTGTGTACTGTCTCAAGTCCCAGAGATGACTATCTTCACTGACCTAAAAGTTACTACTGACTAAAAGTCAATCTAGTCATTCTTACTTCCTCTTCCTATATCAGATGTTTCTCGTGCTTTTCTTGACCCAAGGTGAACTTACAACAGGCAATGTCAAGCGAGAGACTGTGACAAATTGTAACCCAACTCTCCACCAGAAGGTTGTGACTGTAGACCCAGGACTGTTATGTAAAGCAGTTTAGTGAGTTCCCTGCCAGGCCTTATAATCTATCGAGAAGTAGGTGAAAAGATGAACGAACGGTCGCCTTTACTTTGAAGCACCCATTGGAGTTTAGGTTAACACGGTTAAGGGTGAAATTTAAAATCTCAGTCTTTACCTGGATTTGAATTCGAGAACTTTAACGCTCAGCCAACCTGCCACTTATATTATGCTAAGTGGATTGAAAATGGATCCGCACAATATGGTATGAAGAATACTAAGAAAAAAGCAAAATAGTTGAGACAAACTACTAATACACACATTTTGAAAAAAAAATATAATTCATGAACCTAATGTAAATCAACATTTCTAACTTAAAATAGTCTATGGGCGTTTTCCTTCTATTTCTACTACGGCAATCACATTCTTCTATGTCTGCAACTATAACTTTTTTAAATTAATTATATCCAGCGGTTGTATTACAATGGACAGTGTAAATGAACCATATACAACTTCTCAATAACATGTACTGCTTAACAGTATTATATAGTCTGGATGTGGATGCGTTAACCTGTTTGTCTAGTGTTAGTTTTAAAAGTATAAAAAAAAAGGGTCAGGTTCAATCTTTGTCACTATGTTGGCCTCCTTCAGTGGTAGAGCGACTATGGTTCATCTCGAACAAGTGAGATGAAATCCTGGGCATTGTTTATGGTCGGAACGATGTCGCCCACACAGCAGTTCCCCCTCTCCTCTCCTCTCTGTATCCGATACAGTTTTGGATCAGTAGCGCCGCAGGCTCTGCTACGCTGTAGCACGTTGTGCCACAATCTGCCAAAGGGTCACCAGCTCCTGATTTTTCCTCAGGGTTGTCTCCCGAAGCCTTTCCCGTGTTTGGGTATAGCCGCAAAGTAACAGAGGTTTGAATTCAGAGTTTTCCTTCTCCTAGGTGGGTAGCCAGCCATCGCTACCGAGCCTCTCCTTCCTGAAGCTAACTGGTTAAGGCGCCACCAGTTGCTCGCCTTTGCCCCTTCTCCTGTCTGTGGTACCGGTTCCGCCAGGCTCAGTATCTGAACCACACGTGAAGGCCAGGCTATTTAACACGCATGCAATTGGAAATATTTTATAGGTAATGGTGGGCTTAGAGCCATTACCACTTCGGCGTTAACAACCTTGCAAATTCACATGGGCCTACACGCAATGATCCGCTTTCAGTGTTGTAAGGCTCGTAAAAAAAAGTTTTATATCTTCATACCAAAAGGGCGCCAAGCAGCGCCATAGTTGGCAAACTTCTTGCACCTTATACAAGATTCCTTACAAACTTTACAGTCAGTGGCGTAGCAACCATAGCACGAAGTGGCTCCTGACCATGATATAGGACGCAATTTGTGGGATGGACTGTATGCTACTGTCATGAGTGATTTTGACAACATGTTCGCCCATGGTTACTGGTCATAATTGTAAACCATTTTGGTCAACATGACATATTTTGTTTGTGTGTTTATTTGTGTGTGTGAGCGTGTGTGTGGATGTTTTGTTTATTAGTTTGAAAGTAAAAATTATAAATAAATTAAAAGAGAAAGAAAGAGGGAGAGAAAAAAGAGAGACAGAAAGAGACGGATAAAGAGAAAAAGAATGGGAGAAAGAGAGAGGGAAAGAGAGAGGGAAAGAGAGAGGGAAAGAGAGAGGGAAAGAGAGAGGGAAAGAGAGAGGGAAAGAGAGAGAAACAGAGCGAAAGAGAATAAGACAGAGAAAGGGGAAGAGAGAGAGGAGAGAGAGAGACAAAGTGAAAGAGAGAGACAGAAAGATAGAAAAAGAAGGAGAGAGAGAAAAAAGAGAGACAAACAGAGCGAGAGAGAGAGACATAGAAAGAAAGAGAAAGAGAGACAGGGAGATATACACATCATCCAATATAAAAATGTCTCAATCAATCGATCATGTATGAGTTTAAAATCTTATGACAGCTATATGAAACGTTCAAGTTTCTACCCAATACAGAACAAACAACAACAACAACCAACAACAACAACAACAAGAACAACCACCAACAACAACAACAACCAACAACAACAACAAACAACAACAACAACAACAACAACCAACAACAACAACAAAAACAACAACAACCAACAACAACAAGAAGAAGAACAACCAACAACAACAACAACATCCAACAAAAACCAACAACAACCAAACACAACAACATCCAACAACAACCAACAACAACCAACATCAACAACAATAACAACCAACAACAACCAACAAGAACAACCAACAACACCAGCAACAACAACCAACAACAACAACAACCAACAACAACAACCAATAACAACAACAACCAACAACAACAACCAATAACAACAACAACAACAACCAACAACAACAACAACAACCAACAACAACAACAACCAACAACAACAACAACAACCACTAACAACAACAACCAACAACAACAACAACCAAGAACAACCAACAACAAAAACAACCAACAACAACCAACAAGAACAACCAACAACAACAACCAACAACGACAACAACCAACAACAACAACCAATAACAACAACAACAAAAACCAACAACAACAACCTACAACAACAACCAACAACAACAACAACAACAACCAACAACAACAACAACAACCACTAACAACAACAACCAACAACAACAACAACCAAGAACAACCAACAACAAAAACAACCAACAAGAACAACCAACAACACCAACAACAACAACAACAACCAACAACAACAACCAATAACAACAACAACAACAACCTACAACAAAAACCAACAACAACAACCAACAAAAACAAAAAACAACAACCAACAACAACAACCAATAACAACAACAACAACCAACAACAACAACAAAAACAACCAACAACAACAACCACCACCAACAACCACCACCAACAACAACAACCAAGAACAACAACCAACAACAACAACAACAACAACAACAACTAACAACAACAACAACCAACAACAACAACAACAACCAACAACAACAACAACAACAAACACTAACAACAACAACCAACAACAACAACAACAACCAACAACAACAACAACAACCAACAACAACAACAACAACAACCAACAACAACAACAACAAAAATAACAAAAATAACAAAAACAACCAATAACACTAACCAACAACAACAACAACAAAAATAACAAAAATAACAAAAACAACCAATAACACTAACCAACAACAACAACCAACAACAAACAACAACAACAACCACCACCACCAACAACAACAACAACAACCAACAATAACAACAACAACCACCACTAACAACAACAACCAACAAAAACAACCAACAACAACAACCACCACCAAAAACCACCAACAACAACAAATACCAATAACAACAACAACAACAACCAACAACCAACAACAACAACAACAACTAAAACAAACAATAACAACAACCAACAACAACAACAACAACCAACAACAACCACCAACAACAACAACAACCAACAACAACAACAACAACAACAACATTAACCAACAACAACAACAACAACAACAACCAACAACCACCAACAACAACAACAACAACCAACAACAACAACAATAACCAACAACAACAACAACCAACAACAACCAACAACAACAACAACCACCAACAACAACAACCAAAAACAACAACCACCAACAACAACAACAACCAACAACAACCACCACCAACAACAACAACCAACAACAACAACAACAACCAACAACAACAACAACCAACAACAACAACAACCAACAACAACAACCAAAACCAACAACAACAACAACAACCAACATCAACAACAACAACAACCAACACCAAAAACAACAACAACCAACAACAACAACAACCAACAACCACCACCAACAACAACAACCACCAGCAACAACAACAACAACCAACAACAACAACAACAACCAACAAAAACCAACAAAAACCACTATCAACAACCACCATCAACAACAACAACCAAGAACAACAACCAACAAGAAAAACAACAACAACAACCAACAACAACAACAACCAACAACAACAACAGCAACCACCACTAACAACAACAACCAACAACAACAACCAACAACAACAAAACCAGCAACAACCACTCCCAACAACAACAACCAACAACAACAACAACCAACAACAACAACAACCAACAACCAACAACAACAACCAACAACCACCACCACCAACAACAACCACCAACAACAACAACAACAACCAACAACAACAACAACCCACAACAACAACCCACAACAACAACCCACAACAACAACAACAACCAACAACAACAACCAACAACAACCAACAACAACAACAACAACCACCACCACCAACAACAACAACAACAACAAAAACAACCAATAACACTAACCAACAACAACAACAACAACCAACAACAACCACCACCAACAACAGCAACCAACAACAACCCCCATCAACAACCACACCACCAACAACCACCACCAACAACAACAACAACAAAAACAACCAATAACACTAACCAACAACAACAACAACAACCAACAACAACCACCACCAACAACAGCAACCAACAACAACCCCCATCAACAACCACACCACCAACAACCACCAACAACAACAACCAACAACAACAACCACCACTAACAACAACAACCAACAACAACAACCAACAACAACAACAACAACAACAACCAACAACCAACAACAACAAC
Source organism: Biomphalaria pfeifferi (assembly GCA_030265305.1). Taxonomy (NCBI): domain Eukaryota; kingdom Metazoa; phylum Mollusca; class Gastropoda; family Planorbidae; genus Biomphalaria; species Biomphalaria pfeifferi. The sequence goes on from JASAOG010000052.1 coordinate 2,224,012, forward strand.
CACCAACAACAACAACAAAAACAACCAATAACAACAACCAACAACAACAACAATAACCACCAACAACAACCAACAACAACAACAACAACAACAACAACCACCAACAACAACAACCAACAAAAACCACCACCACCAACAACAACCAACAACAACAACCAACAACAACAACAACAACCACCAACAACAACAACCAACAACAACAACAACAACCAACAACAACCACCACCACCAACAACAACCAACAACAACAACAACAACCAACAACAACAACAACAACCAACAACAACAACAACCAACAACAACAACCAACAACAACAACAACAACGACCAACAACAACAACAACCAACACCAACAACAACAACAACCAACAACAACAACCGACAACAACAGCCAACAACCAACACCAACAACAACAACCAACAACAACAACAACAGCCAACAACAACAACAACAACAACCAACAACAACAACAACAACCAACAACAACAACCAACAACAACAACCAACAACAACAACAACAACAACCAACAACAACAACAACCAACAACAACCACAACAACAACAACAACCAACAACCACCACCACCACCAACAACAACAACAAACTACGAGGTAAAATAGAAACAACGTCGATACAAAAATCAAATGTTATTTATTCCTACTGAATTATATTCATTTAATACAAGATTTCTTCCATTTATTTGATATAATACATTACTCGGAATTTATTATTGAGTGATGTCATATATTTTTATGTTTCTGTTGGCTTCACTTTGTCTGTGTATTCTGTTAGCTTCAGAAGACTTGACTTTTGGCTAAATGAAAAAATAAATTAAATATATTTTTCCTAGTTCTGCTCTAAATGCTAATTATCTCTCTTTCTTTATATAAAGGGCTTTTTTGTGACAGTACGCACCGTTACGGTGAAAACTATTACTTTTCTTGTGTTTTAAAGTATATTATTAATTTTTAGTAGTTAAAAGTTAGGCAATCAACTACTGAGTGCCGGACCCTTTTTTTTTTTACATAAAAAGCACAGTATATATATATAGTGTATATATATCAATCATTCTATCTATCTATCTGAAAAGAAATGGGTTGCCTGAGCCAGCCAGGAAAACCAATGACTTGGCAGAATTTAAGTCACTGGTTAACATGCATGACGCGTAGGACGCAATCATCTTTTTTTGAAGTAACGTATGTATTTTATAAGACAGCATATAGTCTATATTATATATAAACAGTAATTGCTGGAAAGTTTATTTCATAACTATACTTTAACTATAATTATTATTATAGCTTTTATATAGCGCTACTTTCATGCTAATAGCATGCTCAGGGCGCTTTGGTCCAATCTCATTTGTGGACCGGTGAGGTATCTAGGAGTTGGTTTTCCGTGCTGCCTTTAGGCGCTCAGTAAACACAACTCTGCCCAAGTCGGGTGTCGAACCTCAAGCCCCCCTTCTAGGGAAACCAAGATCAAGCTTATAATTAAAACTATAATGTAGGTATAATGTACAATAACTATTATAACTATTATAACTATTAAATAATAAAAATTATTCTGGAACTTTTCATCAAAGAACTGGAGATAGCAGTGCTACGTAAATGTAATGGAGACCTAGCTTTACCACATGTAGACTATTGCCTACCCCATTACACCCATACATGTTGCTACTACCTCGCTCGCTCCCATGATTCAACATGATCCCGACATTTCACGACAATGTCTGACAATACAGACATTTACTGAGCATCGATAGTCTGATGTATATTAGTGATCAGGGAATTAGGTCATGCAATAAATATTCCACAATTTGTCCACTTTAGAAGATTCCAACGACCAGGGAGAGGTCAGCGTTGCGGCCAGGTTGTCGGTACGAATTAAGGAGACATGGTTTTTGTAGTAATGCAATTGTAAGAACCGCGTTCAATAGACGCTTCAGATGATTCAATAAATGTTTTTTTTTTCGCATCAAACCTATCCCATAATTTGTGAACAACAATGGTTCCTTAAAAGTGGAAACAAGGCTATGATGTCTTGTCTGGGGAGACTTTTACTTTAAAATAATATATATACAGTTTTGATAGTGTATTATGATGGTATCTTTGTGTAGAAGCTCTGCCACTTTTTGGGTTATTTTGTGTTTTTTGTTTAAATGATTTTTATTGTTTATTTGTTTGGTATTTTTTGTTATTGCCAGATAATATTTTTGTTTTATTCATTTGTATTTGTGTTCGTTTTCATAGGCCAGGTTGGATAAAAAAAAACCAACAACTTGTATTAGCTTTAAAGACAAAGCACTGAAGATTATACAAATACTGAGAATCAGGAATCAAAAAAGAAAAACATTTTAAAAAGTAGGCCTACATTTTTGTACAAAAAATAATAAAAACCCTAAACATTACATAACGTAAAATAATTTTTAAAAAATAATGTAACTCATGCCGAATAGTAATCTCGTTATTACGTCACCTACAGCTCGATGTACAAGCGACGTTATGGTGTAATTGTGTAATTATTTATTGTTACTTTCATCATATAGGCATCTAATACTAGATCTAGATGTACCTAGACTTCTGATCTAGAACTGTTTAGATCTAATCTAGATTTACGTAAAATATAAGAACGCTTAGATAAGCTATCAATAAACTGAAAGCAACTTTTAAATTTAATAAATAACTCAGTTATCGGTACACTACTGCTGACTACGCCAATTTTGCTTTTTTTTTTATTCCACCGCTAATGTCAGGCACTGTTGATGCGTTGATGTGGTTGGTTGATCAATATTATAGTTGAGTTTATTTATCAATATAATAGTTGAGTTTATTTATCAATATAATAGTTGAGTTTATTTATCAATATAATAGTTGAGTTTATTTATCAATATTATAGTTGAGTTTATTTATCAATATAATAGTTGAGTTTATTTATCAATATAATAGTTGAGTTTATTTATCAACATAATAGTTGAGTTTATTTATCAATATTATAGTTGAGTTTATTTATCAATATTATAGTTGAGTTTAGATGTTATCCGCGAGTTCTTTACTAACAAATCCAACAGAACAATTAATAGATAGATTGAATAAATCCAGATCTGAACTTGAAAAACAGTTTATTAAAAAATAACAAGGGCTAAGTCTACGTTGTCTCTAGCTATTACTTACTTACTTAATTAATCCTGTGCACTTCCATGGGGAGTATAGGGCCGCTACCAAACCTCTCCACCGAACTCGGTTCTGAGCAGCTTTCTTCATCTGCTCCCATGTCATTCCAGTACCCTCAGCTTCACTGATGACTGACCTCTTCCAGGTTTGCTTGAGTCTGCCAACTTTCCTCTTTCCTTGCGGATTCCAATCAGTGCCTGCCTGGTTTTCGCAGGGTGTGTCTTATCCAGCTCCACTTTCGCTTTTTGATATCTTGGGCTATTGGCTTTTGTCTAGTTCTTTGCCACAAATCGACAGTAGTTATCTTTTCTGCCACCTAATTCCTAATATCGGCGTAGGCATCTGTTAACAAAGGTCACGAGCTTTTGCATATTTGTTTTAGTGACTCCCCAAGTCTCTGAACCATATAGAAGGACAGACTAAACGTTTGTATTATAAATTCGTATCTTGTTATGTGGAGATAGTGCCTTAGTGCGCCAGATTGCTTGAAGAGTTGAAAGGGTTAGGGTCTCTTTACTAATTTACAAACCGGTTTCCTTCGTCGTCGTATCAGTTAATTCCCTTTTCTCATTTTCCGTTCTTACTTTTTAAATGATCTGTCGCATCACTTAGGGAATACCCGATTCAACCCCAACTTCTAGGCGTCTTGCTATAGTGTCATTACAGCACCCAGTAGAGCTGGAGGGACTCAGAAAGTACTAATCCTAGTCTTTACCAGGATTCAAACCTGGAACCCCAGGTTCGGAAGCCATGAATCTTAACACTAAGCCATCACGCCTCCGCGTCACGTAAATAGTTAATATAATTTTATTTTAGATTTGAGGTGCCCAATCTACGATCCGCAGCCCGTAATGTGGCGCTCTCTAGCCCCTTCAAAATTCCCCCCCCCCCGAAGAGTTTCCGCAATAACGCAACCCCATAACAAAGGGTCGCTAATTTATATGACCCCTACACCGGGTGGGGCGCTATTGCTGAATGGTTAAGCGCTCGGCTTCAGAACCATAAATCCTAGTACATTCAGATACATCAAGGTACACACAGGTAGATCCAGATACATCCAAATACATCCAGGTACATTCAGGTATATTTTGCCACAGCAAGGGCAAGCATAACCATTGTCCGCCGGTGGTCGATTTAGATTTTCTTTACGGCGTCTGCTTCAGTCCTCGGCAGCGGATTTTCTTTGGGCCTTTATGAGTGACCTCCAGCTGTCTCGTTCTGAGGCCGCATGTAACCAGTTGCTTTCTTCTATGTCAGCTAAGGCAAGTTAGCGCCTAAGCAGGTCTTTAAGGCGTTTTCCGTGGGGCACCTCTGTTGCGTTGACCAACTTTAAGCTTACAAAAAAAAAAAAAGACTGCCTATGGCATACGTTCGTCCCCCATACGGGATACGTGTCCTACCCAGCGTAAATGTCGGACCATAAGAAGCTCCTCTATACTGTCCATACCGGCGTTCGCAAAGACATCGCTGTTTGTAGTGCGGTCTTGCGACCGTATGTCCATGATGGAGCGCAATCATCTTTGTTGAAAGCGCTCAAGTATTCTTAGTATAATATATTGCGAATAAAAGTCCAGTTCATATTTGTGTAAACAGAAGTTTATTTAAATTTCATTCAGGCTCTGAAGTAATAAAATAGTGCACCTTCAACAAATGAGTTGGACTCGATGCTTTGAGCTACAAACTAATGACCCCGTATCCACAAGATCCAAATCTAAACTTTAATTGTAGTATGGCGCTGGAGAGTTATGTTCGTTGTTAGATGCGGTTATTAAGTCCTTTCATTATAGCAAGGGCTATATAAAATGCGTGTTTAAAGCTTCTAGTAAAATATATAGAAATTCATTAAAAGGAAACCCGAAACAAATGGTAATATAACCAATAATCATCTCTTGACATAAAACACTAACCCATCACAAGCTCAACCGAGCGGTTAGGCCCCAGATTTTTTTTAATGCATCAATTATACCAAAACAGCATTCAGCAGTGAGTAGTCCCACCACTTTCGTTTATTGTAAAACTAGAAAGAAAGAAAAAAAAAACCATCTCCCACTCATACACTAACATTTGTATGTTAAAATAGCACCCTCGGTTCCGGCTCGTTTGCTAAATGGATCAAGCCGCGCTTCCTGTAACCCGCGTGGCATTACGCATGTTTGTTTCAGAAATGTATCCCGCGCTTGATAAACAAAGCCTCGTTTTGATGTTGACACTAGGCATAATCTATGCCATAGCTGGACACATCAACTGGCGACCCTGGACATGCTGGAGACGAGAGTATTTCACAGTTACAAGGTGAACAACAAGGCTACAAAGACAGTTTGTGTGGAAATACAAACTCATAATCAGCCCCCGAAGTGGTCCACCTAGAGTCTTCACCAGGATTCGAACTCGGAACTTCCGGTTCCAAGTGCTTTATTCCTCAGACACAGCATCTCCATAAATTCATTTAGCGTACACTTATATTTGTTCAAGTAGTAATAATTAACCTAATCGATACATTTCAAAATTGATAACATGTTACATGTATTAAAGAGAAACTAACAAAGATTTATTCTTCTTGCAAACTTAGATAAATTGCCAACACGAATAAAAAATTAATTATGGCCTACTTTAGTTAGTGAGCTAGCTATACATGACTTGACAAGTTTCCCCTCGCATCTTATTCCCCTTTTTGGGGCCGCAAAAAATTGATTTTTTGCAGAAATACATGTTGAAATTATTACGATTACTGTCTGTGGGACATATTGGTTGATTCTGTGGTCTTGAGTTTTGAATATAGATGGTCAATATTGCAGGTCTGTGGGACATATTTGATTCTGTGGTCTTGAGTTTTGAATATAGATGGTCAATATTGCAGGTCTGTGGGACATATTTGATTCTGAGGTCTTGAGTTTGAATGGTGATGGTAAATATTTCAGGTCTGTGGGACATATTTGATTCTGAGGTTTTGAGTTTGAATATAGATGGTCAATATTGCAGTTCTGTTAAACGTGCTTGTTGATTCTGTGGTATCTAGTTTGAATACTAATGTAGATCATTATATATATTGTAGTCTGTAAGATGAGACGGACTGTTAATACTTGAATCTAGGGTTAGAAAAGTGGTGACATAGCTTTTATTTTGTAAACTTCGAACTGGCGGCAATGATTTATTCTATAATGTTCCCCTCCATCTAAAATTGGTTGCCTTGTCGTACCATTTAACATTGACAGGTCATCTTATTTATGGACCTATTTTGTTCAACTTATAGGTCATTCGCTTTATGGATGTATCTTTACAACTTAAAGGTCATACTCTTGTTCAACTCCTATGCATCAGCTCTGTGGACATAATCCTACAAGGTCAAGATATTAATACGTCTGCTTGCTCTTTCTGTCTTTCTGTTGTGTGTGTGCGCGTTTGCGTGTATATGTGTGTGTGGTTTGAGAGTCATTCACTCGGAAGAAATTACAAGCTCTGCACCCATTGTAGATTTTCATTACGTGGTAGCGAGCTGAGAATTTCTCATTCTGTCTATCAGCAACTCAAAGCACCCTCTTTTCGAGAGGGGACGGGAAAAGGAAGGAAGGAAATAAGGAGGAAGGGGGGGGGGGGGTGTTCGAAATAATTCTTTATTATGATTCATAAATAAATCTATCTCCAACTTTCTGAAAGCGGACATGAAGGGAGTAAAGAAAGGGGAAGGGGTGTGTAAAAAAAAGGGGGTGGAGGGAGGTAACATTGTGGCGTGAGGATTGAAAGGGTGTGACGAGGTGAAACTAATCAACGACAATGCAATGGAGATCTACGATTTTTGACTGACACATTCATGCTAAATTTGTTCCGCGAAGCAAAAGATGTAAGCAGACGATACAGCACGTGAGAGATACGAATTTTTGTTTTTCAGAAGAGAAAAAAAAAGCGCCTTGTTTCAAAAGGTGCGGAGATGATGGTGTAAAGAAGGGTGGGATGGGCGGGGGGTTAGGGGGCGGTATTACGAACTGAAGACAAAAAACACAGAGAACTAAATATTGTCAAACTTTGAATTTTTCGTAAGTGGAACTCTCTGCAGAAGAAAATCATAAAAACTTCATTTTGCACAGAGAGATTCTTTTGTTCTCTTTCCTGTTTTGTTTTTAAGTCTGAACGATCAAATTATAAACAAATTAAAGAGAAAGAGAGAAAAAGAGATAGAGAGGGAGAGAGAGAGACAGAAAGAGAAGGACACAGAGAGAGAGAGAGAGAGACAGAAGGATAAAGACACGGAAAGAGAAAGACACAGAAAGAAAGAGAAAGAGGCAGAAAGAGAGACAGATCGACAGAAAGAGACAGAAAAGGAGATAGAGAAAGAAATAGAGATAGGAAAAAGAGAGAGACACACAGAAAGACAAAGAGACAGAAAGAGCGATAGAGAAAAAGAGAGAGAAAAAAGATAGAAAGAGAGAGAGAGACAGTAAGATCAAGAGAGAAAAAGAGAGAGAGAGAAAGCAAAAGAGAAAGAAAGAGACACTGAGAGAAAAAGAAAGAGAGAGATTAAGAACGATTAGAGAGATGAAGAGAGAGGAAGAGAGAGGAAGAGAGAGAGAGAGAGAGAGAGATATCAATGATTCTTTAAGCTGCAGAAATATAGCTTCAAGTCTCTACAAACTAATAACCTAAAAGTCCCTATTGAAAAAGGATGCTTTTATATGGTGGTGCGTGTGTGCGTGGGGTTGTGTGCGCCTGGCTAGATCAATCGATCAATGACTGATTGAATAATTAACACTCTATAACCTGAGAAATTTAGATCTTCCATTTCAATTTTCAGCCGCCTTGATGCCTGTTATTTAAACCCTGAAAGTAATATGGTCAAACAAACTGCATCACAATTAAGATCATATCAACTTTAATACAAACAAGGTTACAAAAGACAGTTTGTGTTGAAACACAAACTCAAAATCGGCCCCCGAAGTAAAATGTTTTACATAATTTGGATGTTATTTCAGAGTTGAAGATAGTTTACTTCCTAGTCCAAACCTCCCGCAGGACGACGGGGGATGGGAGCAGGCAGGGTTTGAACCTTCGACCGTCGATAAATCCGAACGACAGTCCAGTGCGCAAACCGCACGACAAGTGGTCCACCCAGGCAGGCTTCAATATTTTCAGAAAGAATATCCGAATGAAATTATATCAAAGACAAATGAGAGATAAGAATGGAGAAAGAAGGCTAACAGATCTTGTGTAGTGCCCCAACGAGGGTGTCATGTAGCCAGCACAACGATCAACCGCCTTTACTTTTCTCCAACTAATGTCAGGTACCCATTAGAGCTGGGTAGACTCAGAAGTTGAAAATCCCAGTCTTCACCAGGATTCGAACCCGGGACCCTCGGTTCGGAATAAATAATGTATTTGTTTTGAACACGATCAATCTCTTTTTTTTTTTTTTTTTAAGGAAACCTCAGAATTTGCGCTATTTAATATAGCTTTATTATCATAGGAATCTCAAATCTCATATTCGAATCCTTAAAAAAAAAAAAAAAAAAAAAAAAAAAAGAAAAAAAAAAAAAAAATATGTACTATATGAAAAATGATAACGAAAATGGTGTTTACAAGATTACTATTCGTTTTAAATTAGGTCTAACTTATAATGCATACTAATTAGCTTTTTCTCTTTAAAAAGCTGCTTGCATAACTGATTTTAAAAATTAGATTTTACGCTTTCAGGAAAAAAAAGTAGCCGTTGCATCAGAACTTTGAATGGTCTAAAATATTGTGATGTCGGATTTTCAATATCTTTTCTAGTTTACGAGATCTAAACGGGAAGGACGGACAGACGGACAGACATTTCACACAAAACTAATAGCGTCTTTTTCCCTTTCGGAGGCCGCTAAAAAAAGGCCATGTAAATTTAACCAGAAAACATGTGTCCTTTCATATTAAATATAAATAAGCTCACGTTGAATCAGATACAAAGAATGGCCTATGAATTACAATATAAAAGGTGATTAATCGTGTCTAGACAGGCGCAAGAAATTCAGTTTTATGTCTAATGATACTGTTTCTCTAAATCAACGCTTCCCAAACTTTTTTCCTTAACGGAACACTTCACACACTCTGAGTATTTAGCAGACCACTTTGCTTTTTTTTTAGGAGAGACTAACTCAAGTGGTGGCCTAATTGTTAATTATTACAGTAGTTCGTGGAACAACTATTCAGGCCTCGTGGAACACTGGGGCTCCGCAGAACACAGTTTTGGAAACACTGCCCTAAATGATAACACCGAAAACTTCGCTCTTTTATTACTAAACTTTTGGAGTTCGCATTTTTCATGATTTTTTTTTTTTTACATTCGCGTATCAGATAACATGTTTCTCTTGTTGGTCTGTAGGTTGTGGCCGCGCTCATTGTTCTGAGGAAAGGAATAGAAGAGATCGTGAGAGATAGAGAATGAAAACAATGATCATACATTTTAAATGTCCTAAAAACAGATCGAATCACTTCTCGTCACTGCAGGGCATACATAGGCAGGAATAAAGAACAAATGACATAAACTAAAAGTTTTTTGTTGTTTTTTTTTGTTAAAAAAGACAATTCCTCCTTAACGAAGCTGGTGTTCTCTGCAAGTGCAATTACTTTGCTCTTAACAAGGCAACATTAAAAGACAGATTCTAGTTTCAAGATAGGCCTATAGCTCCAGACTTTGAAGACGGTGCGCCAAATGTTCCGGAACGTTTATGTATTTATTTTACACTTTAATGGAGACATTCGGGATTATACATTGTTTTCATTCTCTATCTCTCACGATCTCTTCTATTCCCTTCCACAGAACAATGAGCGCGGCCAGATTGTACTTCAACAATCATTTGTGTTGATCTATATCTAGAGTCTGAATCTCAAAATTGAGCGTCCTTATGGCTTTAACCTAACTTAGACCTATACCATGAATATTATATCTTATATAGGTAAGGTTTGAAAATAAAAAACATCTTTGCTTCTTGTAACTACTTTACAAACTAACACTTTTAGTTTCAAGATTTTTTTTGTTTTCTTTTACATGTTTCAGATGCTCCTTCGGAGCTGAAGATAATTACTTCCTAGTCCAAACCTCCCGCAGGACGACGAGGGATGGGAGCGGGCAGGGCTTGAACCCGGGACCATCGATAAATCTGAACGACAGTCCAGTGTGCAAACCGCACGACCAGGCAGTGTTTAAAGATCCTTGCGTCCAGTCTACACATGTATAAATTGTATAGGTCTATAAATGTGATTTAGGGTCACAAAATAAGAACTAAACACTAGAAGAAAGCAAGGAATCTTACATCAAGTGAGAACACATTTTTTAATTTACTTGAAAACAAAAAAAAATTGTTCATTTTTCTCCCATGGAACACATTTTGAGATCCTTTTGTGTTTAATGACTACAAGAAACTCTACGCGACGTTTGGAAAGTGATCCATTAGTTAGCTACTCTAGCGCCGACCCACAGGGAACTAGCCGCCCTGGCACGGCACATTTCTGGCACTTGGGGTTGACACGTCCAGAAAGGCTCAATTACAAAAAACATTTGAGCATCTCTTGTTCTAGTTCTGGTGAAAAGAATTGCTGCTCTAAGTTAGGATTAGAGACATCGTGGAATGGAGAGAGAGAGAGAGAGAGAGAGAGAGTGGGGGGTAGGGTACGGCTAAATGAGGTCTTTTTAAAAAGATTGAGATAACTGACCTGGAATTTGTAAGCCTATATAGGTCATAGTTCCATTCTTTGCTTATAAACAATAATTACGTCTCTTTAATTAATAATTTACCAGAGTGATGACTGTAATGGTGGTTATGACAATTTATATATTTTGCATTTTACATATTTGACATATAATTGACATAAAATTGGTTTATAAACTTTGATTATAAATAATAATAATAAACATGCAGTTATGTTTAGAATCTAGATGATAGTGTTATCTTTCTGTTGTTTTTTTTAATAGAGCGAAAGGAAGATTGTGAATGAGATGGAAGAGACATGTGAAGATCTGTCAGACGGTATCAGAGCTAGTCGTTGGCTAGGGAACGTTGTCAAATTTCATTTATTTGTGATTTAATTGTTATTTATTTGTGATTTATTTTGTGATTAATTGTGATTTAGTTGTGATTTATTTGTAATTTAATTGTGATTAATTGTGGTTTATTTGTGATTTATTTGTGATTCATATGTGATTTATTTGTGATTTATTTGTGATTTATTTGTGATTTAACTGTGATTTATTTGTGATTTATTTGTGATTTATTTGTGATTTAATTGTGATTTAATTGTGATTTATTTGTGATTAATTGTGGTTTATTTGTGATTTATTTGTGATTCATTTCTGATTTATTTGTGATTTAATTGTGATTTAGTTGTAATTTATTTCATGCCTTATTGCGATGTCACTCTAATCAATTACAGAAAATAAATTTGGACACTGTGTCCCTACCCCCCCCCCCCCCATTATCCTCAAATCGCACATTACAACGTCACATTTAAGTGTACACTCAAAGAGGACCAAAAAAATGCATTCATCACGAGATGATGTACAAATATGTTAATTAGAATTGATCCAACCGAATTGTTTAGTTGCCTTGTCACTCCCATGTGTTGTGTTCATCGGGGTCAACCTGCCCAACTGCCCAATAGATAGTTTCTGGTAAGTGTATCAGCTACAGCGTTCTGCTTGCCAGGGCGATAGATGACGTCATAGTGGAAACATGAGAGTTCAAGTTTCCACCTTTGGATTTTTTTCATTTTTAATTTTTCCTTGTTTGACCTGTTATACATGAAAGAGACAGATTGCTGAACCGTAACAAGTGTGAACGTTTTACCAACTAAGAAATGTTTCCATTTTCTGAGCGACTCAACAATGGCATATGCTTCTTTCTCAACTGAAGAATGTTTTCTTTCACTTTTTGTTAATGAGCGAGAGAAGAAAGCAACGGGCCGGCCATCTTGGTTGAGGGTAGCCGCAATGGCTATATCAGAGGCATCCGTCTCAACGGTTAAAGGGCGATTCGGATCAATAGTATATACGGCGGCTTTTTCAAGCTCATTTTTCAAACTTTCAAATGTTCTTTTGATTTCTTCGGAGACAGGAAATTGTTGATTTCTTGTTAACAGGCTTATTCAACCAAAGATTGAGGTGTTTGCTAGGCACAGGTTAGCTACTTGCAAACAAGAGCAAGGTCAAACGATAGACGCCTACATGCAGAAATTAAGAATTCTATCCAAAGATTGCAACTTCAAAGCGGTGACTGCTGAACAACACCGAGAAAAGACTATTTTGAGTTTAAAGGACGCCTTCGAGGAGGCTCGCTTACTAGAACATGCTTATCAGCACTCATTACAGTATGAATCATCACAGCCGGAAACTAATTTCGCGGCAACTACTCTCACCAATTCTTCGGCCTCACCCTTGCCAAACGTAACGATTCCTCAAAGTGCAAGCAATTCACACACACATGAAATAAATGCATTAGCTAGGAAGTGTTATTTTTGCGGCAGGGTTAAGCATCCCCGCTCTCAATGCCCTGCAAGGGAAGTGACATACAATCAGTGCTTCAAAAAGGGTCACTTTCAAAGAGTTTGCAAATCTAGATCTTCAACAGTTTCGGCTATTGCTACTGTGCAGCCTTTGAATTTAAACAAATCTACAATACCAATTTGCATCAACAACGTGCCATTGAAAGCCCTAGTAGACACTGGGAGCTGTGAAAGCTATATTTCGACGCACATCGCTAAGAAGCACAAATGGCAGAGATGTTCCTCAGGCAACAGAATCTTTATGGCTTACACCCATCTATCTCGGATCACTCAAGGACATATCTACGCTAACATACGTCTCAAAAATGAACGATACGAGGGAGTTAGACTTTCTCTACTAGACAATTTATGCTCTGACGTAATACTTGGACTTGACTTTATAAGTTTGTACCAAAACTTGTTTATTCCTTTCGATGGTCAGAAACCATCATTATGCCTGAGTACTCTCCAGCCAGCGAAGGTAGAGGCTCCTAGCCTATTTAGTAATCTGTCACCAAACTTTACCCCAGTGGCTACAAGGTCTCGCAAATACTCAGTTCCAGATAGAAAGTTTATAGAGAAGGAAATTCAACTAATAAAGGATGAAATTATTGAACCATCTAAATCTCCCTGGCGTGCACAAGTCCTTGTCACAACAAATGACAGACATAAGAAAAGAATGGTTGTGGACTACAGCCAAACCATAAACCGGTTCACTCTACTAGACGCCTACCCTATGCCCAGAATTGACGAACTGGCAGAGAAGATTTCGCAATACTCTGTATATAGCACTTTAGACCTGAAAAGTGCATACCATCAGATTCAGTGTATTAAATTGTTATGAACATAAAGATAAGAGAGTCGAGAACCATGTCTGTATAGTATGGCTTTAATACACTGAATGACTACACAACACACATTTCGTGAACACATTCTCACGGACGAGTTACAAGCACATGTAAACATAAGAACGACAACCGATACAGAATATAATTTTCATAACAATATATATATAGTCGACCGGCGGCATAGCATACGCCGCTTTTTTGAAGGGCCGGTCTTAGGTCACTGCAACCTATGTGACCGAAGGATCCGCACTTTCATGGAACCCGCGCTAATTCAAGGGGTGTAAATTATTAAATTAAACCATTTTATAACTTAAAACAGATTTCCCGCGCACTCCTGTCGATTTACCATGAGCTCCTGGAAATCTCCTGAAATTGCGAAATATACGAAAAAGTCCTTAAAATATACGGAAATACATAGAAAAAAAATTGTCATTTTGGGGTGTCATTCAATATGGAAAACGTCAATCCTACGCGCTATTAATAAAAACGGCATGATGCAATACCCTTCATTGTGTAATCTGGTGAAAGAAGATTCTCGCGCCTCAAACTAATGAAGAATTACTTGAGGTCAACAATTCTCAAAGATTGAAACATTTGGTAATTCTTGCTATTGAGCGGGATCTATGTGGGAAGCAGAATTATTATGATATACTGTATGACTTTGCTACACGCAAGGCTCGTAAAGTAATTCTGTACGTAGTAAAGAATGAATAAAATGCATAGACGAATTTATTTTCTATTACAAACTCTTAAATTTGACTTATTGTCCGCTTCCCTACCCAAACTTGGCCCCGCGAAATCCGTTTCGAATAAAGCCCCACAATGCTTAAGTTTAAGTCCGGCCCTGCTATTTAGTGTTTGTAAAATGTTTTACATGTTTCTGATGTTCCTTCAGAGTTGACGATAGTTTACTTCCTAGTCCATACCTCCCGCATGGGATGGGAGCGGGCAGGGTTTGACAGTCCAGCGCGCAGCTATCCGTAGCGAGCTGTGAAAACGTGTTCTCCCCCCTCCTCTTGTTTTTTTTTTTCATGGGGTGACTATCCGCAGAAATAAGAGAGTGATCTTTCCTTTACTTCTTGTTTGACCCTTATAGGGAAGAAGAGAATTCAATATATATATAGATAGTTTTTTTCGATTTACAAAAATAAAATATATAAACTTGTATTCGAGTCCGAAGATTGCATTATTTCACATGGATACAAAGCTCCAGCTGCAACCTACATATTTTGCCACACCACACATCCAGCGAAGACGTAGCCATTGTCCTCCGGTGGCCAAATGAGATACTTTTTACTGACTACGTATGTCTTCGTCAAGACAACCAAACCGCTGTAATCGCAATCGTATAAAACGTCTTAACTAATAAAATTTGAAACGACTTGAGTAACTTCTTATATAACAAAATTATTTATTATAATATAAACAAAATCAACCTGGGATAAAATAAAGGAATTAGGAAAGTAAAAAAGTTTCTCAGTCATCACCAGGATTTGAACCCGGAACCCCCGATTCGGAAGCCTTGCGTTTTACCTCTCCGCCACCGCGCCTCAAAAGGATGTAGATTTTAGTAATAATATCTTTTAAGGAAATTCTAACTCGCTATAATAACACATCTTTCCAGTCTCACGTTCCTCTCCTAACTATAACCAATGACGACAATGCCAACTATGTTGCATCATTTACAATCAATCGCTAACCTCTTCCCACCGTCACCATAGAAACACACAAAAACACATACACTCCGTAACACTTTAGCAGTGGATTTTTGCCTCTAATGTGTATCCCTCTGCTTCGGCTGCCTCGTTCTGACGCCTCCTGCAATCAATAAATAGGGACAAAAATGAAGAAATAAGTATGTTATCAAGCATGGCGGGTGGGAGACGATAATATACTATGAGCAATATAATTTTTTTGGTGAGCTTAAAAGACGATTTCATAAAGGGAGATAATCGATCCCCTAACCTCTTCGTTAGCGTTTTAAATTTAAGTTGACGTGCTGACGTGCTTTACCTGGCAAGGAGGAGAGCAGCTGGCAACAGTCGGCTTCTATCAGAAGACATCTGGAAATCTCTCACAAAGCCCGCGGGAGACGCAAACTGAGACATCTGCCGAAATACAGATGTGTTTAGAGTGTTTATGATCATAGAATGTATGTTTCAGTACAATATGTGTGATGTTCATTGAATGTATGTTTCAGTACAATATGTGTGTTGATAGAATATATGGTGTTCGTTCAGTATAGGCCCTATCTGTTCGTCCATAATATGTGTTCGTTGATTATGTGTGCTTTAATTTTTTTTCCTCAGCTTTTATTTAGCTCAACTCATGCTTCTAGCCCGCTAAGAGGGCTACGGAGAAGATTTTCCGTGCGGCATGTAAAGCGCTCAGTAAACACAACCCTGCTGGAGCCGGGTTTCTAACTCGAGTCGTCTTGATAGGTAGCCGAGTGGTTTAAGCCTCTCGGCCAAACATTCTACAAGCATAGAATTCCGTGTTTATAGAATGTATGTGTTCATTAAATTTGCGTTCATTAAATACATGCGTTCAATTGCGTACATTTAATGTTCTTATAGAGTACACGTGTGAACCGAATGTGTTTAATTTGATGAATTATTCTATGCACCTATGCACTGGAGATAGCTTGTAACATGATATTAACTCTGAAATGAACTAGTAAAACTGTCTCATTTCTAGCGAACATGGAGAACAGGTCGTTTTATAATTAACTCAGAAAACATCTCAACTTTAATTAACATTTTGTAATTTGAGAGGCCTTTAAGCTCTTCTCTGATTTAAACTTTTTCCCTAGGAGGGGAATGGGGGGTGTATTCCTTTGATTTGTTTGTTCGTATTTAGTGTATTATGTGTATAACAAACATAGCAGGAAGGAGGAAGTCTAATGAAAGCCTTACAATCAAACAATACAGGTAATGTACAGACGCACTTTAGGTGACTGCCAGTGAACGCGCAATTATGACGACATGAATTCAAAACGAGACAGTTGAAGCAAGGCTTTTAAAGAAGAAACATCTTTTATTATAGTGACTGAGTCAGTGAGACTAGACTGTTTCCGTTCGGGGTTAAGCGTTCATATTTTATATACAACTGTAGATTTACTTTATTTTAAGCGTCTTGATAGGTATGTCTACTGAACTCAATAATAATAAAACGCGTGCAGAAACAGAAACACGCAACCAATCGTCTGATCAGTACAAACTCTACAGACACAGATCAGACACCTTGACAGTAAGTTGAGCGGACTATGTGATGGACACAGATTAAGTTGTAAGCTTAGTGAAGTAGGTGAGTCCTAGACCCTAGAATTGGTCGGGTGTGCCACTGAAATCATACCCTGTGGTCATACAAATTGATTTATTGATGAAGTGGCTTAAAGGTTTACTTTCAACCTTGTTTAGGTCAGTTTATTCCTTGATGTTGTTTTTTTTTTTTATCACCTTTTGATTCGACTGCTTCTCTGCCTTTGTCCTGTGTTTTTTCCTTGTAAGAAGGTCTTCGAAAGAACTTAAGACATCGTTACCTGTTTTAACCCATTAACTGCCATGATCCCCACTTGGCAAACAGGGACACTCGTATTCACATATGAACGGCATTTAGGAAGAGAAACAAAGCATTCTCATAATCCCCCAGGATGTCACCCAAAATAGGAAACCCAAACTTTTATACATTTATACATGTAAAAAAAAATCGTGAATATCCACTCTCAGACACTGGCATTGGCATAGATAGGGTTTTGGAGCCGGGGGGGGGGGGAAATTGACCTATTTAAGAACTCCTGCATTTTGACCTTCAGCATCATGACACGAGGTAATGTACTTAATGAATATATGTCTAAATTCCAATACAGTATATAAGTAAAATCAACAAAAAATAATCATTGAGACTCTTTTAATGAATAATAGCGTTGCTTATTGGAGAGATAGTGCACAAGTGACAAATGTCAATTCATATCGCCTCACGCCGTGCTTTCTGTGCAGCAAAGGTCATCCATAACATCCTCTACAATTCTTCATCAATGCTGTCTAGCAAACGTGGGATGTAAGACGACCTTCACCTTGCCTACAGCCGGAAAATAGAACAACCAAATGAACGCATGAACTATGAACACTTTCTGAATAAGTTTAACATTTCTTGTTTTGAAACCATAAAACTTGTTTGTCTTGTTTTGTTTTTTTTTTTTTTGGGGGGGTTTTTTGACAATGTAAAACTTTTGAAAAACAAAAATGTTTAATCATTGTCAGGAAATTAGTCATTGTCAGGAAATTAGTCATTGTCTGGAAATTAGTCATTGCCAGTAAAGAAACATAGAAACATCTGCTTTTTCTGTTTGAATATTCTCTGTCGCAGCAGACGATAAAATGGGAAAAAAAGGTCGGAAAGAACCATTTACTGTATTTGACATTTCGATGCTATCTAAAGCCAAGAAAGAAATTATCTTGATCTGGAAATACTGAAGTGTTAGGTCACATTGAACCGTGGATATATATATACATATCAATCAGTGTGCAGAGATATTAAGATAACATTATAAACACATAGCAACCTTCACTTTCACTAGTTCGGGACTCAATGGTGTTCAGTTCATATGATTCTATGCCAACGCTTGACGAGTGTTAACTCCGAATTTGACATTTTGATAACAATATCGAAGTGCAGGATAAGTCTTTTGTTTGTAGATCTTCCTTTTTCCTTCATTCTTGTGATAAATCCCTACTTTAACATAGTTTATATCAATTGTGTCTGTCTGTTCGGTACAATTTTTTATTTTGCTTGTTCCGGGTATAGTTAATTACCATCTTCAGACCTTGCCATCTATAGGGCAGATCATGCAAAGATCATCAGTTTCTATGGCCTTCGGTTATCTAGGATGTCATGTGGCTAGCACAACGAACGACCGGCATTTACTTTCACCAACTAATGTCAGTTACCCATTAGAAATGGGTGAACTAAAGAGCGTCTCAAAAGCCCCCAAAAATAAACATCCCAGTATTCACCGAGATTCGAAACCGGAAGCCAGTCACCACGCTTCCCTCGGTGTATAAATGTTCATGCTATTAATAATCTGGTAAGTATGACGCTTTTTTGTTCAGCTTGTCACCACATTACGAGGATGAACATTTTCCATGCAGAACTTTGGTATTTACATTGTAAATGTCTTGGTTTTTGTCTACTTATTTAGGTTCATGGAAGTGGTTTTAGAGAAGATAAGATAAGATACCCTTTATCGATCCAATCAAATGGAAATTCGGTTTGACTACAATTGACAACCTCAGCGTAACTACTGTACAATAACAATATAGATGCACAATATAGATGCACATACGAACGACATTCACTCACGAAAAACACATACACACTCATAACTAGCGCTTTATAAATATACCCCTATGTACTTCTCGATGACGACAGAATGTTTATACTAATATTATATGATACTACGTCATTGTTAGTTGTTTGTGTTTTGTGCGAAAGCAAAGGATCGAACGGAAATAAATAGTTAGTTATATATGTCTACCTTGATAAAGACAGTCTCGTTATTATCATTATTAATTAGTAACGTCTACAGTAATTTATTATTAATCTGTGACAACAGAACATGGTGTCAGATTTGGTTTCAGATCTTGTGTCAGATCTGGTGTTAGATTAGGTGTCAAATCTAGTGTCACATTGCTTTAAAGTGTTGGTAACAGGTAGATTTAGATCTAGTTGTTTCTAAATTGCCAAAAGTACATTTTATTTGTGGTGTCGTTAGTTCATGTTGTTAGATCTAGATCTAGACATAGAATCTAGAATCTGTACGAATAATGGAATTATTCGATCTTCCTAAACCTTGTCACAAGACGGCCATCTGTCTGACAGATGGGAAAAATGGAGACAAAATTTTGAACTGTTGATGGTCGCCACTGAAAAGAATACAAAGCCCGAGCCAATGAAGAAAGCTTTATTGTTACACCTGATCGGTGAACCCGCTCGAGACATCTACAATAGTTTTCAAGTATGTGAAGATGAGACTGGACAAAGTAATTGAAAGGTTTGAGAATCATTTTTTACCTGTCCAACTTTGTGTATGACAGACTTAAATTCTTCTCAAGAAAGCAGAAAGACGGAGAAACGTTTGAACAGTATTATACTGATTTAAAGAATTTGGCAAAAGAATGCAAGTTTGACAACCTTCGAGATGAACTCATCAGAGATCGATTGGCATGTGGTATACAGTCGGATCGAGTGAGAGACTTCTGAGAGATGTAGACTTAACTGTAGAGAAAGCACCAAGCATAATTCGTGCTGACGAGCATACCCAGAACCAAATGATGGATATGAAAGGACTACATGTAGATGCTGCTAATAAATTAAAGAAGACAGAGTATTCGAAGGACTCGGTACATACAAAATGAAGTATCACATTAAACTAACGTCAGATGCAAAACCAGTTATTCAATGTGCGCGCAGAGTTGCACCATCACTCTATGAAGAATTGAAAAGAAAACTCACACAAATGCAACAAGATGGAGTGATCACAGAAGCAGATATTCAACAAATAGAAAAGGAAATGTTAGCTGTAGTGTTTGCAGCCGAACATTTTCACCATTATATTTTTGAAAGAACTGTGACTGTACAATCAGATCACAAACCTTTGCTAACTATTGTGATGAAGCCTTTACACAAGATTTCACCAAGACTTCAGTTGATGATGTTAAAACTGTTGAGATATCAATTAACAGTAACTTACACTCCAGATTAAAAAATGCAAATAGCTGATACGTTATCGCGTGCGTACATCAATGGTCAAGAACAATCAAATTCAAATGATGACATGGTTATGAGAATTCATAGCGCAACAGCACAGTTTCCGGGAAGTGATCAGAAGATTATTGAAATTAGAAGGAAAACTGAATCTGATGCTAAATTACAACTTGTAATCAATTATGTCAGAGAAGGTTGGCCAAAGATAAAAACTCAAGTTCACGAAACAGTGAAAGTGTATTGGTCATATAAAGACAGTATTCGTGAAGAGAATTGAATATTGTTTTATAAGAACAGAATTATAATTCCTTCAAGTATGAGAAATGAAATTCTAGACAAGTTGCACACAGGTCATTTTGGTCTTGAGAAGGCCAGATCGAAGGCATGACAGAGTGTGTTTTGGCCAGGATTGTCTAAAGATATTTTTTCCAAAATAATGAAATGCGCCAACTTGTGCAACGTTTAACAGAAATAATGTGAAGGAAAAATTGTTACCTCATGTTGTACCAGACAGACCATGGAAAAAGGTTGCGACAGATTTGTTTAAATGGCGAAACAATGACTATTTGCTAGTTGTGGACTAGTTCTCTAAATACCCTGAAATAAAATGACTAGAGAACCAAACAGCAGAATGTGTTATCAGGGCACTGAAAGGTATTGTTGCTAGACATGGCATACCAGAAGAAATAGTGAGCGACAATATGCCATTCAACAGCTATCAATATAGAGAGTGTGCTTTTGAATGGGGTTTCCAGATAACAACATCAAGCCCCAGGTACCCTCAATGCTCGAGTATAGAAATACTCGATAGGCGGACTGCTTTATTCGTCATCACAACTGCTGATGAGTAGAAGACTCAGGGACATCATTCTAACTGATCGTCTACAGTAATTTCATTATTAATCTGTGACAGTGACAACAGAACAATGTTAATTTTTAATGTTGGTCATCCAGGGTCTATTATTACTGAATGTTTTAATTTTCTTTTTTGGTACAATCATGTTTTCACAGAACTGGATGTACGAATTAACAGTTGTGGTAAGTTCATCTGTCTGGGCAGTTGTTACAAACATGTCCCAATCTGTTTGCCCCAGACAACCTTGTAGCTGTAAAACAGAGTCGTCAGACCGTGACTGGATGGACTGTACTTCGGGTTTAGCTGTTTTTTATAACCGGTTTGTACCTGGGTGTAAGATGGATCATTGTGTGGTCCGACTCTCCGAGGGGAAATGACGATCGAGATGTGTAGGCCATTTATATGTTGCTATAACACATGTCCAAGGTTTTATCGTGCCCTGTGGGACAATTAACACATTGAGTAAATATTGGCAAGTGTTGAGCTAACGAAAGAGTCATATTTGTCCAGAACAGAAACTGGACATTGTCCAGAGCCCTGAAATAAACGTATTTTTAAATTTTACCGTTTGCGCAATTTATAAAATTGTATGCAGTCTCCAACCAGGACGTTTTGAAACGGGAAAATATGCACAGCTTTTGACAACAGAGAAGATGACGCTGTCTCAGACAATGCACCCAAATGCCAGATGAAAGAATCAGTAAAGACATATCGGGCTGAGCTTGCGTAGTGAGCCCGACCCAAGGGCACCCAAGACTAATTTACAGAGATGTCTGCAAGCGATATGAAGGGTCAGCTGGTGGATCAGAATGACTGTAGTTTGTCTACTTTTATGGCTCTACTACAGACATTGAGTTTTAGTGTGTGTTATATATAGTGTGTATTTATAGTGTTTGTAAATAGTGTTTTTATATTGCTTGTAAATAGTGTTTTTATAGTGTTTGTTTATAGCGTGTTGCGATGCTGTTAAGCAAGTTATCTTATCTTATCTCCTTTTATCTCATCTTATCATATAGATTACATAAATTACTTCAAAAAAAAAAAAGAATATAATTAAGTCGTACACATATCATATTTCAATCTAGTCATTCGTGTTAATCAATGACTTAAACTCTGCTAAGTCGTTGGATTTTCTGGCTGATTCAAAGGTCTTTCCGACGTGGCAGCGAACTATTGGTCTCCACTGCCCACAGGTTGTGACGTAGCAGGTCAGTGTTGCGGCCTTCGGTAACGAATAGCCTCGGCTGGAAATCTCGTTTGGTGTCGTCTCGAACGTCCTACTTTCATAACTTCATACCCTATCCGCTGCCATCCACCATCGTCTTGCGGGAATTTTTTCGGCTACGATGTAGATTGTCTTCCTCTGAAGAAACATCCGAAACATGTCAAACACACACTACAAAACATTTCATTCTGCCCTCATTTAGACAGCTCGTGACGGATGCCATTTTTATTTTGTGTTCACATTGTATTTCAGTTTTAATTAGTCTCTCCTGAGTATATAAGACGTCCAGGTTCTACGATGATAAATAATTATTTTAAATGTTTTTTTTTTCAAAAACGAAGTGTCTCTTAATGATCAAATCACGCACAAATTTAGTAGGAAATATTTAGATTCTCCCTGCAGCTGATTCACTATGCGGCTGCTTCTGCTTTTGAACGTGGCGCTAATTAGTTTTGCCACTGTGCCACCTGCTTTATGGATGTGACTATAACAGGCATTCAGTGTGGGCGCCGACAGACAAGAGGGATGAGGCGGTCGCTTCACGGCACCCTTCCATCATCATTAGCTGACAATGGGAAAGGGAGGGGGGGTAAGCTGGTATAGAATTTAAAGCTTCATTTTGTGATGGGGTGGTGGGGGGGGGGGAGGGAGGAATTTCGAATTGGTGGTGTCTGACTTAGGGAGGATAGCACCAGTACATTCATCTAATGGGGTCATTATTGATATTAAAAACAAATTAATTCTGTAATGGGAACGGCTGAAAACACAAAAGATAATTTTTTTTTTTTAATTTATCAAGAAACGTTTTGGACTTCAGTCTCTTAACTTCATCTCTCCTTCTGGCCGAGAACATGTATCCTTATCTTAAACTAAGGCGGAGAGGTGTGCTGATACTGACGACAACTACTGTGATAGTGGTGATGGCAATGGTGATGACCACGTCTATGATGATGTCGATGACCATGATGATGAGTGTGAGGGCGTTGACGATGTTGATGACGCTATTGATGACGACGTAGATGACGCTATTGATGACGATGTAGATGACGCTATTGATGACGATGTAGATAACGCTATTGATGACGATGTAGATGACTCTATTAATGACGATGTAGATGACACGATTGATGATGATGAAGATGACACGATTGATGACGATGTAGATGACACGATTGATGACGATGTAGATGACACGATTGATGACGATGAAGATGACACGATTGATGACGATGTAGATGACACTATTGATGACGATGTAGATTGATGACGATGTTGATGACAAAATTGATGACGGTGTTGATGACGATCATGTTAATGATGACGACGAAGCTGACGATGATGATGATGTTGAGGGTGATAATAATAAGGACGGAATGATTTTGATCAACATCATCATCATCATCATCATCACGATAATGGCGATGATGATGATGACTAGGATGTTGAGTTTGAGAACGATGACGACAATAAGGATGCTGAAAGTCACCATATCAATATAAGAAAAAGTCAATTTCAATCAAGCAACCAGCGGTACCTTTTGTTAGAATACGATTAGGACTTTGGCGCGTAAAGTTATTTGTTTCATTTAATGGATTAGCGACTGATCATGGCTATTAAAGGGAAACTCCGATGGTTTTTCAAATTTGAGTTATTGACATATTTGATTTCTGCGTAAAAATTTTTAATAGTAATCATTTTACCATTTTTTATTTAAATGCTTAGAAACATTTATATTTAATAAATTAGACAGTTAATTCTAGACATCTAAAAAAAAACGTGGTGCTTTGAGATTTTGTTTTTAGGTTAGGCATACGTCACTTCCATCAACATTACTGAAAAGGAAACTTGATTTAACCAATCGTATCGCTTCATTCTTACAGACTCTTGGGCTTAGCGACGACCTACTCCAGAGCTATGGTACAGTTATAAATACATGTATAGGTAGATCTAAAAGCATTAGGATAACCAACTCGAGAAAAAAGGTAACATTTTCATCTAAGCCTCTCATTTTCCCAAGAAGTAAATAGATCGTGTGTTGACTGATTCGAACAAACTGGTCAGTGTAAGGCTAGTCGAGACTACAAGTAGTCGGTCATGACAAGACCAACAAGCGATAGTGTTTGTTGTGTGTTGAGTGGTCTGGCGAGACATACAAACTGCCGTGGTTAGTCAAGCGTGTAAATCTACTTTTAATACGCATTTTTTCTTTGCTTACAAGATCCTAGATCTAACTGCATAGACGAAAATATATTTCTTTTACGGGAATGTAAACTTTGCTGTATGGTCTCCCGTTATACAGCAAGTCAATGTATTAAATCTGGGAGTTAGTGTGAAACCCGGTAAAAATCTGATCGTTTTAGATGCGCAGGAATGACTAAGTTATTAGTGCATATTTAAAAAAAAAAAGAATAATATATTCATTATCTGTAAATTAAAACATATATTATATCAAAAATTGTCAAAACTATCAGAGTTTCCCTATAACAAGCAAAAGAAAAAAAGCATACTTCTAAAAACAAAGCGTATGTAATGGAGAAAAAAAAAGGTTATTTCTGCAATTTATCTTAAGATGGCAGGGTTTAGCTCCCTTACTGCTATATTAAAAAAAGAATTAATTAGTATTAATTGTATTATCTAATTGATTCATTTTTGCATTTATTCGTGTATTGTCATCGTCTAAGAGTATTTATTCAAAATTTCAACTTGATCCAAGAATGGGAAATGGGAGATAACACGTGACAAGACGTTATAAGGGAATTAAATCCATATATAATAATAATAATAATAATGATAATATTTATTGTCCGTATGGAAATTTGTCTTACAATTTGCGCATTACACCAAACAAAAAACATTATAACTTTAAGAAAGCAAAGTGTTAATTTACACCAGACTCACTCATAATTTACATGTGACAAAGTTTAGATCAGATTGTTCTTATATTATGGTTCGATTGCCAGGGGAACAAAAGAGTGTTTGTGTCTGTTTGTCTTTGCTATCGGTGTCTTGTATCTCTTTTGTAATGGTAAAATCACAAAATCCTGACACAAAGGGTGATTCATTATTTCTAGGATCTTGTTAGCTTTTTTATAAATGTTTGTCTCAAACAGATGCCCAAATGGGGTTTGTGTTTCGCCAATGATTTTACCAGCAGCATTTAGGATTCTGTAAAGTTTATTTTTATTTTTAATGCTCAGATTGCCATACCAGGCAGTGATATTAAAACTTAAAATATTGCAGATGTGAGCGTGATAAAACATAGCCCAGGCCTTTTCACTAACATTAAACGAGGAACTCCTGGAAAATCAGGAGGCCGCGGTAATCTTTTAATAATACGTTAAAATGGTTTATTTAATAATTTACTCCTAGAATTAGCGCGAGGCCTATGAAAGTGCGGGGCCCACTGCGGTCGCATAAGTTGCAGTGGCCTAAGGCCGGCCCCGGATGCATCTAAGGCCAACAACTCTGTTTCAAATCTTTTAAACTTCTACATTCTACGGTGTATTTGTAAAATACACAACTCATGAAACATGTAATTATTTCCCATTGCTATCAATCTCAGTAGAATCGTGATCTCTATCATTGGAGCAAAAAATGTTGGTTGCACTTTAACCTCATGACCTTTGCATCTAATTGAACTCATTGACGATAACACGATACGCAAGCCAGTCCCAGATAGTCTTTCATATGTGAAGAATATAGTTTGCTATTGCCGCAATTCCATTCATTCCAATAGAGTAGTGGTTCCTAGATTATTTTTATTTTTTTACGGAAAACTTCGCGCATTCTGAGTAGGTATTTAACGCAACACACTGCTTATTTGTTTATTTGTTTTGGTAGCTTAATTCACATGGAGTGTCAAGGTTGGTTTCTTCTCTAATATACGTATGTGTACTTCAATGCTGATTACAAAATGTACCCAAGTCCTGGGAAATACCGTAACAACACATGTAACGACAGAATAAAGATTCAGAATGCCAATTCACGGACATATAACATATTTATTACATTCGTTACAATGTAATACAGCCCCAGTTCTGACAAATGAAATATCCAGTATCAATTAAAATATAACAGTTCAATATCCCAAAAACTGAATAATGACTACACAGAAAAGGATTAGAGTCTACACTTCGACTCTATCTATAACCAAAAGTCCTGGACTAGGAACAAAACCACACTAATTTATTATGGGCTACATTCCATTAAAAAAAAATCACAAACTAAAACAATCCAAAACAATAACAGTTTTGTCTCCTCTACAGTTAACAGGAGACCCAGGCTGACCAGAACTCAGTCCTGACATGGAGGCCTACTAGTTAAGTATTCCAGTAGTTCGTAGAACAAGTATTTAGGCCTCGTGGAACAATAGGATAACGCTGAACACAGTTTGAGAAACACTGCAGTGGAGGTTCTACTACATAAGTGGGATAGAATTCCATATATGGATGAAATGTTTTCAAATAATGCATATTGGATACATTTGAATAAAATATGCATGAATTTAACAGTCCTCGATGAGATCTAATTATTTTTACAAAGTTTATATACACTCATTCTGTCTGTCTGTCTGTCAGGTAAAAAGGGTGTACACGTTATTTCTCTCAAACCAATTCTCGGATCAAGTTGAAACTTCGCACATTTATTAATTGGTATACACAAAATATGAATCAATAAAAAAGTAACCAATTAAACAATTAATTACTGGTAATTAATCATTTTCTTTGATATCAGCAACTACTACTTTAGTATTCACAGATATGACTAAATTTGTTGGGTTTAGTCCTTTTAAATAATTATTAACGCCATTTCTCCCTCACGCATTCTCCGCTCAATTTGATACTGTAAATAATTATTTACTGTACCTAACAAAACATGAATCAATAAACGAACATATTTAATTATTCAATTAATTATTGGTGATTAATCATTTTGTTTGATAACGAATAAGGGAAATAAATTGTGCAGTATCGATAAATATAGTTTGCTTGCGTGACTTTTTTGTGTAAGCAGCATAAATACCCCCCCCCCCCTCCTTTGGCGGCAATAGTATTTCAAAAGTGTCTGAGTCGGTTTTGGTGGTGAACTATTAGAGTGAGTGATCTTCCCCTGCCCTCGCCCCCGCCCCCTCCCCATCACACCCCTCCCGTCTAGCCGTTCCCAGGCAGGTTCAGTTACTGCGTGGGTCCATTGAGGTGAGTGATCATCTTTTATGTAACTGGGTCGAAGTTTCGCTCCCCTCATGTAGATTTCACGAATAAAAAAAATGTCCTCAGGCTTTGGGCCCGGCACGCGCTCTGAATTCTCCTTGTGAGCAGCAGGCGAGAATCAGTTTCCGGAACTGACTGGAAGTTGGCATGTGCTGCGTTTGATAATCAAGAGGGTGATTTTCGGACAACTTCCGGTGGGTCTGGAAAAATTGATGAGTCCTTTAAATGAGTGGCCGTCACATCGGGAATGTGACACTTTTCTTTGAGGTTGAGGAGGCTTTGTAAGAACCATTTGAGAAGCCTTCATAAACACCTGTGCGATAGAAAAAAAGCAAGAACATAAAACAACTAAAATGGTACAAACTTTAGGCCAACTTTAGAATGTGCTTCCCCTCTTTGGGACCTATGAACTTAAGAAAACACAAAGAAATTAGAACATACATAAACAGCCGTTGGATTTTTTTTTTTACAAAGCTTATTGTAACACCTCTTCTAGTGCTTATTAAAGTATATGCTGTATACTAACTAAACATATCTTCACTCTTGAATTGTTGCACTTCTGTTGTCGCGGATGTGTACCATAACTAGAGTAGCAAAACAGACGTTGAAATTCACAAATTAACACATTGATTAGCAACCGATTCACATTTAGTAACATAGAATAAAATACACAATCCAGCCTTAGAGGCATCAATGATGATGAACAATCAGAATCACTTGTAAAATATGACATCCAACAAATTCATTAATTATGTCTAACAAATTCACTAAACAATATAGATTGTACGTGCTAACACTACTAGACCCAAAGTAAAGATTGTCTGACCATGTGGTCAGATCCCAAAACGAGGCTCGACCGTGATTTGGTCGAGATTTGATCTCATTTGATCTCCCCGCGTGAAACTTCAAAATT